>JAGIQG010000034.1:13230979-13600979 GCA_024679065.1 Sphyrna mokarran | reverse complement strand
CCTCTGAACGGTTGCTTGATATTACCAAACTTGAATATTGCTGAAAAAAAGATTTGCTCTGAAAACTTGTTGTCTTTCACTCGATGGGACAGATGCAAAAATAACAAGTTTGAAAGTGAGTGAGTGGGATATCAGACACACATCTCAGGCCCTCCATCCCAGTGACTGACAGACTCTATCAAACAGCATGCTCACAAAAGGCAAAACTCAGAATATAATGTCTAATATTAGAAGTGATTTTGTGATTGTTCACCAGCCCGAGTGTGCTGAGAATCACTTTATGATGATCAATCTGGCTCATGATGTGACTTATTGTAGAGGCTACACATATTCCCAAATAGTGAGCTGCCCTCTGGAAGCATAAGGAACACGTTCAAGCATTGCATGATTTCTGGATTAATCCAAACCCAGGGGCTGATAATTCCCTGCTGCATTCTCCATGAAGCAGTTCACACTCTCTCTGCATATTCCTGGATTATGATGTGTAGCTCCTGTCCAAGGGCTGCGGGGCCTTTGTGTCTCCTTGCAGTTATGGCCCATCTTGTACCAGGATATGATCAAAGTCTGACACATGGCTGCCTTGCACCGCAGCCTACCAATCAAGATTACTCGTTATCGTAAGGGAACTGCAGCTCAGGAATCTGTGTGTCCACCAACACCATCAGCCATGGTTGGAACAGGGAGGGGCTGTGCCCACTGGGATGACCAGGAGTGGGGATGTACTGGGTGGCAGAGGATTGGGTTTGATCACCATTTTTGAACCAGTGGATCAGTGAATATCACCCATGACCCTCAAACGGCTGCGCTCACCCCAAAACGCGCATGTGATATTGAGGGGGCACAAGTCTGCAGTTTTCCCATTGGCTCCAAGCCCCAATCCTCCCTTGGTCAGCGCAGTGGCACCATGCTAGCACTGCTCCCTCATACCACCAGGGAGCCAGGTTCAATTCAATGTCCCTAAGTCTGTGTGGGTTTCTTCTGGGTGCTCCAGTTTCCTCCCACAGTTCCAAGATGTGCTATCCCTACATCTATAGAATGCTTACAGTGCAGAGGAGGCCATTCAGTCCATTATGACTGCACTAACTCTCGCAGAACTGTCCTTTAGCCTTTTTTGCACTATGCAGAAGGGTTTCCTATATGGGATGCTGCTGAACACTCTTCATGTCCTGTCTTCACCTGTCAACTCTGTCTTGTTGCCATTTGGTGGTGGAAGACCCTGGTGGAAGGATGTCTATGAAGTAGATGGAGTGGAGGGTCTTGCGTGCAGATATATCTTACAGGTAATATGTCAGTTCAAAGATTCACAAAATCCTTGTCTATTTTGTAGCCTCACGGAGTCTGTGAACCAAGTAGATATTAATGATTATAGGTTGCACTCCCTCTCATTTTTCTAAAAACCTGTTACTAAAGCCTTGTTTGCATCCCAATCTCTTGCTCCTAATCTTTGGGCACCTAGTGAGGTGAGGGGCAGAGAGGATAACATCCTTGTGAACCTACTTCGGAGCTTGGCCAAGTTTGCCATCAACACATCCAGGCAGTAAGTGATTGATGGGGGAGGGGCTCATCCAGCCTGACCCTTTACCCCTATACTGCAGCCTTGTGTCCTTACAGAGGGAGAATGTAGTGTCTGTCAGTGCGATCAAGGTCTTCTTTACCTGGTTGGCACTGCAGGAACTGGGATGTTTTATCAACCCCTGTAGATTTAATATTTTGAGTTTTGTTTTTGTTTGAAGTGTTGTTTATTGGCTTGTTTAAAATGGGGTGAATTGTTGCTCCCTTTGCAATTTGGCATTCTTGTGTCTATCCCAATGAATATGATGCAAGAAGCTTTGAGAGCAGGTCATACCCTCTGAACCTTCTCAATTCTGCCTGGCTCCCAATGATATTATCACAACACCACTCAGCTGCTGATGAAGGAGCAGCGCTCCTGTTAGACTTTAACCTAATGTTGTGAGACTTCTTACTGTGCCCATTGCAGAGTCCATTGCCGACATCCCCACATCAATGATATTATCCAGCTGATTACTTCTCGTCTTGCTTTCTTCCTCTTTACATCCAGGATTTGTTTACCTGACCTTTTTCTCTTTGGGAGTAGGCCTTGACTGGCCTCCAGCTGTCTCCTTTTAACAGACAGCCCGTTGTTCTGTTCCAGTTTTGTCTTCCAGTCTTTGATTCCAATATATTTGGGTCAAATCCATTCTCCCCTTAACACTAATTTTCCAAACCCTCTCCTTTCCTTTTCCCCTTTGCATTCTATGAGTAGTATACTTTGTCTGTACAGCGCTCCAAGAAACAATCTTTTTCACTGTATCCCAATACGTGACAATAATAAATCAAATTTAAGTTGGCTTTCCCAAAACAAATTACTCTTCCTCTAAATTGCTCCTTGTCCTTTTCCATAGTCAATCCAATCCTCATTGTCACTGAGTCCTAAATGTCTGTAATTTCAAATGTGATTTCTGTTGGATTCTTTGGGCTAAAGAATTTAATCACTGCATTAGCTTAAACTGGAAATGTTGAACTCTCCTTGGTACAGCCCCTTCCTTTACAAAATCTCAGCCGTCACTTCTCAAAAAAAAATTGCAAATTACCACTGTGTTTTGAACATGTTATGATGCCCCACATCCTTTAATGTGAGGTGTAGGTATCCCACAGTGCTGTTATAGAAGGAGTTCTAGGATTTTGATCCAGTGACAGTGAAGGAACAGCCAATACATTTCCAAGTCAGGATGGTTTGTGACTTGGAGGGTAAATTACAGGTGATAAGAGTTCCCATGTATCTGCTGCCCTTGTTTCTCCAAGTGGTAGAATTCAAGTTTGGAAGCTGCTATCAAAGGAGCCTTGGTGAGTTGCTGCAGTGCATCTTGTAGACGGTACACATGACTGCCACTGTTCACCAATAGTGGAGGAAGTGGATCTTAGTGGAAGGGATAGCAATCAAGCAGGCTTGCTTTGCCCTGCATGGTGTCGAGCTTCTTGAATGTTGTTGGAGCTGCACCCATCCAGGCAAGTGGGGAGTATTCCATCACATTCCTGACTTACATCTTGATGTTAGACAGGCTTTGGAGAGTGAGGAGGTGAGTCACTCATTACAGAATTCCTGTCTCTGACTTGCTCTTGTATCCAGTTTTCAGCCTCTCTGATCAGGTTTTGGTTCCTGATTCAGCGCTGACCTGGTTCTAACCTTGTTTTGAATGGTAACTTCCAGCACCAAGGCTTTGATCCATTCTTCATCTCATTGGATAGATTTAAGGTAAGGGGCAGGAGATTTCGAAGGATTTGAGGAAAAATGTTTACACCCAGAGGATGGTGGAAATTTGGAACTCACAGCCTGAAAGGGTGATAGAGACAGAAACCCTCAAAATTGAAGAAGCATTTAGATAAGCAGTTGAAATACCACAGCACACATGGCTGCGGATCAAGAATACATGCCTCAAAAACCTGGCAAGAATTATGGATTTCAGCCTCCCAGTTCTCATATCCAACTCTGTTTAAATAGTAAAGTATCTGTGTCACAAACTGGGTTTAATTGGAGTCTGTTTTTAATTACTTCATAAACTGTTGAGAAACTGAGAACTCCACAAGAAATCTCGGGGATTACAGCTACTTTGTCAGCAAATAAGACAGTCAGACAAACGACAATAACATATTGATGAACAGGATGCGTTGCAGAAACCGACTACACGGAACAATGTGACAACAGATTCCAGCGAGGCTTCTCACTTCTCCCATCCTTTGCCTCCAGGTTGCTGTGGCAGTTTGAGTCCAACAAGTTGTGCCACTTCATGGGATGACCGTTCTCCCTTGCTGTGGTACTCCTGGTGCAGGGCTAGGTGTTGGCGGACACTCTGCAGCAGGCACATATAAGTGGCTGCCTGGTGATACAGTTCATGTTGGGCACGGCACAACTTCTCACTGGTAACCTGTACCGAGCCAGAGTGAGCAGGCAGTTAATAATATTACTCAGAAAATTCTCACCACAAACTCGTTTGTGGAAATTTCATTCCACACAATCAGTAAGACCAGGTTAGTTGTTTGCAGTAAGAGTTCCCACTACGATCCTGTCTGACAAATAAATTTCAGAAAAGCTGATCTGATCTGTGTTTCACAGAACAAGAGACAGTATTTAAAGGGACAACAGGGCCAGTTACACCTTTAGCAGCAAATTACTACCTGCCATAACAGCTAGATAATATATGAAATAATGTGACCCATAAACCCATCGTGGGTTTCCCCCAGGTGCTCCAGTTTTTTTCCACATCCCAAAAAAGTGAGGGTTAGGTTGACTGGCTATGCTAAACTGCCCTTTAGTGTCAGGGAGATTCTCAGGGTAAATATATGGGGTTACAGGAATAAGGTCTGGGTGGGATCGTTCTTACTATAGACTTGATGAGCCGAATAGCCTCTTTCTGCATTTTTATTTTAGCTGATTTGTTATTGTCACAAGTAAGCTTACATTAACAATGTAAAAATTCCCTAGTCGCCACACTCTGGTGCCAGTTCAGGTACACTGAGGGAGAATTTAGCACCATAACCAGCACGGCTTTCTGAGTGTGGGAGGAAACCCGAGCATCCGGAGGAAACCCACGCAGACACGGGGAGAACGTGCAGACTCCACACAGACAGTAACCCAAGGCCAGGGATTGAACCCGGGTCTCTGGCGCTGTGAGGCAGCAGTGCTAACCCACTGTGCCACTGTACCGCACATATAGGGATTTGATACTTTTCTTCACTGTGAAGCAACTATATGAGTGGAAGTTGCTGCAGCTCCTCGAAATTCCTCCTCTTTAAACCCTCAGTCCTTTAAAGTCTCAGCCCTTTAAGCCTGCAGTGGGAGGTGGGAGTGTGGCTGGCTGGGGTATGAAAGGTGGGAGTGTAGAGGGGTTGTGGTCAGTCTGTGGGAGCGGTCAGTGTGAGGGGTCAGTGTGAGGGGTCAGTCTGAGGGACACAGGGCCCCGCCCACACCGGCCGCTCTGACCTCCCTCCCCCACCCCGGTCCCGAGGCTGACCTGGTGTCTCCGGAACTGCTCGGTGATGTATTTGTAAGCGGCGGTTTGGCGGTAGGCGGGTATGGGTTCTCCGGGGCCCCGGGAAGCCGCTCCGAGCCCAGCCCGCAGCCGCAGCTCCTTCAGAATCCCCCTTAGCAACCGCGCCGCTGCCATCTTGTCCCCTAGGGCCCGCGATCGAGTCCAGATCCGCGATCCGCAGGTAGAGCAATCTATCATCGAGAGAACGAGCGAGCGAGCGGTAGCTCCACCTCCGGCCAAAGAGCGGCGCTGCCTAACCCCCACCCCCGACCCATTAACCCCTTAAACACCACCAATGCCCTTTAACCCCCACATCTGCCCCCATTAATCCCTTAAACACTCTCCCTAACCCCCCACTGCCTTAACCCCCACATCTGCCCCACCTGATCTCATTAATCCTTTAAACACTCTCCCTAACCCTCCACTGCCCTTTAACCCCCACATCTGCCCCACCCTGATCTCATTAATCCTTTAAACACTCTCCCTAACCCTCCCACTGCCCTTAACCCCCACATCTGCCCCACCCTGATCTCATTAATCCTTTAAAACTCTCCCTAACCCTCCCACTGCCCTTTAACCCCCACACTGCCCCACCCTGATCTCATTAATCTTTAAACACTCTCCCTAACCTCCCACTGCCTTTAACCCCACATCTGCCCCCATTAATCCTTTAAACACTCTCCCTAACCCCCCCACATCTGCCCCACCCTGACCCATAATCCCTTAAAATTCTCCCTACCCCCCACTGCTCTTTAACCCCCCCAAATCCTGACCATTAAACCCCTCTCCAAACACCTCACTACTCTTTCTCAACTCCCAACCCCTTTAACCCCCCTCCTTAAACCCCCACTGACCTTAGCTCCTGCCATTCTCTCATTCAGCAACTCTACTGGTATTCTTGGGAAACATGAAATGAAACCCAATATTTAGAAGTTTTTTTTGTGGAAATCATGTTACTTTGCCAAAATATGTCAGTGCTTCTTATTTTGTTTAATCTACATCAGATTCAGAGTTTTATCAGTTTAACATTTCCACATGATTTTCACTCAATTAAACTTGATTTTGCTGTTCTGGCCAATATATAATTCAATTAAAATCAGATAGTCAGGTCTTCTTATTGAATGGTGGGGTAGGCTTGAAGGGCTAGATGGCCTACTCCTCCTATTTCTAATGTTCTTAGGTAATATATTGCATCACTGTGGAAATTTGTTTTGTGAAAATTAACAATAACTTTATTACATTTCAACAATGACTAAATGTCAAACATTTAGTTGGTTGTGAATCAATTTTGAGAGCTGCAATAAAAAAAATCTTGTCAGCATAGGTTGAGAAAGTGGTTCAGAAAGCATACAGAATCCTTAGTTTTATAAACAGAAACATAGACAAACAAGGTATGGTAAACCTTTGTAGAATATTAGTTTGGCATCAAGTTGAGTAGTGTTCAATTCCGGACACCAAAATTCTGGAAGAATGTGATAGCAGTAGAAGGGATGTAGTGAAGATTTACAAGAATGGTTTTGGGAATGAGGAATATCAGTTATGAGGACAGATTAGAGAGGCTGTTCTTTTTGGGGAATATTTCATCCAGGTGTTCAAACTGGAGATATCTGAAAGAAGTCAATAGGAAGCAACTATTCCCACTGGCAGAAAAGTCAAAACCACGGGGATACTGATTTAAGGTGATTAACAAATAATCAAAGTCTTATCATGAAGAGGCCAGATATAGAGGGATACAGGTGGTTGGTCTAGGTAGGACGTGATTGGAGCAGGCTTGGTGGGCCAAAGAGCCTGTTACTGTCCTTTGCTGACATGAGGAAAGCTTTTACCCAGCAAGCAGTTAGGTTCTGGAATGTACTGCCTGAGTGTGTGGTGCAGGAAGGTTCAATTGTAGTTTTAAAAGGGAATAAGGTACATTTCTGAAGAATTGCAGGGTTATGGACAAACACAGATTAGGACTAGCTGAGCAGCTGCTGCATGAACCGTTCCATGACTCTGACTTGTTTTCCCAGCTTTCTTTGCATCAGTAAATCTGGCACAAAAGACTCAGTCCCTTCACTCAAACTGTTAATATGGCCCAGCACTGATCTCTATTGGACCCCACTAGTTAGTGTTAACCTGAAAATGATCTGTTTTTCCTGTTTTCCATTAGTTATCCATGTTAATATTAATACATCATTATTGGGTGGAATCTTCCAAGTCCCATTGGGCAGACTTTATAATGGAACGAGGAGGAATTTCGCAGTTGGATGAGTCGATGTATTCCCTCAGGCCCATCTTCAGAGGCTGGTTATCCATCTGGCAGAAGAGAGTTATCAATGTGTGTAATTAAATTGTGGGCTAATGCAGGGATCTACCCAATGGTAGCTGGCCTGCACACTGAGGATCAAGCTAACTGGCCTGCGAGGTAACATGACGCCTCTAACACTATCCCCCTTCCTTTGGGGGAACCACAGCCATCGGTGGCCACTTCCTATGCAAGGTTACCCCTCCATTTCATTAATTTGAGGAGGCACTTTAAAATGGAGATGTTCATGTGCTGCTCTCTTCACCACCCCTCCTCCTTCTGGCCAATTGAGAGTGCCAACGCACATACCTGTGGGTGGAGGTATTGTTTTTGCAATGCTACAGGTCCTGCTGCAACCACAGGCACCTACACAACATCCACTCTATCCAGAATTGAATGGCAGACACAGACACTGTCTTTAAAATGGACCCGACCAGCTGTTATTTCTTAAAGCGCATTAGATTCTGCCCATCTTGAGTAGTGACCTTTTATGAGGCATCTTATTGAATGCCTTTGGAAATCCAATTCTACAACGAAGATATTGAGCTTCCTGAATGAACAAAGGATGCCACAGTTCACTTCTTATCCTGATTAGAATGAATCCAGTAACAATCCAGATCACACAAACACACGCAGAGTCTCATTGTGTTCTCACCATTTTTGTTTTATTTTAAAAACAGTGCTTTATTACTGTTAGGAAGGTAGTCCCCTTCCTTCGAGTTTATAAAAGCCAGCAACAAGATCAATAATTTATACATGGGAAGTAATACAAAAGGAATAATAGTCCATGTCCTATCTACTTAACATTCATGATTATATCTAATTATAACCCAATGAATACTGCTCGGTGATGAAGCTACTATACGATATATCATACCTTCCAGGGAAACGTTCACAAAACAAAGGCAAATCAGGGTCAGGACAGTGTTGATGCTAGTTATCTAGGAAGATTAAATACCACCTGTGCATGGTTTTTCAATTCTCTTTAGTGTTTCTCCTATTTTATTCCCTTTCCACGGCCTGCAGAACAGCACATTTTCTAATTCCCTCACCTCTCCCCTCCTTTCCAAACTGGGAGATCAGATCCTTTCTCCGGCTGGTGCACAGGAAAAATCTGTTCTGGAAGTTTGGAATTGCTCTGACATTTAGGGGGAGGGTGTGTGGGAAAACAAGCGCTAGAATGAACTGTTTTTACAAGTAAATGGAAAGAAACAAATGGTGTTTTTTTTTTTAAAAAAAGGCTGAACATCTAAATGATTCAAGTATCAGCACTGGCCATGACACAGTGGTAGCGTCTCCTAGTCACTGACACCCAAGAGTGAGAGTTCCTATTCCAGTCGGGATACAGCCATAAGCTGTACATGGGCACTGTCCGAAAAAGCACCACACACTCACACACACACACACACACACACACACAAACACAAAACAAATAAAACAAATAAAACTCGTCAGTCCCACAGAACCTGACCTGATGGACGGGGCCATTGGACATTTACCCAACAGCGAGTGTCGGCTGAACTCAGCCAGTTCCTGCTAGAAGCAGAATTATTTTTATCCAAAAAGAGTGTTCTAATCTGAAATTGTTCCCTCCAAAGATTCTGACTATTCTACAGCTGTTATGATATTCTTACAAAGCAGAAAATAAATCAAGTAAAGAGACTAATTGCTGTGAGAACATTACCAATGGGTTATTTGGCAGTCAGTGGAGTAGAGTGCAGCTGTAGTGCTAAGTTACTAAAACGTCCGCTGGTATAATATAAAAGTGAATCTAAGTAAAAGAATGTGATTTGTAGTCATAGGAATGAAAGTGATTATCGAACTCGGTGTGACGCAGGACAACACCTCTCACTAATACAAGCTCTGTGGCTTCTAAAGTTTTCCTTCGTCTATATTAACATTTTACATGCGAGACTAGTCTAACAGGAGCACTACCAGGAAATGCCATCAAGCGCCACACCAAATCCCCATTTTTGATTCCTTCCTCTGTGATGAGACGTTTCTGTGAATGTTTCCCCATTACAATGACAACTAAAATATTTTATATACAAAAAAACATAATTGTCATAGAGCGACAAACCACGCTTTGGCTTGCAAAAACAATATCATAATTTAAGGGCGGCAGTGTGGTATCTACAACTAGTGTCCCTTTTTCTTTAAACAGCTTACTATGTCGGTGCAGCACACACCAGCTTGCTGGATACTGCATGATCAGGAGCTCTGGCAGCAACTGCACTTGTCCTAAACATGAAAGTGCACTTCTCTTTCAATCCACACCTCCCAGCACAGGAATATAAACGGGTCTTGAAAACAAGAGAACAGTGGCCCCAGGAAACCTGGTGCAGAACAGAAATGTCTGGGCCAGCCCTGAGCCTGCACACTAACCTATTAGCTTCAGCTTGAGCTACAACCTCAATGAATGAATTTAGCTCTCTCTCATACCTGCTCAACTTTGAACTTTTAAAAAAAACTGACGCATCTGTAATGGCATCATGAATGCCTGTAAAATATTTGCCAACATAGTGTGGAACTCATGTCTGCTTACAGGATAAACTGGGTGACTGACTATCCTCCCAAATCTTTGCTGGGAACGGCTTGCAACTATTAAACTACACATCCTTCCCTCACCACCACCAATTCACACCCTTCTTCCTTTTACACTTAATAGTCAGGGCCAGGCCATCTTTCTCATTAGCCAGATGACCATCTTCCCTGCAGCATCCCCATTTGCTGATTTTGTTACTCACCGAAAGAGGTAAATGAAATGGAAACTACAAACAAAAAGCAGCCAAAACCTGCACTAATGATTTGGGCTGACAAAGTGGCTGAATAAAAATGTCACCAGTTTTCAAATTGTAAGCCTGTTGAATGTAAGGATGTAAAGCCAATCAGAGAACATCCTCAATTACATTAAAAAAGGTAGGGATACAAATGAATTGGATAATATAAGGTGCACACTAATACTAGGGCTGATGCAATTGAAACATGCATGATTTAGTGCCTACACTTCTGGACTGTATGTCTTGATAGTACTAACTGAAATAGTTCCAATTACACCAGGAGGGTTGTGACTGCATGTGGATTTGCTAGGCAAAACTACAGGGATTCTAATGCATTTTAGCAATTATCTTAAAAGCAAATCTGTTCAGATAAATTTACATCAGTGTGGGAGAGAGGGTCTGGAACGCATCATTCAAAGAAAAAACAATTTCATGATGCATTCACTTTGCAGTTTGATTATAATTTTTTTTGGCTGTTGTTGTTTAGCAGGCTAACCAACTCCGGGAATGCTCAACAGTTGAAAGCTGGTGCTCTCCTCACTATAAAAGCAAAGCACAATGCAAACTGGCTGCATCAATCTACACACGGACCAATTTCCATCTCCCTGCCCTTCCTCATTCTGCACTGACTCACCTTCGGTAACAAAATCCTGCACCATTCCCAGAGTCTCTGCGAATCTCAGTTATTGCAATCCTTTGTTGCTGATGTTCCACACATGCAGTACCTGGGACCAGCTTCCAACGGGCACCCAATTTCAGTTTTGGCTTTCACTAACTTGTTTTTGTAACTAACATTTTTAGTTTCTTCTGATTCTCTTTTGTCGGATGAAGTTGATTTCATAAATGTCACTACACACACAAAGAAATGCACTTTTATATCACAGTTAAAAACTGTTTGCACAATCTTTGGAACAAAAAAAATGAAGGCAGAAACATAAGGAAAAAAAATACATGTTTAGAAGAATGTAATGAGGTATAAAAAAGTAGGTCTCTCTCTCTCTCTCTCTCTCGTGTAATGATTTCCTCGCTTTCTTGTGTTTTTTTTCGTGTTGAGTTGCTATAAAGTTCCACTACTTGTAATATTGCAACACCCAGGCCTTGGGAAGGGACTGTTCCCACTGCAGGAGTTCACATCACTTTTAGTAGGGAGCGAAACGGCTGTATCCACCTCGGTATAAACTAGCCTGGAAAAGGAAAATAACAGTCATTAATAACAGTCAGTAAAGCAAAGGAAATGTCTACAATTCCTTCTTTCTCTTCTGAAGCAACTGATTGTTGTTGACCTGAGGCTTGTGTGTCAGATAAGTATTGGCAGTACGAATCCTCTCTAACCTGTCCTTAACCTGCTAAATCCAGAGATAGTGAGGCTGATTGCAATATCACTCCAAATGTTCCAAATAGAATCAACTAATGTAACACAGACAATAGATCTAACTGCAGCAACTCACTGACTAATTGGATAAACTATTGAATTAACATATCTGTAGCAAATTAGGGAACAAACCATCAAACGAAACATAAGGGAGATGGTAAAAGATGTTCAGTTGGAAAATGGACTTTGTCTTAGTAAAAAGTGAGTTGCACGTGATCATGGTATTAAACTGATTTAGGACGCAGATAATTAATATCAGTATTCTATACTCCGACTGCAATGTCTAATGCTGGATATCTTACAGCTCTGATTTCAGAGCTAATCGAATTAAGGTACTGGTGAATTTTGCCACACTTTAGTTCCAGAAAGGATCACATTTAGCCACCTTGAGCAACTGCCGATAATCTCCACTCTCTCCTTACCCCTAAGCCAATTTCTTGACTGCATCAGCAATTATCGTCAATTTCAACGGCTTTAATTTTAGCTGAGTCTTTTAAAAGGGATTTTTATCAAATGCCTTCCAAAGTCCATGCAACAGCCATAGATAATCCCCGGTCCATTACTTTAGGCACCTCTTCAAAAAGCTGAATTGGACCTGTCAGTCATGACCTACCCTATACACAAATCCATTACCACTCCCTCAACCAGTTGGAAAATTTCAAAATGTTTCGTCATTCTATTCTTAATTAAAGACTGAAGTAAATTCCTGACAGATATTAGGCTAACTGACTTGTAATCCCAGTTTTGCTCTCAATTTTTCAAGTGGAATCTTCCAATCCTAAGGAACAGTTCCATAATTGACTGAACTTTGGAAGATTAGAGATTGGATATCTTCAATGTTTAAAACCTCAAATGGAAACTATCTGGTGCTGGAAATTTATCACTCTGCATTTTGTAGGTTTTTTTTTTTACAGCTGACCTCAGTGTTCTATACTTGGAGAAGAGCACAATGATCCCACCCTTCTTCACAAACCTGTGTCTGGTTAGCATGCACATATATTGGCTGATGACAGGATTATTTGGTTGTAATGCCTTCCACATTTGACGATATTCACTGTCTAAGGTCACGTGTCACTGGCTGTCAGAATGTGACAACTTCCTATAAGAACATAAACAGTAGAAACAGGAGTTGGCCATCTGGCCCCTCGAGCCTGCCCCACCATTCAATAACATCATGGCTGATTTTTTTTGTGGACTCAGCTCCACTTACCCCCGCTCACCATAACCTTTAATTCTTTTACTGTTCAAAAGTTTATCTATCTTTGATTTAAAAACATTGAATGAAGTAGCCTCAGCTGCTTCACTGGGCAGGGAATTCCACAGAATCACAACCCTTTATGTGAAGAAGTTATTCCTCAACTCACTCCTAAATTTGCTTCCCCTTATTTTAAGGCCATGCCCTTAGTTCTAGCTTCACTTGCCAGTGGAAACAACTTCCCTGCTTCTATCTTATCTATTCCCCTCATAACTTTATATGTGTCTATAAGATCTCCCCTCATTCTTCTGAATTCTAATGAGTACAGCCCCAGTCTACTCAATCTCTCCTCATAAGCCTGCCCTCTCAATTCTGGAATCAACTAGTGAATCTCCTCTGCATCACCTCCAGTGCCAGTATATTCTTTTTCAAGTAAAGAGACCAAAACTGTACACAGTACTCCAGGTATGGCCTTATCAGTACCTTGTACAGCTGCAACATAACCTCATTGTTTTTAAAACTCCATCCCTGTAGCAATGAAGAACAAAATTCCATTTGTTTTCTTAATTACCTGCTGCACCCGCAAACCAACTCCTTGAGACTCCTGCACAAGGACACCCAGGTCCCTCTGCACAGCAGCATGCTGCTATTTTTTACCATTTAAAATATAGAACCAGCACCTTCAGGAGAAGAAAGGTGAGAAACGTTTTTTCAAGCTAAGTGTTCCATTCAGAGGCCAACTAAAAAAGCTGAATGCAATGATGAGCTACCAAAGATACAAAGTTAAACTGTAATGACTTCTGCAGTACGGCAGTTCAAAGGGCCATCTCAATTTCCCGATCTAAGTGCTATTGTTTCAGAAGATTTGTTGATCAAAGGGCTGGGGCAAATGCTGAGAGGAAACTTGCCCCTGAGCTTCTGTCCCTATGTCCAGGAAGGGAATCTCCATTCAGGGCACTGACACTTAGAAAACAACAGGTAAGATCCTTGCGTTTCCCAGTCTGAGCCATGATGCTTCAGAGACACAAAATGCTGCATCACCAGCCTGTCAGCTTGTGCTGAACCGAGAGACTTTACATGAAAATAGATAAAGGAATCAATGAAGGATTGATGGGCAGACCTGGATAAAGTTTTCAGGCCAGCCCCGTTTATTTGGAGGTGGAGGAGGGGGGCACGCAAGCCAGTGGAGTGAAGTAAACACTTTATTCCAGGCTGACTTATCAATCAGAAGCCCAAAGATCCAATTGAATCTTGAAGTAATGCATTAGCCCATCAGAAACTAATCAATCACTTTAATTGAACTTAGCGCCTGTACGTATGTTCAAGAGATTTGTTGATTAGATAGCCTTGCATAGACATCAAACACACAGATATGCTGAAATTAAAACATTTCTCAAGTTCCCTGATAACACGAGCAGGGAGTGTGTCTGGAGACAGATTCAATTAAGGAGGATGGATGGAGCCCAGGCAGCAGTCACATCAAATTTAAACAATTTCATATACTGATTGTTTATCAACTTGCTGCTTCCTGGAGTGCTAGATCCACAGCAGAAAGCTGTTTGCTTTTATTAATTTAACAGCAACAATAATTTACTCTGCTTCCTCAATTAAGTTTTTAACAAAACTTTCATTTTATGCTGAATTCTCTAAACCTGCATATCTTTGCCTGTTGTGTATGATCCCTAAAGAACGAGAGCAACTGGGCTGCTCTGTGTCACACATACAGCCAATTAAATATTCACTGATTCTTAAAGGAATCAACTCCACAATTCAACACAGCACTGACCACAAGATTCCAGACTCAATGCCAGCCTGTTTGTGGTGTTGCTTGGTCTCAGTCAATGAGCAGCAGTCAACAACTGGTTCAGTGCATTGGACTGGAATAGGGAAAAGGGAGCATGGTGTTGGAAAGCATCAAGGGCTCTGTTTCTGATCATTATCTAGTGTTCCTTTCAGGAAAGTGTGCATCTCAGTCATCATGAGAACACAATCAGACTCTGTTGTGATGGGTAACAGCCCCCGCAATCATTCACCATCAAGCCCGACCACAGAGATTAACACATTGGAAACAAAATCAGAAATACATTACATAGGGCAAAACTACAGAGAAGGAAACAACGATTCAGAGCACAGCATGTTCGTGTATCAAAGCACTGTGCCACCAGCATTTCAAAGGACTGTACAGATTATTTTGGGTGTGGTAGTTTAATGATTATGCTGAGTCAGAGGTTGAGAGTTCAAATCTCAGTGCTGCAAAACCAAGTGTCTGACTAATGTCTTTAGCAAAGGGAACCTATTTCTTTTGAGTCTGGCCCAATATTTCCTAAAGCTCTCTGACTGTGAGGCAACTCAAACATTTCTGACCAGGATGCATACAAAACAGCACTTTTAAAGTTACCACAGATTAATTAATGGCCATACAAACATTTAAAGGGATTATGCACCTAATACATTCCCAAGTAAGATTTCTGTCCCACTACACCAGCTGGGAGAGATCTCACCTTTTGTTTATGCTCTGCCTCTTTTTTATTTCCTATTTGCAATGTAGATTGGTGAGTTGGCTAATCAGTGGCAAATGCAGTATAATTTAGATAAACGTGAAGTTATTCACTTTGGAAGCAGAAACAAGGTGGCAGATTATACCTGAATGGCTGTAAATTGGGAGAGGGGAGTGTGCAGCGGAATCTGGGTGTCCTTGTGCACCAGTCACTGAAGGTAAGCATGCAGGTACAGCAGGCAGTAAAGGAGGCAAATGGCATGTTGGCCTTCATTGTGAGAGATTTTGAGTACGGGAGCAGAAATGTGTTGTTGCAATTATATAGGGCCTCAGTGAGAGTATTGTGTGCAGTTTTGGTCATCTTTTCTGAGGAAAGATGCTCTTGATCTCAAGGGAGTGCAGCGAAGGTTTACCAAGCTGATTCCAGGGACGGCAAGACTGATGTATGAAGAGAGATTGACTGGGTTAGGATTGTTTTTATTGGAATTCAGAGAGATGAGGGGGGATCTCAAAGAGATTTATAAGATTCTAACAGGACTAGACAGGGTAGACACAGGGAGGATGTTCCCAATGGTTGGGGTACCCAGAACTAGAGGTCACAGTTGAGGATTTGGGTAGATCATTTAAGACAGAGATGAAGAGACATTTCTTCAACCAAAAAGAGCTCAGCCTGTGGAATTCATTACCACTGGAAGTAGTTAATGCCAAAACATTGAATGTATTCAACAGGTGGCTGGATATAGCTTGGGGCAAATGGCATCAAAGATTATGGGGAGAAAGCAGGATGAGGCTATTGAGTTGGACGATCAGCCATGATCATGATGAATGGCAGAGCAGGCTCAAAGGGCCAAATGGCCTCCTCCTGCTCCTATGCTCTGTAGCATTTCTCTAATTCCCACGCTTCATTTCCTTAAGGGGCACAGCTTCTACTTTGCAGATTACACTATCATATCTTAACTATACATGGCCAAATCCTGAGCAATTCCTCAGGATCCTACTGCAACCATATCCCCTTCTATCCATTCCAATATTGCCTCAACAGAAAACTCATTTCACATCACACACAGTCCAGTCTTAAACTCCCAACTGTTTAGACTCAGACCTCCCAATCATCAAAATCATTTGCTCAGCTACTCTTCACATCCAGTTTGGATGCTTTAGGCCCAGTAAATCCTGTGTGGTGATGCTCCCCCAGTCCAATTCTTCCTTCTCAGCCCTGCCTTCCCAGCCAAGCCCTGCCCTGCCCTTCCCTCCCTCTCCCAGTATGCTCACCAACTTCTCTTCCTTCAATGCAATAGACACAAATGACATGTTTCAATTTTTTCAATCAAGTTTCCAGCCCCACGCAACAACACTGAAAATGCCCTCATCAAGATCATATCCTCTGTGACTCCAACTAACGCTATTGCAGAATATATTTGGCCAACACAGTATCCTCCTCCTTTAACACCTCTTCTCTGCTGTCCAAGTCAGTGGGAATGCTGTCCATAAGACATTTCTATTCACACCTTTGTAATTTCACACAACAATAGCAAAAGATGCTGGAAAATCTCAACGGGTCTGACAGCATCTGTGGAGAGAGAATGGAGTCAATGCTACGCATCTGGATGACTCTCCATCAGAGCTCCAAAAAGGGGATCATGCAGGCTTGAAACATTGACTCTATTCTCTCTCCACAGAGAGTCAAACCTGCTGAGATTTTCCAACATTTTCTGTTATTGTTACAGATTCCAATATCTACAGTATTTTGCTTTTATCCTTCTCTGCACCCCCTCAGCAGATTTGCTGCTGACAAGGTCACTCACACGATTAACACCGATGAGCCTCCTATCTTGTACACTCTGTAAAAGCCTCATTTTAAACTCTGCTGTATGCGTGCCACGTCCTATTCATCCATCACCTCTGGACTTGCTGCCTTTCAGTCCCCCATCACCTCATCCTTTCTTGACTTTGATCTTCATGATCACTTCATTCTTCAGCTCTACATCTCTCTAGATTTCTCCATTCCCTAACTCTTGTTGTCTTCGCCTCCCCTTTGCCCCACCACTGGGAATTTTGTCTCTAGCCATCAAGACCTCATGTTCCAGAATTCCCTCCCACTCTCCACCCCTTCTTAAAACCCAACTCTTCTTCCCAAGCTACTGATCACCTGCTGAATATCTCCTTCTCTGATTTGATTCTCTTTTCAGCGAAGTATCCTAGATGTTTTGCTACATTAGGATAAATTAGGTCTGTTGCCATTTTAAAAAACGGATAATAGAGTTTACTTACCACAGCGCTAACTCCATAGGTGGGAGCAGGAGCGAGTGTGTGATAGGGGTCTGCAGTATAAACACGTCCATAACTGCAAAAACAAAACACATTTGAAATATAAAAACAGAAATGAAATGAGGTCAATATGTCAGTTTCAGAACCAGGAAAATTATTTGAGACATATTTGCATCCACTGTACAAAGACAATCAGATTTACCCTTCCAGTTCTACCATTCAAGTCATATATGCCATGCGCATTCGGCACAATTAATCAAAAAAAATGCAAAGCCAGGCAATATAGCAAGCAATCCTTCCAGGAAAAGAAAAGAGTCTGTGAAAACGATAGTGTGGGTTTTTACTTTGTGAAGGCTTCAAAGAATGCTACGAGTCTTCTGGATCTGTAATCGATCTCTCTCTACATATCAAATGTCCACATACCACTGAAAAGAGAGCCAGTAGCAACTTGCTAAGAATGGAAGGTCTTCTAGCCCGAGATTAATGCCTGCGACCAGCAGTGACCTGCTAAGCTGTAAATCATTCTTGACAGACAGGTCCAAACAATGGTGGTTTGTAAAGGTATGAGAGTTACTTCAAGCAGTTGCTCTGTAGATACTTTCAACCAAGACTTATTTGAAATGTACCCACAAAGTCACAGTTGAATTCAGAGTTTTTCTTGACCAGATGGAATGTGATAAGAGTAAAGAAAGCATTCACTCAGGTAGTTTCTGTATAGCAATGAGTTTTACCAACCATTAGAAAGAATTTCCATCATTTTGGAAAACATATGCAAATGACAAAAAAGCTTCCACAATCAACATTCATTTCCAGCTCCAGAATCAGGAATAGGTTTGAAAGAAGGAAGGAAATTCCAAAACACTGTTATAGTCGCACCAAATCAGGGCAGGACATTTCATCATCAGTGCCACAACTCATCTTAACTTCAACTAATTTAGCATCATTCCTACTTTACACATTTAGCCACACGAATGGAACGCTTTACAAAACACCACAAAAAAGCAAATAAGATTTTGGACTTTTTAATGAAGATGTGTGCACTGAAGATAGAGACAAGGAAGCCATGATGAACCTTTAGTCTGATTATGCTTCTGTGAAGCACCGTGGTTGGCTTTTCCACCTTAAAGCACGCTACACAAATCGGAGTAAATGTTGAATTTGTGCAAAATGCCGATTAGGCTATAATCGATGCATTTGTGGCTGTCTCAATAAAGGAAGAACAGAATTATTGAACATACATAGTAAAAGCTAACTACAGTATCTGTAATAAAGTTTTCAAAATATTACAGATCTTTCCACTAGAACAAAGATGATTAAGGGGGCTATTTCAGCATTAAATTGTTTTGAGAGGGTAAATGGTGAGTGAAAGATTATTTTCTTCAATTGGTACATCAATAACCTCCAACAACACCTTCCAAACCCACAACGACCTAGAGCGATAAGGGCAGCAGACACATGGGAACATGTGTAAGTTCCCCTCCAGGCCACACGCCATTCTGATTCGGAAATACATCATCGTTCCTTCACTCTAACTGGGTCAAAATCCTGCAACTCTTAGGGTTTGATTTATTATTGTCACATTTGATTTGTAGAACAGTGAAAAATACTGTTTCTTGCATGCTATCCAGACAAAGCATGTCTGTGTGTAGAGAAAGATCAACTTAATGCAAAGTAGGTCCATTTAAAAATCTGATGGCAGCAGGGAAGAAGCTTGAGTTGTTTGGTATGTGTTCTCAGACTTTTGTATCTTTTTCGAGATGGAATAGAGCTTCTTAACAGCACTGTGGGTGTGCCTACACCACATGGACTGCAGTGGTTCAAAGAGGAGATTCACCACCATTTTCCCCAAGCTTAATTAGAGATGAGCAGCAAATGCTGGCTCAGCCAGCGATGCCCACATCCTCAACAGAAAATGATCAAGGGACAATAGCTCAAGAATAACACAACAACAGAAGATGTTAAAAGGGTTTTGCCACAGAAAGTTATCCAACTTGAAAATGGCATTCCAGTGGACCATAAGGCAAAGTCCATTAAGTCATTGAAAAAGAAACTGGATAAGTATTTGAAACAAGTATATGAAAGACTTTGGAGAAGGGATTAGAACACAAAGCTTCAGTTAAAGTGTTAGCACAGCAGCTGGGGCTGAATGATCTCCTTTGAGTTATGATTTACATTATTTCAGCAGAGACAACCTGAAGAAGCAGACTTAAATCGCAAGAGATAATGGCAAGATTAAATTATTTTACACAAATGTAAAGGCCAAGAAATGATTGGAAGTTTTTTTTAAAACAGGCTCTTTCTGTGACAAGATTGGTGATGTATCAAAATGATGATCTGAAAAGATGGGTGTGCAGAAGGATCATTTAGATCTGAAACATTAACTTTCTTTGTCTTCATAAATGCTACCAGATCTGCTTAGTTTATCCAGACTTTTCTGTTTTCATTTGTGATCTGAAAGGAGCTCTTGTCTCTTGGGAATTACTCGGAGTTTGTAACACACAATCAACTTTCAAGTGCTCCTTTTCAGAAAAGCCTTAAGAAATCTTACATCCAGGATAGTGGAAATGTTCAAGATCCAAGGAGCATAAAGCAGCACAAGTTAAACTCTTCTTCCTTTTGTCTCTCTCATTGCTCCTTCAGCCAATAAGCAATTGCTACAGTAATGATGTCTTCCAAGAAATCTGACTTTCAGCTCAAGTAATCTGGATTACCAACATGGAGAGTTCTTTTATGCACATCACAATCACCTTTCGAATAGTGAAAAACAAAACAGGGTAGAAGCTCCTGTGAGACAGTTGGGAAGAAGTCAATATTGGAGTGTGAGGGCAAGGCTATCAAAAAAAATTTCAAAATTTCCTACTTGATTTAATTTTTGTGCAGATTTTTAGATCCTGGACAAATGTAAAAAGTTAAAGTTTATTTATTAGTGTCACATGTAAGGCTTACATCAACACTGCAATGAAGTTACTGTGAAAATTTCCTCGTTGCCACACTGCAGCACCTGTTCGGGTACACTGAGTATAGGTGCCAATGCACCTAATCAGCACATCGTTCAGCTGTGGGAGGAAACCAGAGCATCTAGAGGAAACCCACACAGGGGGAGAATGTGACCTAAGCCAGGAATCAAATCTGGGTCCCTGGCGCTATGAGGCAGCAGTGCTAACCACTGTATGTGTTACAGAACAGCAATACTTATTTATATAATGTAATAATGTAATAAAATGTCCCAAGATGCATGGTAACACAAAATAAGACACCAAGCCACTTAAAGCTTAGACCAAACATTAAGTTGTCTTAAAGGAAGAAAGGTGGAGAGAGCTATTCCAAAGTTTAGACAACTGATGGCACAGTCACTAATGGTGAAGTAATTAAAATCAGGGATATTCAAGAGGCTGGAATTGGAGGAGTACAGATATCTCTGAGGGTTGTAGCATTTGAAAGATAGATCCAGAGATAGGGAGGGATGAGATCACAGAGGGATTTGAAAATCAAGATGTTGCCTGGCTGTGAATCAACGTAGGTCAGTGAGCACAAGGTGACAGGTTTTCACTGTGCTCACTGACCCACACTGATTCACAGCCAGGCAACACCTTGATTTTCAAATCCCTCTGTGACCTCATCCCTCCCTATCTTTGGATCTATCAAAGTTTCAGATGACCTAAAACTTATGGAGGTCAGAGTGTGGGAGACCAGAAGGAGTGCACTAGAACAGTTCAAGACTAAACAAAACAAGACAGGAATGAGGATTCGACAGCAGATGAGTTGAGAAAGTTTAGCAATGAAACAAAGGTGGCAATAGATCGCCTTAGGTGATTAAAAGGTAAGTTAATCTCAGGGCTGGAGATGCAGACACCGGTTCACCCTCAGACGGTTGCTATGGAAAAGGGATGGAACAGATAGTCAGAAAAGAGAGTCTAGAAAATGGACCGCAACCAATGGCTTCAGTCTCCCCAATATCCAGTATTAGATGTCCGATATTTAGCAACAATGAAGGAATTGAGAGAGGTGGTGGTGGTGAAGAGCTGTGTTCTCATAGAGTGTGTAAAAATTAATGCTGTACTTTCAGATGATAGCGGCAAGGGGCAGCATGTGGATGAGAAATAACAGAATTAAACAAGTAGATGATTCCATCTGCTTGGCCTGAGGCTGAGCCTATTTCTAGATGACTTTATAATGTTCAAACTTCTTTTTAACTTACTCATTAAAGAGGCTCTATCACAGGTCACTCTTAATAAAACAGGAATGTCTTTTACATGAATAATGATTCCTCAAGAAAGGCAGTGCTGCCTATGAAAACATTCCAGTGCACCATCAGTTTTTTTGGCAGAGGAACTATGGCAGAAATCTGTCAGAAACTGTTAAGAGAAATATCATTTTAAACGCATTTTTGTTCTTCCTGATTTTTCTTGTTTCGATCTAACAATCATTTCATTCTGGTGTGTGTGTGGAGGATGGAGAATGATACTGTCTCCAAGTTAATGTGCAGTGTTGGTGTTTCACTCTCTGATGGATAATCCATACAAAGTACTCCTAGCAATGAAGCCTATATTACAACAATCTTCGATAAGTCAGTCTCAGAAATGATGCGTTTCATCGAAGGCTCCTGAGCAGACAAAGTCCATCATGCACAAACATAGGTTGGAGCAGCAGCATGGGGTGAGATCACCCCATAAAGAGAGCTCACCATGGCAATGAAAGAATCCTTTATGCTACAATGAACACTGTAAAAGCAGAGATGAAAGAGAGTGCGAGATGGTAGGCCTGGATCTTACCTGTCACTGTAAGCAGTGGCAGTAGCAGTTGCTGGCTGTGCATACCTGTACGCTGCATATCCACCCTGGAACAAACAAGAAGATGCCTAAGAACACTACTTAACGTTCACACGCACCATAAACACAATGGCAAAACTGCATTTGTTTCATATATTACAAATTTTCCAGTAAAAGATTGATGTATGTACATTTATTGTTAACAGCGCAGATTTTAAACTTTTCTTTGATTTTCTAAATTATAAAGATTTCTCCAGTGGCAACCTTTAAAAGGACTGACCGTCTGATTTGCAAAGGGTTAGGTTTGAAGATTTAGGTAGACTGTTGGTAATTGGTTTGGCTCTTTGCTCATAACCCATCCCTGCTATGCAATTGACCCAGGTAGTGGCGAAATACCCACTTTCATTTACTCAGGGTTGCCGCTGACACAATTCTTCACCTCCTCCAACTTGCCATGTGCAAATCGTAACTTTATTCCTTCTCAATGGACTGTAGGTAAAGGCTCCCTCTCAGGTAAATAAACTCCTCCTTTCAGCCAAATCATCAAATAAAACATGCAAACAGGTAAAAAGGAAGATTGCAAACTGGCTGGGATGCAAAAAGGAAAAGCAGAAATCAAGGACAGAGTCTTAAATATTCAGTTTTATCAATACCAATTGCCCACTGCCAAAACAAATCTCTCCGTACAACACCTTCAGGGGCTGCCAGCATTCCTTCTCACCCAATTGGTCAGTCCCCAGTGAAGTGTGCCAGGGAATGTTTGCAAGGGTGTCACAAAGAATCTGCAAAGGGATACAGATTGAGCAAATGGACAAAAACTTGGCAGGTGGAGCATGACGTGAGAAAATGTGACGTTGTCCACTTTGTTGGGATGAAAAAGTAACAAGGGAGAGAGGAGGGCCTCTCAAGGATCAACAAGGTCATCTATGTATGCATCTACAAGAGATGGATGAGATTTTAAATGAATATTTCTCTTCAGTATTTACTGTTGAGAAAGACATGGGTGTTAGGGAATTTGGGGAAATAAACAGTGATGCCTTGAGGAAAGTTCATGTAACATAGGAGTGGTGCTGGAAATCTTAAAGGGCACCATGGTAGATAAATCCCTGGGACCCGATGAAGTGTATCCCAGGACATTGTGGGAGGCTAGGGAGGAAACTGCAGTTTCCCTAGCACAGATATTTGAAACATTGACAGCCACAGGTGAGGAACATTGAACATTGGAAGGTGGCAAATGTTGTGCCTTTATTTAAAAAGGGAGAGGTCTGGGAACTACAGGCCAGTGAGCCTCACATCTGTAGAGGGAAAGTTATTCAGAAGTATTTGAGAGAAAGAATCTATGGGTATTTAGAGAGGCAAGGACTGATTAGGGACAGACAGCATGTCTACAAATTTGATTGGTAACCAAGAAGGTAGATAAGGACACTGCAGTTGATGTTGTCTACATGGACTTTAGCAAGGCCTTTGAGAAGGTACCACATATAGTTTGTACCACATGGGATTGATGGTTTGAGTTGTAGGAGAGGCTGAACAGACAGACTTTTTTCTCTGGAGCGTAGGAGACTGAGGGGTGATTTTATAGAGGTCTATAAAATAATGAGGGGCATAAATTAGCTAGATTAGTCAATGTCTTTTCCCAAAGGTAGGGGAGTCTAAAACTAGAGGGCATAGGTTTAAGGTGAGAGGGAAGAGGGAAGAGGTAGAAAAGGGTCCAGAGGGGCAAATTTTTTCACACAGAGGTGGTGAATGTTTGGAATAAGCTGCTGGGGTAGTAGTGGAGCCGTGTACAATTGTCTTCTAAAAAGCATTTAGACAGTTACATGCGTAAGTTAGCTATAGAGGGATGTGGACCAAATACGGGAAATTGGGACTAGCTTAGGGATTAAAAACAAAGGATGCATGGACAAGTTGGACCAAAGTGCCTGTTTCTGTACTGTAAACCTCTATGAATTTAATAGAGAAATTTTATTCAAATGGAGACAGAATGTACAGAAGAATCTGGATGCCCTTACACGTGAATCACAAATGTTACCATGCAGATACACAAATTATAGATTATGAAATCCATTATAGAAAATGGATTGTCGGCATTTATTGCAAGGGGACTGGAATATAAAGTAGGGAATCTTGTTACAGCTGCATCAAGCATTGCCAAGACTGCCGAACTCCTTACTTAAGGAAAGATGCCCCCCAGTGCATTGGAGGCTGTTCAGAAAAGATTCACAATGTTGATCCCTGGGTTGAAGGGGTGTTGTCTAATGAGGAGAGGGTGAGTCATTTGGGTCTGTACTCATTGGAGATGAGAGATAATCTTACTGAAACATTCTGGGGAGGTACAGCAGAGTAGATGCAGTGAAGATGTTTTCATTCTTGGTGGAATCTAGATCTACGAGACACATTTTCAAAATAAATGGACTCTCAATTCACACGGAGCTGAAGAAGAATTTCTTCCCTCGGTAGGTAAATAATGCTCGGAAATCTCTAATCCAGTGGACAGTGAGACTATTAGGGCTAAATTAGACAGATTTTTAATTTAGAACGGAATTGAAGGTTATGGGAGGGGTGTGTGGGGCAAGCAGGAAAGTGGAATTGAGACCATAATCAGATTAACTATGAATGGCACAGCAGGCTTGATGAGCTCCTATTATTAATGTTCTTATCTTTCATGTATTGTCAATCAAACTGATATCAACTAACTCAGTGCAATGAGAAAGTGCACAAGTGGCTTTACCAACGGACCACTGGGATGGAGGAGAAAATGCAATTTAGTGAACAAGAACTCTCCAACAGATGTGCAGATCTAAAACAGATTTGAATCCTTCTCAGAATTTGTTTACTGTCATCAGCAAACTCATCTGATGAATAATTGCATCTGCAGCTCAAATATGTTAATTATATTAAAACAAATGCAGTTTTGGAAATTCATTTAATGTACATATACAAATGAGTTTTTATTTTCTAAACAATCAAGCTGTGGTATCTGTCAATCAGGAGGAATCGGAGCATGCGAATGTCCGAATCTACAGCACTAGCAATCACCAACCAAATGATCCACAGACTAACTCCGGGCGTCCCAGCATTCTCCAGAGGACAGCCCTCAGCCCTATTCGCTATGGCAAGCCGAGTGAAGGAAACAGCCTGGATTACTAGAGCGTGCAGCCACGATTCTCAGTATTATAGAAAATGTATATATGAAAATGTAATAAACATTCACAATCACCATTCACTCATTGCAGCCTCTCCCGCATACCTAAGAGGTTAAATGTTCACGTCAAGCAAACCACATTAAAAGTTCTTGCTGCAGTTAGAGGTGGGAGCTGAGATACTAACCAAGATTGCTTAAAGCAGCAGCTGCCTGCTGGGAATTATTTTTTAAAACACAACATTTCATTACTGACCAGCAAATAAAAAGGGTGGTGGGGGAGAAATTAAACAGTTGTATCCAACATTAATCCTCTCACCTGTACAATTATGTTCTCCAAAAGATGCTAATTTATCTTGAATCCTACAAATGGCAAGTTCCACTGGAAAGTATATTCCACAATAGATTTTAACTGCAGTGGATGATTAGAACAGAAGAGAGATTGTGTGGCAACCTCAGTTGTATTCATTTAAGCAACTTTTACTACTTTGGTAGAGAAAGATATAGTAGTAAACGTGCCAGATTACCTGCTTCTATTCCACAGGAAGAATTAGTATGCGTGCAGTGCCTCAAGGTCTCCCTGGATAAATGCACTGCCTGCTGTGTAACTAAATCACACAAATCATTCAAGACCAAACCTCATTCTCTATCTGCTGCTATATTGGGGCCATCGAGTGGGGTGGTAACTGGGCGACTATAAACTGCTAGAATACCTATGGTCTGGGGAGGGAATATTAATAGAGGGCGACTACTATGCAGTGACACTGCTACACGTGTGCACGAGAGAGAAAGCAGGATCTGGGGCGTTATTGGAAGTACCCTCCAAAGCTGAATAACTTCCCCAAATTCACTGCCTAGGTTCACACAGAAAGAAAGAGCACTTGGGTCAGAGATTGAAAGTTTGCCAAAACCCTACCTAACAAACAGTCAGTATCTTGCTAGAGGAAAGAAAACGTGGGGAAAAGCACACCATTCAAATACCAGGGAGTGATATTAGTCTTGGCCGTGCAATGTCAGTGGAATGGACTGGCTGAGCAATCCACTTCCAAATGAAATGAGGTAGAATTAAGGAATTTTAAAGAAAGTAACATAGATAACTTAAAATATGTAACAATTAAACCCTGCCTCTGTCATGACCAGAATCACTGCCCTATGTCAATAAACCAAATTCAGTTTTTATCTCATCAGATTCTGGAAATTTAAACTAACATTTTGGGGATCACATGGCCACGAAACCAGAATATTAATGGCTTTGAACATTCCCTACACATGCTAAGTGATCAGAAAGCAATAATTCCACTTGAAGTGCATTTAAATATTTATTGTAAGTGCTTAATAGTTTTTATACTGTTTGAAATGCATAATCAGCTGAAGTTAGCCACTGAACTGACTTCGCATCATATGTATGTAAACATGAATTAATGGGAAAAGATGGTGTGTTTACACCCCAATGTGCGGGAGCGAATGGAAGTCGCTTAGTTCATTGGAATTCAATGCTGGATCCCATTAAGTTTTATCTACACTCTGTTGCATGATTAATGTACTGCAAGCGGGCTTCACATTTCCCACTGATATTGCTTCTACTCTTTTGAAAGGAGAATTTTTATCACCTCATTCATCTCTCTTAGTACAGACATGTGTCTTTAAAGATTTCCTCCAAGTTCCATTGTAAACAAGGCTACTGTAATTCTGTTTTCTATGACTGTTCAAGACCCTGATATTCCACTCCTATCATCCACTGAAAATGATATTGGATGGTAAAGTACATTTAAACAGCCATTCACACCTGGAACCAGGTGCGTTTATTGCTGAGACAGGTGTAAAAGATTGATGGGTGAATCACTCTAGGCTCCTCTTCTATAGTTCCAACTGCACAGGCCACTACTGGATTTTCTACAAGTCTGGAAGAAAATAAGTCACTTTCCCACTAACCTCTTGGTCTGGGGATGGAAAGATTCCCCCCTCCCTCCCCCCGCAAAGATAAAACAGAATTGATAATCTCCAATTCATACTGACTAAATGAGGTGAGCTTCGGCAGAACACTACTCTTTCAACTTGGATATCCAGAATCCCATGCCACCCAAACAGATGAAATGAAAGTCATGCTCCTTGGATGAATCCTCAGTAATTACACTAACCTTTAATCGGACCAACACGATGAGACATTCCCCCCTATACAGCTCCTTTAATGATTCAATGTGAAATGTGTTGAGTTGGCGATAGACACATGAACTCTCACTATAAACCTACCAATTATAGTCATTAGTCGGGGATTCTTCTTTCACATTTGTGTTATCTCATGGTGAAATTAGTGCATACTTCAGGAATGCTTTTGTCTCCATTTGGTGCCTGCTCCCATCCCTAACTGCAGTCTTTGCTGTTAGTAGGATTTGTCACTGCAATCCACAATCTGTGTGATTGGTCTCTTCACACGTTTCTATCATACCTGCGGTAACTTACTGCTATACACTGGTTCCTGATACACTATTCTATAACAAAACACAGGGAAGAACATTGGCGACGAGGCTGGAAAAGAAACAACTGAAAAAAGAGACCCTCCTTGGATAAAGCCATTCTATTATTGGAGGATGCTTTATGCTGATGAACCTTTTAGACTAGATTTATAAAACAAGAGACATTCACAGGCTGCACAACTACACGCATTTCAAATGATTGAACACTTGTTAAAATTTACTCTCAGCACCTGTCACAACATTTCTTTTGCCAACTGTCTCCAGTTTCCATTTACAGATCAAAGGTGATGGATTTGATTTCAAAGTCAAATATACACAGCATACACCAGCATTCCTCAGCAAACATTTCAGCTCAATTTAAAATTAAAAAAAAATCAAAGGACACAAGATTTGGTAAGCAATACTACAAGCCTTAACAAGTGCTTTGTAAAGGTTTCCCTTACAACACAGGTGCAGGGTAAGAACCAGCGCAGCAAAGGTCAGCTTTATTCAATACTTTTTGACATCATTGCTTTTGCATGATATCCCAAAAGAAACTCCTTTCCTTCGAAAGCTTGGAATGTTCAGAGTACTGTACACTGTAAATAACAACAAAGGCACATGGGGAAGCTTTTCTATTGTAAAAGGAGACACCACAGAGCTCTGCTGTGTCAAATTTACATAAATGGGCAAAGAGACTAGTTAACTATGAAATTAACACTGACCAGATGAGGGATTAAATACACAGCTGGAGAAAATATTAGCATATTGGTTTAAAGAATGGCTTCATCAACAGAAGGGTGACAGTGTAAAATAGTGGCTATACTTACATAGAGATCGGCACCATAAAATCCATCTTGGTAAACCACACTGCAGGGATGCACACAGAAACACTCAGATTACTGCAACTCCAACATGCAGAGGCTAATAAAGGCAAGGTTTGTCATATCTCTATAGACTGCACCCACTTCCACCAAAAGCTGCTTACAGTTTGAAAGCAAGTGTTTCCTTTATTTCAAAATAATCAACATATCATTTTGAGACTTTATTACTAAAATCTATTTAGTAGGAAACAATTGCATCATCACTATTTTAGAGGGAGTCGCCATTTCTATGCTCCCAGTTACACATTAAAGGGAGAAGATGGGTGGCAGATTTATACAATATAACCTGGCAATCCTGTTACTCTTCAGCTGGTGAGACTCCTGATGACTATTTCAAAGGGGATGGGCATCATAGCCAAGCCCTCTTGGTCAGGAAACGGGATGAAATTGAAGCAAGAACTGTTTCTTTGACGTGGTTTTTGCTTGTGTGCCTGCTTCCCCCACTGTTACAGTCCATAATGAGAATCAGACGCTGTTGTCAAACTTGGCAACATTGAGTAACAGACACCAACAAAAGTAATCAAAAAGGCTAATGGAACGTTGACCTTCTGGAGACTGCAATTCAAAAGCAAGAGAATGATTGTACTGAACCTTGGTCAGATGTGGGTAACTACTCACTTTTCAGCAATATACCTGATGAAGGTCAGGCTGACCTTGGTCTGGTTGCAGCATACATTCATCAGAATCAAACCAGAGCTCAAGGATTGTGTCAAGAGGATAGTTCCTATAAATCTGTTTTGCATTCCCTTGAGTGAAAGTTATTGGTTGATCAAATTGAGTTGATCAAAACAAATACAAGGATTCAGTGGGGTAGGGAGAAGAGAGAGAGAGAAAGAGAGAGAGAGAGGATTTGTCTGCTGATTAAGATTTAAAATTGGGCTTGGACATTTAGGAGCACTTTTCACATGTTTGAGGAAATGAGCAAATTGCTTTTTCAAAATGCAATGAATGGATTTTCGGTCAATTGGAATTTCCAAGTCTGAGACAATTATGTTTTACAAAATGAAATACTATTGACACTGGACTAAAAATACTGGAAATACCCAATAGGTCAGGCAGCTTCGGTGGGGACAGAAAATGAATTAACTTTAATCAGAGCTGACTGAAATACTAATATCCTTAGTCAACAGAAAGCTAAGGATATGGAACAAAAAAAAGGAGGGACGGAGGGAGGGGTGAAGTAAAGACCAGCCATGACCTATTTGAACAGGAAGGCAGGACAGAAAGGCTGAATGGTCTACTCCTGCTCCTATATCACAGAGAGAACTAATAGAGGAAGTGAAACTTTAATCAGATAATGGATTTCTATGCCCATTTTCCACGCAACGTGTTAGGCTGACAGTCTAGAAAGATTGGGATGTTTACAATGAGGAATGCAGCTGACACAGGAACTTCACACTCTTAACTGTTTACTGTCTATAAAGTAAATCCAACATTTCAGAAGGGGGTGGCATTCTTTTTAAATGCAAATTCACTCAGTGTTCTCAAAAGCATTGTTTATCACAAATAATTAATTTATGATTCACTTTGACAGATAATGCACAATAGTGAAATCAGCTCTTTCAGAATTAAAGCTGTCATCTTCAGGACCCTCTGCTTTGGCTTTTAGCACCCTGCAGTTTTGTAAACTAAACCACACGCTTCTGTTTCATTTGAGACAAACCTTCCCTTTCAGCCATCAGTAACAATGTTAGCCAACAGAAATTATCCACATGCTTTAACTCAAACAGGCTTAAGGAATGTTTTAAAACATCCTTGTGCTAAATGGATCTTAAAGTGGAATGGAAAGTTTTTAATAAACAGAAAACTCTGAAGTGTATCTGATTCATTTATGTAATGCAATCAGTCCTGGAGAACAATGCCATTTTTCATATTTCCATTCCTTACCTGCCTTAATAACCACAAGCTCACACCAAGAGAGGCAGGCAGCTCGGGATGGTCACGTGTATGTGGGTGTGTGTGTGTGTGTGATTGTGTATTTGCACGTGTGCAGAGAGGGATGGGAGATGATGGTGTGTGTGGGGGAGGAAGTGTGTGTGCGTGCAAAGTTAAATTCATTACTCACAAGTAAGATTTACATTAACATTGCCAATGAAGTTACCATGAAATTCTCCTAGTCGCCACAGTCCAGTGCACTTAGGACACCGACGCAGACATGGAGAGAACATGCAGACTCCACACAGACGCGATTGAAGCTGGGAATCAAACTCAGGAGGTGTGTCTGTGTGTGTGTATATGTGTCTGCATGTGCATGTGTGAGTGTGAGAGAGAGATGCTGTTCTACTGCAGAAGAAAGTACTCACTCCACTCAGGCCTGTGCATGAACACTTTGTGGCAACATCGAAATTTGTTTCTCTTTTATTTATCAATATGAAGATAATGGAATGGAAAGTATCTGCCAGAGCACTAAACCTTGACAGCCTCTGACATAATGTTATAGAATTGGCTTCACAGCCAGATGCGTGCAGATCAAATTGCAAATATTTGAAGTTGTGTGTCCCAGAGGAAGGTTCATGAATGTACCAAGTGGTAAGAAATGCAAAATAGATTGACGTCAGCTCCAAGTCATCAAATTGTTTAAAACTGGTGTGTAATGTATATGAGTCATAGGAAAACAGCATCTTTTTTGATATTAAATTTGCACAATCAATTGTTTAATTAAGCTTAGAAGAACATTTAGGATAAAATTTGCAGAGAGAATTCCAAATCTACAAATAAATTAAGTAAAATTTGCTCTTATTTTAGCCAGTGAGAAAAATGTATTGTGATAAGGTTTTGCAATATATTCTTTCTTAAGGTTACTCATTTTACAGTTAGGTGAAGATACAAGAAGGTTGCATTGGACTTTTATATCTTACATATTTGTTACACCTAAAATGGTGGCACAGGTGTCATTGTGGTTAGCACTGCTGCCTCACAAATCCAGGGACCCTGGTTCAATTCTAGCCTTGGGTCACTGTCTGTGTGGAGTTTGCATATTCTCAGGTTTTACCCAGGTGCTTTGGTTTCCTCCTACAATCCAAAGATGTGTGGGTTAAGTGGATTGGCTGTGCTAAATTACCCCTTAGTGTCTCAAAATATGTAGGTTAGAGAGATTAGCCAAGGTAAATGTGAAAGGTTATGGTGATAGAATGGGGAAATGGTCTGGGTTAAGATAGTCTGTCAGAGTTGGTACAGAGTCGATGGGTTGAATGGCTTTCTTCTGCACTGTAGGGATTCTATGAAAATCCATTGTTTTGGTTACACAAAAATGAAAAATGTATTTTCAGGACTAAAAATTCATCAAAAATAAACCAGTAATCTTCCCAGAGTAGTGGCTTTAAGGGACCCAGAGGAAGTTCAGTAGCCACATACATCGTAGGCAGATCTGAGTGTGTGTGGATGGTCACAGATGGTGAGTGGAGAAGACAATGACAGTGAGCAGAAACCTCACTGTTTAAGGTACAAATTTAATGAAGTGTGTTATTTTCACTCCTCATGGAAGTGGGACCAATACTATCCGTAAAGCAGTTTCAGAATAAACACTGCCTGGATGGCTTAGCATTACTGAAGTAAAAACACAGGTATTTATGAAAATTAATCTTCAAAGTGAACTAGGGACTTGTGATTCACGGTTATAATTATTAAAAAAAATTCATGAGATTTCAATAAAGAGATAACAGTCAATGCATCATATCCTCCAGTCACACGGAATCATTCTATAATATTAACTCTCTTAATTATATGAATGTTGGAATAGCATCGTATTGCTACTATTGCTATTGGATTGCAACTGTGCAATCCAAGAACTTAACGGGATATGGTAGATGCAACTTTTGTTAGTCTTTTTTTCTGCTTAATTCATAGATTGTTAGATGCAAAAAAAAAATTGATGCAGTTGGCAGGTATCACTGTGATATACTAGTTTGATCACCACTGTGTAAATTTTACACTATACCCACGATTTTGTACATTAGACTCTAAAGCTCAAGTCAGAGCAAAACACAGATTGCCCAGTGACCTAGAATGATGGGGTAAGGGTAAATTTGGGGTTCTTTTATCTACTAGTTAAGAGTGGCATAAGAATGTAAAATTAACAGACAGTATAAAATGTTCAGATTAACTGGGGATATGGTGAAGATTTGGTGACATTTGGAAACTCGGTGCAAAAAGATGGTTAATTAATTTCTGATCAAGTCTGCTTACCCTCCGTAGGCTGGAATGGCGGCAGGTGGCGCTGCTGCACGGAACGCACTGTAGACTGCGCGACCTCGTCCCCTCAGGGCACCTCTCAATGCAGCTGCAGTGGTGGCCGCTGCTTGGTATGGAAAACCAGGAACTACGGATTTGTGGAATGGAGGAATGAGAATTAGGACAGTGCTGTAAACATTAATTCCAAATAAGGAACAAGGAAACCAATCTATGATTTGATTTATTATTGTCGCATGTATTGAGATACAGTGAAAAATATTGTTCTTTTTACATGCTATACAGACAAAGCGTACTGTTCAGAGAAAAGGAAATGAGAGGTGCAGAACGTAGTGCTAGCTAGAGTGTAAAGAAAAATCAACTTAGTGTTAGGTCCATTCAGCAGGGAAGACAGTGGCTGCGGCAACCAAAACAAAGTATGAGAATAAAAATTATACTGACAAGCATACAGATGTTACTAGAAACAAAATGGACTTTCCACTAAAAGGTGTGTTTATACAATGCAAAGGTACGTTTGCGTTATTTTGTCTGTAGAATACTGATGTTGTGTTGCCGTAATATACACTGAAAATGTAATAAAGCTACTGATTGTACACAAACAGGAATTCCAGAATGACTGTATCTTAATTAAAAAGTGACACAGGATGGTTCAATCCAATTGCTCTTTCATTTGTTGGATCCTGCTTCATGGGATCCAATTTTCATGGGAAAATTTCCTCTGTTATTACAAATTAGGGGTCTATATAAAATGGAAAGACTCACATCAATATGCAGTGTATATACACCATGCATGCTCATAGCTGCTGAATGGAGGTGAATCTGGGAATTGTTGTCTATAAAGAGTGCTGCGAGGCCATTATAAAAGCAACCAGGATGTTACAATATATTGTTAAAAGCAAGTAATCAAGATGAACACACAAGGACAGAAACTAGCTTTTAAGAAGAGGGAGCTAGAGGGGTTTTGGGAGTGAATTCCAGAGCTTAGGGCCTTGGCAGTTGGAAGACACAACCACTTTTGATTGAACAATTAAAAGCAGGCCAGAATGAGAGTACTGCAAATATAGGACATGCTCAGTAGATCAGCTGGGCATCGTTTATACATTCATAATCGCTTTGTTCCATTTGCTACACCAGCCTTCCGTTACGTTGATGCAGTTGGAATTGATTCTGAGATTGGGGCAAAATAAAGGAAGCTTTACTCTGCACCTAGTTCATGTAGTGCTTCACAATGCAACTATCTGTAAAATGATGGTATGCATATATGTAAAGGCCTTTAATCAAGGCTCCCTCATCTTGACAATAAATTGGAATGTCATGCGGAGTGCTATTCGAACTGAATCACCAAAAATACTGTAAGCAAAACTTGAATTGAGCCAGAAATTTGAAGCGTAAAGCATGGAGACAGATGGATTATAACAACAGGACAGCAACAAATCACAGGTCATCAAATTCAATCCAAGTATTTTTGATGTCACAAACTATAATTACAAAGCTCAAACATTTTTACGAAGCAATATCAGAGACTGTAGTGGGTCTCAAACCCAATAGTGGCAGTTAACTCTTCATAATATATAGCGCAGTTTATTCAGACAGAATATTAGACTGGTCTTACCATTGTGTGTTGGGCTGAGCGCTGTAGAAGCAACGGGGTGTAGGTGAAAGGGTAACGATGATAGCGATGCAGGACCTGAAAATACATAGCATCACACAAGCAGTATTAATGCCTTCTCTTGTTCAGCAGTGCTTTAAGATAAGTATGCTGTGTACTTTACATTAGACTGCAATTTTGTAAGTAAAACCACACTATATAAATATACCATCATAAAACATTCATCATAGTCTGAATAATTCATTAGAACTGCTTAATGGACTATGTCCAATTTTCTAATCCCCCTACATTATTGTAATTTTGTTCACTTTTTAAGAATTCTGAATGTATCCAGTACTTTTTTCTTTATAAACCAAACTAAAGGTTTATTATATGCACTCCTCTTGAGATGAAGAACTAGGCAGTACTTATTGGAACAAAAATCTTCACCCAAGAACAAAGTAGTATCTAAGCAGTAGTCCTAAGCTAGAACATCCTTAATGACTAATTTCAGTAGCTGATTAATAATACCACAGATCCCACGTACGCTCAATGACTCACAATAACTCAATCACAAAAAGACAATGTGTAACGCTGTAAATTGTGTAGCCCAGCAGGCCTCTAGCCTGTGCTTAGCAAGGTGAACTTGGGACCCTGGCTGAGGGAGAATGTCATTTGCCACAGTTCCATTTTTAATAAGATTAAAATTTTCACAATTCAAAAGAACCCAATTTAATTAAATCCTTGGTGATATTTTCTTTAAAACAGTGAATTATGCTGAAGGTTATAAATAGAATATTTACCTGCATAAAATTCAGGGCTGTAAACAGCACCGACCACAGGGCTGAGCTTCCAGCCTGCAAATTAAATATCAAACCAAGATGAATGCAACATCAAGCTTCAATCTGAAACAAAGGGCACTCAACAATTCACCAGCAATAAACGATATTGATAAATACTAACCTTTCAAGTATTAATCTCTGGTGCAGAGCTACCCAATAACCAGTAACATTATTTAATGAGCTAGAGTAACCAGCAAGTTTATATGTTGGACCTCTGTTACCAGCAATTACCCTCACCAGCCCTGGGAAAAAAACCCAATGCTGGAAATGAACAAAGGGCCAGCATCTATCGCTCACTATTAGGACTCACACACAAGCACTTGGCCAAACGCTGGAGGGCAACTGTGAAAGTATATTGGCAAAGTGTCTGAGGTAAGTAGAAAGTCACATGCCATTGTTCCAGAGGGCAATTGGCATCTGTGAGCAAACGGGCAACGCCTTCAATGGAGGGAGACACTGGCAGAAAAATAAACCTGAGCTGCATTGGCAAATCATCTGGAATATCCACTTAACGTGCACTCTCAGAAATGATTTCCATTACTTCCAAATTAATGTTCAAACTTGCTCAGAGGTATGTGTGAAGGAGAGTTTTAGAGGAGGGGTAGCAGGAACTGGGAAGTAGAAGGAATTCCGGAGCTTGGTACTTCTGCAACTAAAGACAAAACAAGGAAATACAAGAGCCTGGGATCAGAAAAATAGAGACTTTGGGAGTTCAGAGTGAGGAACAGTTGCAAGCCTGGAGGAGATGGCAGAGATAGAATAGGGAGGGACAAGCAAACTTATGCAAAATTTAAGGTATTAGGGGTTAAGAAGCCAATAGAGGAAACCAGCTCCTTGCAACCTAGAGGTTAAAACACCATCCAGTGTGGCTCTGAGCCAAAGAGATTATATAGTTACAATTACACTCTCTAATACATGCTGAATTACCAGATTACAGCCTTTAATGCCCTAAACTGGCAAAGAGCTCCCATAGAGCTGCTAGAATATCCAAGGCTTGGATGTCAGCAGAGGGAAAATCAGATTTCCCTGCAACATCAAACAATCTTGAATTGACATTTGAACTGGCTGCTAACGTTGACTGTCCAGATTTCGACTTGAAAACAGCCACTTGGCACAGGAAAAAAATTGTTCCCATCACTTACAGAATGATGCATCAGTCTCAGCTTCCACTGAGCATAAGAACATGAGAAATAGGAATAGGCCATCTAGCCCTTCGTCCCTGCCTTATTCAGTAAGATCATGGCTGATTTGAAGTGGATCAGTTCCACTTACCCACCTCCTTAAATACCCATTACTTAAGTATTAATGTAACAACAACGCTTCAAAACTTATTACAGGCTTGTAGTTGTAAAAAGACACCTGAGTAATAATTTTAAATGTATCCCATACACATCTGATGGTTCAGGCGGTCAAAGCAATAAGTTGAAGAATACAATTCATGAATGTCCCAGGTTCAATCTCTGGCCTGCATATTAGCTGATCTCAGTCAAGCCAAGTGAAGGCAGAAAAGGTTTACTAGGGCGCTACTAGGGCTTGATGGATTGAGTTATAACGAGAGGCTGGATAGACTGGGAACTTTTTCCTCTGGAGCATAGGAGGCTGAGGAATGATCTTACTGAGGTCTATAACATAATGAGGGGCACAGATCAGCTAGACAGTCAATATCTTTTCCAACGATAGGGGAATCTAAATCTAGAGGGCATAGGTTTAAGATGAGAGGGGAGAGATACAAAAGTGTCCAGACGGGCAATTCTTTTCACACAGAGACTGGTGTGTATCTGGAACAAGCTGCCAGAGTTAGTAGTGGAGATGGGTACAATTTTGTCTTTTAAAAAACATTTAAATAGTTACATGGGTATGATGGGTATAGAGGGATATGGGCCAAATGCAGGCAATTGGAATTAGCTTAGAGTTTTTTTAGCAAAAAAAAAAAGGGCAGCATGGACAAGTTTGGCCTAAGGGCCTGTTTCCGTGCTGTAAACCTCTATGACTCTAAGGCATGGAGCTACAACTGACCTCATCGACGCTGTAAGAGCCAAAAATTATGCTACAGATCACCACCGAACACTCTTTCCTGGGTTGTATGCAAGGACATCAAAGGAACACACAACTGAGCTCAGTTCTGATATTCCCTACAAAAGAACATTTACTATCTGGTCTCACACATTAACAATGACCATTTGGAGGGTGTCTAGTCTCCAGAGAACCTGAAGCCTGTCTCTTAGTTGACGTGCTTAGGGCATGGGAAGAAAATTGAAAGTAGGGAAATATAAAGTAAAAAAGAAAATACATTTATTCCAGAAGCTAATATGAAACTTGTACTAAAACCTCGGCTGTGGTATTGTTCTGTCTCATGAGTTATTTTATTGGCCAATGTTATTAATCCATGCCATCTGTCAGCAATGACCATTGTATGAATCATCACTGAGCTCATTATTCTCTTCAAAAATTTACTCCCCATACTTGAATCATTATCATCTGAAATGGACAGTCCAGAACCAAGTGTGGTGTTTTTAAAGCTGTATGCCAGTGAGTTCAGCTATTTTACACGTACTAAAGCTAGAATGGCACCTCTCAGCTCTCCACCTGGCATGCCAGTTATTGGACGTGCCAGTGCTTGTATTGCCACAGGTATCAGATACATATGGCTCTTTTAAAAGATAATAATGTTGATTCCATCCAGGTAAATAACCTAGCTAAAAGCAAATTACTGTGGATGCTGGAATCTGAAACCAAAAGAGAAAATGCTGGGAAATCTAAGCAGATCTGGCAGCATCTATAAGGAGAGAAAAGAACTGACGTTTTGACTCCAGATGACCCTTGTCAAAGTTAATTTCGCTAGCTTAATTGAAGGATATGGTAAATTGTATTCAAATAATTTGTATTAAATTTGTATTGCGTCAACGTTAGTCTTCCATGAGAGGAAGATTATCCCCACAGTGACCCAAACACTTATTTTCCTCCTGTCTTTGGAGAACTATCCAACCTTCATTGGCAGTTCTCAACTCCACAACTGCAATTACTCTCTCTTGCTGTGTGGAATTGTGGCTGCATCTTGTATTTAAACATTTTGAATATAGGTACAGTTTCACAAATCCAGCTATTCAAAAACAAAGTGTGTTCAATTCTGGACATTCTCCAACGTTGGAATCAGCAAGAGTTATGCACAACAAGACCTGAATCCAATGCAGCACTTTATGATCTACCTTCCCATGGCCCTCTCTATTCTCCAAACACAAAGTTGCCTGCTCCATCTGCAGGAAATTCTAGCTGCAACACTGCCTGTTGCACTCAGGTGAGTGAATCCAATATGTCCCTGTTATGGCAGCCAATAGATTTTCAAAAATTTACCCAATCAAATTTTTAAATCTTTTAAGCTTTTGGCATAATGGTTATGAGAACACATTAACACTTCCCATTCCATAATCTACACCTGATTATCTATATTGACATTAATGATCTATGCAAAGCTACAGAGACAGCCTGTGTGAAGCAGCTGGTTCCAAAATTCAGGCGGAACCAAAATCAAGCAAGGCCCTGATCCCAAAGATGTCAGATTTGGGATATTACCTGCATTCCAAACGTTTAAAACACGGTAGCACAGTAGTGAGTGCTGTTGCCTCAGAGCGTCAGGGACCTGGGATTGATACACATCTTGGGTCACTGTCCGTGTGAAGTCTGCACATTCTCTCTATACCTGCATGGGTTTCCTTCATGTTCTCCAGTTTTCTCTCTCAGTCCAAAGATGTGCAAGTTAGGTGTATTGGCCATGCTAAGTTGTTCCTTAGTGTTAAAGAATTATCAGGGGGATTATTAGTGTAAATATGTGGTGGTACAGGGATAGAGCCTGGATGGATGTTGCGCATGCAGACTCAATGGCTTCCTTTGCACTGTAGGATTTCTATGATTTATGGCCATTTAAATATTATTAAGACACATCACTTCAAGAATCACTAATATATGGAGATGGTCCCTAGTCCCTACTGTCAGGTCTAAGCTGCCTCTGTGTGCACATCTAACAAGATCTTAATCAGGCACCACCAATTAATCATCTGCTCTTCTGACTATGAAGCTTCACCTTTTTTTTTAAACGCTCATATTTATGATCAATGTTTACATTCCTTCTGATAGATGTACTTCTTTTTATACTTAGCAACCAGGAATTACCAACCAGCTCTAACTAAGTTCTCACCCATGCACAGCAAATCCTCAGCAGAGTTTCTTTTGGCTTATATCCTTATATTATATTGACATTCTAAATTGCTAAATCAGACAATGATTGGGATCATTTTTCAGAACAACTTACATTTGAGGCACGTGTTCAGATCCCTCCCTTTCCTCCTGCTTCTCAAAATGTTTTTTAAAACCATTGCCCATTGTTCCACTACACATTGAAAGAGCAAAAAGCAGTCTGTACTGTGGTCATTCCAAAGATTAGTAAGCAATGCTGGTCCAGAATTGTACTTTCCTGTCCTTGCATACAGAGCTGAATAATCTAACTACATAACTAACTTATTTTTCTCTCCCCCAAGTGTTTTTCTTGAAGATACAATAGAAGCACAGTCTCCACGACAAATGAGGGATGAAAAGCCCCCAGCTTCCTGGTACTTCACTAGAATGGCCACTCTTCAGAGTTGAGTTTTAACTCTTGATATCACATTTGGGAGTAGTGTGCGCAGGTTTGGCCTCCAGACCCAAGTAAGGACATAATTGCCACAGAGGGAGTGAAGCAAAAGTTCACCAGCTTGATTCCTGGGATGGCAGGATTGTCGTATGAGGAGACAGTAAGTCAACTAGCTTTTATTTAATTGAGTTTAGAAGAAGGAGAGAAAAGTTTGACAAGGGTAGACAGACTAAATGCAGGGATGATGTCCCCCTAGCTGGGAGAGTAGGAGATCTCAAACAATATGTCACAGTCTCAGGATACAAGATTGGCCATTTAGCACAGATAATTTCTTTGCTCAGACGGCAGTGAATTTCTAGAATTCTCTACCATTGAAGGCTTTGGGAGCCAAATCACTGAATATATTTAAGAAGGAAATAGATAGATTTCAAGACTCTAAAGGTGCTCAGGGATATTGAGCTTCAACCATGACCAAAGTGAACTGTAAAGCTGGCTCAAGGGGTCAAACAGTTACACTTGATCCATTTCACTGAAACATTGGCCAGTTACTTCTCTGTGAGGTCATCACAGCCAAACTCAACTCTCAAACAACAGCTTCTGAACAGAAGGATAAGGAGGAGGAATCAGGTACTGACTGCCCCAGCTTTCTATGATTTTCATAGAAATCATACATCCCACAGCGCAGAGAAAAGCCATTCGGCCCACCGATCCTCTATCGGCAACAATCCCACTCAGACCCTATCCTGTAGTCTCACGTATTTGCAGTTAGACCCCCTAATATTCAGGAGCAATTTACCATGGCCAATCCATCTAACCTGTATATATTTGGAGTGTGGGAGGAAACCGGAGGACACCGGAGGAAACCCATGCAGACATGGGAAGAATGTGCAGACTCCACACAGACAGCAATCAAGGCCAAAATTGAACTTAGGTCGCTCTCTAAGTGAGGCAGCAGTGCTACCCACTGTGCCACCCACCAGAACGAAAAAGCAGCCTGGCCCATCATCTAGAGAGAGAGATAAACCAAGGCCAGCGAATCTAATTAGGAGACATTCTCTGATGAAAGATAGTCAACTTATTTATTCAATTTTTATTTCTCTCTCTCAGTTCTGCCTGACCTGCAAATTTTTAAATATTTATTTATTAGTATCACAGATAAAGGCTGACATTAACACTGCAATGAAGTTACTGTGAAAATCCCCTAGTTGCTAAATTCTGGCATCTTTTCGGGTGTACCAAGGAAGAATGTAGCATGATCAATGCACCAAACAACACGGCTTTCAGACTGTGGGAGGAAACTGGAGCACTCGGAGGAAACCTACGTCTTAGCCACCTTATTTGACACTTTCCTCCAAATGTTCATCTTCATAAATCCAGAGATGCACAAAGACCCATATCTCAGCAGGGGCTACTGGATAGAGAGCATGAGGAAAACCCTTCATTGGTCTACTTATTCCCATGCTGGAGAAACAAAACCATAACTTCTACTGACATACCAGTTCCAATCCAGGCAGTTAATATGGGACTATCCTAATCTGTAGGATGCAGTGCTACACCACATAGAGTAAATAAGCATTTAGGTTAAAGATTAATGACCTTTTCAACTGTGTCCAATAAATTACTCAAGTGTTTACAGAAAAGCAAGTCCACAGGTAAATAAAGCTTTGTTTCTTTAAGAATCAAGAGTACATGTAGAAATACTGCCTTCATGGAATATGTGAAATACACAAAAACATCTTTTTAAATTCACGTGTCAAATTTCTGAAATAATTACCATTTGCATAAGGGCTGACCATCTTCTTATTAGTCATCACGCGAGCTGTGGCATTGTTTACCTGAGACGTACAGATTGACAAAGAACCAGCATGTCAGACAAGGAAAAGGGCACAGATTTTAAAAACAAAGTCTTGCAAAAACAAGAGTGATTTAGCTTAATTATGATGTTATAACATTAAGTCTGAATTAGAAGACAAAGTTACAAATTACTTTTGAAATTAATTTTCACAATCTATTAATGAATTGCAAAAATCTTTATATATTTTCAACAAGGACACTCAAACATAAACCATTGTTTCTCAGGCAATCTTTTTCCTGTTATCCATATAAAATTAAAATAATTGAATTCATAGGTTCATACTGATATAGTTACTAAAATCATTCTAAAATCTACTTGCAACAGATCAACACGATATGCAGGCTTTTTTTTTACAGCTATGTCTGTCTGGATGATTGAGTGAATGATTAGTTAGATATTTTATTTGGTTAGAATGACAAGGTGATTGGAGAAACTATTGATCTCATCAGATGGAACGAGTCTCTGTAATAAATGATGGATTCTACTTTCAAAGAGAATGAAGCTTAGGAGGTGTTTGTGCCTAGTATGGTTCTGGAAATGAACTGTGGGACCGTTTGTGTTCTGACACCATCAGTATTACACAGTCAGACACATGCAACAGTTGGGTTTGGAAATGTAGTAAATGTAGAGGACAGCTAACAGACTTATTGACAGACTGGTGAAATGAGCAGATCAAACTTAATGCAGAAAGAATAAAGTGATTCACTTGGGAGGGTAAGAGGAGGTAATAATGTAAATTCTACATTTTTTAAAGGGAACAGACCTAGGTATGTGCATACACAATCTTTGAAGATGGCAAAGCATCTTGTTAATTAGGCACAAGACATTCCTTACTTTCTAAATAAAGGCAAGGAAGCTAATGTTTTAAATAAGGAGGATGTTAAAAACTTTGTGAGGGTACAAAAGAGATGCACTTTGTGATAATCCAGCATAGCCAATTAGAGTCATAGTAACAGATTTAAAGGGAACAGGACAAATACTTGGAGGAAAAAATGCATGGTGTAAGAGCAAGGTGGGCTAATCGGATAACTTAACAACATACATGATGATCAGAAGGTTAGATAGGATGGACAGTGAGAGCCTTTTTGCTCGGATGGTGATGGCTAACACAAAGGGACATAGCTTTAAATTAAGAGGTAGTAGTTATAGGATGGACTTCAGAGGTAGGTTCTTTACTCAGAGGGTAGTAAAAGCTTGGAATGCCCTGCCTGCAGCAATTGTGGACTCGCCAAGTTTAAGGGCGTTCAGATGGTCAGTGGATAGGCATATGGATAACACTGGAATAATTTAGGTTAGAGGGTCATTAGATGGTTCCACTGGTCGGCGCAACATCGAGGGCTGAAGGACCTATACTGCACTATAATGTTCTAAGTTCTATGTTCTATAACTTTATTCAAAGTCCCAACAAATCTAATATGCTACAAGATTCTTTGAGATCAACATTTTTGTGCTTCAAATTAACCCCAAGAGTTTGAGTGCGTTTACAAAGTTACTGCAGAGACTGTTCCTTTTTATTTACTGTGCAAGATTTATACTTGCGATGTTCACTACATGTGCTGACTCCTTCAAGCCTTCTTAAATCACACAGGACAAGCTTCTAGGTGGCACAAAGACGGCAAGCATCTTTCTTCATAAACAATTAAATTGCCTTTCAGTGAGTGATGAATTTAAATGCATCAAGAATTGAACTTTCCAGGGCTCCTACAACTGTCATGAATGAACTTAGCATTACTTGCAAGTTGCATTTATCTTGGTATATCCTGGACAAATAAATGGTCTGATTGCATCAATATTTGGTCATATGTAGCTATACAAGGAAAATTTCTATTAAGTGCAGATTATCAAAAGAAACATCAGGAGCAGAATGATATTTTAACAGGATGTTTTTCCACTATTAAATAACACTCACACTCCAAAAAGTTAATCTACTTGTCTTTCAAGTTTTGGAAGTTTGGGGTGAGGGGAACTAGCCTCTCCACCATTTAGAACCATGTTTCCCCAGATCTGGTTAGACAGGGGTTATTCTTACCCCTTCAATCATTAGACAGAATTATATACAGTACCATGAGATATTGTACTAAAAGGATTAACTAATGAGCCATATTTGACAGTTATGGTCTAGGAGCTCATCCACTGGACATTGCCACTACTAGCTTCTTCCAACCATTCTAACACTGACTTGTGCCATGTTGCTAGTGAAGTCCATGTCATTAGGAAGCACTTTTGTGTTGTCTTTCCATCTTATTTGTCTCCTGACCTGACTACAGTTAACTCTAACATTAGAAATTATGCTTAAAAATAATAAAACTGAATAATATGCTCTCCAACTGATTTAATGGCAAACTGTGTGTATGCATATGGAGCAGGAAGGTTCAATTTAGGAGCCAGAAAATGGCAACCTGGCAGCAAGGGCACTTCAGCAATTGGGGTCAGTGTCATTGGGATTAAGAAGGGAGAGAAACAATTAATATTCTCTCACTGCTGCTGACCAGTGACTATTCCTGGCAACACATATACATGGACGTCAGATGAGGGAAGAATTAGGCTTAGTTGTGATATCCCTTTACAACCGCACAACTAAATGACACTCTAGCCTCATAGGTGAACAGTGCCACTTTGGTGAGCTACTAGTGGCCTTGGAACAGTAAGACAGAATGAATCAGCACTTGCAGGAGAGAATTTTAAAACAAACCAGACAACGAAACAACATCCAATTTAACGAATGCTTCCAAATAGAGAAAAAAAGGTATTTCCAAAGACGTTTTCCCATGCTTTTGACTTGGAATAAAACATTTGTTAAAAGAAGAACAGTTTAATTTTTATTAAATGGATGGTCTTTGAGCAGGGATTCAATCAGAACACTTTGCAAAATACACTCTCACTCATCAAGTCTGCACACAATTACTAGCCTGAGAAATACAAGGTTTACCTTTGTTTGGCCACACACAAACAGATCTAAAAACCATGGAACAAAACAATGAAACAAGGAACATGCCAAAGGAACATTAAAAATTTTAAAACAAAAGATAGTAGTGAAGGTTTTTAAACATTAGGTGAGGGGCAAAAGTCAGTTTTCCAGCAGTGTGCAACATGAGCACCAAGGAGGGCCAAGAACCATTGGAGAAGCCACACATTGAGCCAATAGAAAAAGAGGCACAATCCCAGAGAAACAGAGTAACCATTCACAGGCGTGACATACAAGGAAAGGGGGAAGAGACGGGAACAAGGACAAACAAACACAAAGAAAGGGTGCATTAATCAGCAAAACCGTCGTTAAAACTCTGAGTAAGATGTGTAGGAGTCACCATCAATCAACTACTAAATATAGCTCAGGCTGCTTAAAAAAACAAATAAATAAATGTACAATCGAGTACAGGCGGCACCAAAAAACAGCATTGGAAAGGGGGAAAACGACAAGTCAAGTCACATTCGTAGCGTTAAACGTGAAATGGCAGATGGGTTTCCTTTTTGTTTTGTGTTCGTTTGTTTTGTTTTTCTTGGTTCACTTACCCCTTGCGTACCATCGCCAGCATGTATAGTTACCATGGTTACTGTGACTCAAGTGAAGGGCCCTAAACGCTACACCATCGAGGAGGGAAATATAAAAAAAAGCAAAATATGCAAACATCTTACTCAAAAGGCTTTAAATGATTCATAAAGACCAGTCTGCATACAAGGCAGAGCTGAGGAGGAAATCTGAGATCTAAAATTCATTTGGAATTAAGAAAATTCTATCCAAGACTACGAGAAATAAAACAAGCTTTCAGACCTTCTTTGGTCAAGCATACTCCAAGTTATTTGCAGATATTATTGGTTTGCAATAGACCCCTGGCCCAACAACAAATAGATTTTTGACAGAAGTATGTTTTTAAATGGGAGGATAGTGAGAATGTTAATACAGTGTTTGCTTTAATTATCCACCTTTTAATAATTAGTGATAATATTGAATTTAGTATTGAACATTTCAGTAGCTTTGATCACTAACCTAAGGCTATCTGCAGCTGCTTGGAAAGCCATTCCAAAGAAGCTCTACAGGTCCTCTTGTTTACAAGAGGAAAGGCTAACTCCACTGATGGATTCACCCCTCAGCACTGCGTTGAAGAAAACTGACTCACTTCTTTGTGTGTTTCGGTAGTTTTACCTCAGAAAACAAGGGGAACCTACTTGCACCCTGCTTTGAAAGACACAGAGGTAAAACTGGACATTCTCATTGCATAAACAAAATAGAAAAGGAACCTTGCACAACAGAGGCCAAAAAAAAACACAAACATAATTCTGGTCAGCAAGGCTGTAGGAATTACTGTGTAAATTAAAGAGTGCAAGAAAGAGATTGGGGGGGTAAGGGGGTAGTTAGAACAATGACGCACATATGATGACCATCGAACAACCAGTGTAGAAAATAAAAGGTGAGGCAAGACATTTAAAATAAATGTATAGAAGGAAACAATTTTTTTTAAGACATGCACCTCTATTTTACGGCCCTCAACCACCGTGCCGTGTAATTTCTCCCTCGCCCTGTCGGCATCAGCACTAGATTCGAAAGTTACGAACCCGAATCCCTGCATGCGGCGGGAGAAGGGGGGAGAACAACATGCACATCATTATAAATAGAACAAGTACATGACCACAATCAGCAATACTTTTCTCTCTCATCCTCATGCATGTTTCTTGGAAAATTAAAAAGTAAAAAAAAAAGCGGCAAGGCCAAACAAAACTGAACTCGTTACTTGGGCTGCTCGTTAGTTATTGGGAGATTGGCAACAGCTTTTGTTTAAAATGGGAGTAGGAGCAAAGGGATGGATAAAAGCAGCAAAGAGCAGGATACAGAAAGCACACAAGGTCAGTTTGTAAGGTGTTCCGAGCACTATAACTAGGTTCACTCTTTTCAGATGCTGGTTTACAACTATTGTGTCCCAAAGCACACATTCTGTCATGCTAAAGGTTCACTAATGGTCCAGTTCACTAACATGGCCATGAATACTCACTTAACAAGTCTGTGGTCTTAGATATCTGAGAAGCTTAATTAGCTGTTCGTGTCAGCTGGACCACGTACCACAAGCCACCAGTACTATCAGGGCACTAGTTACAACTGATTTCAGGTGGCGCTTTGGTGGGTGCTAAATGGTTTGTTTATTTCTAAGCTGTATTGGCTAAACAGGAGTTAAGAAATCAGTCAGGGTCCTGCTTCTGATAGTTATTCAATGACCTCTGCTGGAAAATCATATTAACAGAGGAAAGCATCAGGCTTAGTTGCAACTTCCCAACAATTAGTTTGGCAACATGAAATATCTAGCATCTTTAACAAGTACCAGGTAATTGCCAGAGACTGTGGGATCACACGCTAGTTACGAAACATCCCTTTCGGAAAAATGGCTGGAAAAAGACTGAAAAGACAAAAACACAGCAAGTATTCCAAAGAAACTGACTTTTTTGTGAAAATGTAATTATAATAATGAGAAATCAAAATGTTTCGTCAATAGTATCCATTTGACTTTTGAACTGAATGAAACCCAAATGCAACTTTCCTGCCTTGCTGCTAAATGTCATTCCCTATTTTCATGTTAGCCTTGATGCCTGGAATAATGCTGTTCATTCAATTAAATGTGTGTGTGCAAGAGAGACAACTTCCAGCTGCCACAGGACAGACTGTGAAAGGAATAATTTCTCCACTGGCCACATTAAAGTTGGAACTTCAACTATGTAGAAAAAAATAAACAAACCCTGAAAGTCTCAACAGATTGAACCTCAGGCTGTAAAAATTCAGAATGTGAGAGATAATTAGTGACATTTTTCTTTACAAATAAATTCAATTTTTGATGATGTGAAGGAGGCTGCTGTAGAGATACTGTAACAACGTGAACGGTCAGTGAGATGTTGGTAAATGTCTGCCAGCAAAGCCAAGGACTATCTCAGCTTCAATAATTTACCACACCAACGTGTGGAAGTTATTCCACCCAAACCATTTGAATAGAATTCAATTTCCAATACCACTCAATTGCTGGAGTGTCCAAAGCACAGCATATTTAACAGGGAATGGTCCAATCACATAATTCAAGGTATTGCTGGAGCTAAACTGTAAGCAGTTCCTGTTTTAGGGAATGGGTGGCACAGTCAGAACACTGTCCTTTTCACCTCTGAATCCTGGGTTCAAGCCAGCACAGACAGATGGCATGAAAGCCTCCTCTCACAGTTATAACGGCCCCAAGAGAAATTAGTGTTGGCACTCTCAATCCAGCTCCTAATGGGCAGAAGTCCACAGTACAAATGAAATGTAATTCAGCATTAACTAGCAATCATTCTGTGTACTGAGCAAGGTCATAACGATGGCGAGTATAGAAAATTGAAATGTCAGAATGAAATAGTACTGGTGGCTCCTCCAATGTTGTATGTCGAAGCAAAAGAAACGCTTTAAAATACAAGGTGGAATTGAGGTGTGCTGTTCAGTGTAAGCGCAATTTCGTTCTGCATTTAATCTGCACTGTACCTGAGTGTCCAATGCAATAGACAATGGACAAATTGAAAACTGAATTTTAAATGGGATCGGTCCCTACCTTAAATGTTAAACTTCACCCAAAGATAATGAGATAAAATAGCTGTCCTTCTAACAATACACCGAGACATGGTTAAATATAAAATACTAATTAAAGACAACTGAACAGCTACGCTGATTTTTTTTGAATGGACAAGACAATATTTTTAATGCGTCTTTGTGAAAGTCCCATGTTAGGGACTCACTATCTCACAACAGCTTTTAACAGATATTCGGATTTTAAAAATCCAAAATTTAAAAATGAAACCAATTCATAATTTTTGTTGTAGAAGGTACAATATACAGTAAATATTATTTGTACATTTATCTACTTCTCATGCCCTGTTCAGTATCCATTACTGAAGCCATTTTTATCTTAATGTTTATCTCCACATTCTAATAGTTCCAGCCACATTCTTGCTTTCTCTTTGGCTGTGTGCATTAATAAGCCCATTAAATCAGTCAAGGGGAAGACCATCTCAAACTCTGCACTGTCCCCAAAGGCAGTTCTAGGGACCTCAGTTCACCCTCTTCGTATATAATGTGCTGTTGGTGGGTAGTACGTAGACTGGGAACCTGCTGTCTATGACACATAACCAATGCAAAGACTTTCATGTTGGCCACCATAGTGTTGTAGAAGAACAGGGGAAGGTTTAGCTCAGTTGGTTGGATAGCTGATTCGGGATGAACAGCAATGCCAACAGCGTGGGTTCAATTCCCATACCGGTAGAGGTTATTGATGAAAACTGCCTTCTCAACCTTTCCCTTGCTTTAGGTGTGGGGCTCCTCTGGTTAAATCCTATCAGCCTATGTTCATCTGGGACTATGGTGACTTTATCTTTTGTTTACTGTTGGATAACTACTGTGCCCAAAGACAGGGCCACAATTTATCCTGAACCTCAGTAACTGACCATTTTCTGTTTATATAATCAGAGTAAAACTCTGGTGATGAAATATTCAGATCAGAAATGATCTTGTCTCAATGCAGAAATAAGAAACAGCAGCAGAGCAGAGACAATATATATCCAGTGAAAAAATAATCAAGACATTTTGGCTGATGAAAATTACCATTCTCTATTACTCTACATGAGGGCAGTGGGTCACACTAAGAAATGAGTTAATTGCCTAATAGATTAAGTTGGCGAGTTTTAAATGGTATATTTAAGCAGACATATATCTAAATAAATGTTATTTTTTATTTCAATTAATCTCTATAAAATAAAGTGACGTTTACACAAGGGAAACAGCCAATTGACATGTGGCTAGTATATGTTTAAGTCTTATGTTTATTTCTGTGAAGTCAGTCAGGCATATCAGGGCCCATCAGTCCTGTTCAATGCATATCCTTTCCATATAGGAACTCAAGGACTGTGGTCTGAATACCAATGCGAGTGCTGGTTCCTCTAAGAAGTTCAGCCACAGCCAAGGTCACAGCATGATGTCTGACGCAGCCGTGCACGGGGACAGGAGGAAGACTGGGAAAGCAATATAATCCTATAATCAGGATGTTTGTAGCTACATGGTGCCACAGTCAAGGATGTCACTGAGCAGCTACAGGACACTCTGAGAACAACCACAGAATGGCACAGCCTCACAGCACCAGGAGCCCAGGTTCAATTCCCAGCTTGGATCACTGATGTGTGGAGTCTGCACATTTTTCCCATGTGTGCACAGGATTCCTCTGGGTACTCCAGTTTCCACCCACAGTCCGGAAGACGCGCTGGTTAGGGTGCATTGGCCGTGCTAAATTCTCCCTGAGTGCACCTGAAAGGCACCGGAGTGTGGCGACTAGGAGATTTTCACTGTAACTTCATTGCAGTGTTAATGTAAGCCTACTTGTGACAATAATAAGTAAACTTAAAAAAATTTTAGATCATGGTACCAATGGCATAGACAGACAGAGAGATGAAACCCAACAAACAAATTTTGAGTAAAGAAATTGGTAAGCAGAATCATTTAAATATAAATTATTTCATGGGATGTGAGCATCGCTGCTAGGTCAACAGTTTAGTTTATCACCCTTAATTGCCCTTGGGCCATTTCCTTCAGCTGCTACAGTCTATGTGGTGTAAGCATACTCAGAGCTGTTTAGAAGGAACTTCCAGAATTTTGACCCAGGAACAGTGAAGGCATAGCAATATAGTTCCAAATTAAAGGCAGCAATCTCCAGGTCAGTCCGTGTGCCAAATGCAACTGAGTATAGAAATAGGAGAACAGAACAGATGAACGAGTAGATGGTGAGATGGTGCAGGTGGGAGAGCTTTACATTCCTGGGATATTAGGACTGGTCCAAAGGGTTAACCTCAATAGAACCAGGACCAATGCCTTTGCAAGACATTGTTTACTAGTCTATAAGGAAAGGTTTAAATTAAGTTGGCAAGCGATGGGAATCAAAGTAATATTCGGGAGAAAAAAACATGGTGCACAAAGAATTGAAGAAACAACCAGCTCCATAGTGGGGTCAGAATTAAGAGGAATGCAGTAAGGACTAAATTGGGTTTCCAGCACATGTGTGTGAATGTAAGAAGTATGGTTATTAAGGTTCTGTGAACAGCATATCCAGCAGGCTAAATGGGAATATGATGTTATGGCGATAATGGAGAACTGAATCAAAAAACAAAGATGCATACTAAATATTTCAGAAGTAGAGGAAGGTTGGGGAAAGAGAGGAGGATGGGGTAGTATTAGAGCTACAATGATACTACTGGGTGCATCTATAGGCTACCAACAGTGGAAAAAGATAGAGGACTGAATTTGCAAAGAATTATAAACAAGTGCAAAACCTAGAGAGTGTTTACAATGAGGGACTTCAATTATCCTAATATAGACTGGGATAATAATAGTACAACAGGCAGTGTGTTCACCTGAGAGGAAAGAGGCATTGCTGGATCTAATTCTAAGCGTTGAGCTGGGATAAGGGAATCAATTGTCAGTAGCAGAATACTTTGAGGGTGATTATAGTATCATAAGGTTTAGATTAGCTATGAAAAAAATCCCAGGAGCAATCCAGAATGAAAATGCCTGACAGTCATTTCAATTGGGTGAGAACAGATATGGCCCAAGTTACCTGGAATCAAAGATCACAGGTAAAAGGTAAGGTAATGACAATGGGCTGGTAGAGATGGTTCTGGTACGATCAAAATATATTCCCGTGAGCAGGGAAGGTAGAACAACCAAAGCAGAGCTCACCGGATGCCAAAAGAGATGGAGATTAAGAGGAAGAAGCAAAAGGTTGCTTATGACGGGTATCGGGTTCATAAAGAAGTAATAATCAAGCCAAATACACAAGGTTCACAGAGGAAGTGGAAGAAGAAACAAGAAGCAAACAAAGAGTATGAGAAGAGACTGGAAACTAATATGAAAGGGAATCCAAAGGTCTTCCATAAATGCACAAATAGTAAAAAGAGGAGTGAATGGATTAGGTAGCAAAAAAGGGATTTAAGTATGAAGGCAGAGGGAATGGCTGAGGTACTGAGTGAAAATTTTGCTTTTCTCTTTACCATGAAAGAAGAGGCTACTGAAATAAAGAGGAGATAATTGAGACACTAGATGAGTTAAACATTAATAAAGAGGTCTTGAGTGGACTTTAAATTGATCAGTCCCACGACCAGTGTAGCTGCATCCATGGATGCAAAGGGAAGTAAGTGTGGAAATTTGAGAGACGCTGGCCATAATCTTCCAATTTTAGCTAGAGTGATGGTGCCAGAGGACTGAAAATTGCAAAGGTTACACTCCTGTATAAAAAAAGCTCAGTGACTGAAGGCCAATCAATTCAATCTTAGTAGTGGGAAAGTTTTCTTTAGAAACAGTAATCTGGGTCAAAATTAACAGACGCTTGGACAAATGTGGATTAAGTAAAGAAAGACAGCTTAGATCTGGGAAATGAAAATTGTGCTTAATTAACAGAGGTGAGAGAAGGCTGACAAAGGTAATGCAGTGGGTGTGGTGCCACATAATAGGCTTGTCAGTAAAGTTAAAGCCCATAGAATTAAAGAACAGTGATAGCATGGATACAAAGCTGACTGAGTGACAAAGAACACAATGGAATAAAGGGCTGTTTTTGGGTTAGAAAAAGGTATATAGCGGGCTCTCCAGTGGTTGCTAATAAAACTATTGCTTTTCTGGATTTATGTCAATGACCTAACCTTTAGTGTGCAGAATACAATTTTAAAGTTTACAGATTAACCAAAACTTGAAGCATTGTGAAGTGAAGTGATTCAATGAATATTCAAGTAAAAAGGGAAGTTGTCCTGATGCTCTGGGCTACAAAAATCCCTCAATCAATACAGCCAAGAGTGATTCACTGATCATTGATCTCAATGCCATTTACGTGATCTTGCTGTGCATAAACTGACGAGAATTCTTTGGCTGTTTAATGCTTTTGAGATGCCCTAAGGATAGCAAAGACACTATAAAACATTAAGTTCTTTCTTTCTTTAAATATAATTTTTGTTGTGATATGGAATAAACAGAAATGTATATCTATGCAGAAGGAAGAAGAAAACTAGAGGACAAATCACTGGGACTTGAAAGAATAAGACAAAGATTCAAAACGTCTAAAACACTGACTCATCATCATATGTACTCGGGACATAAAGTCAGAGTGAAAAATTCATTCCCATTCTGGAAATCAAACAGGAGGCATGCCCCCACCCAACGCCCGCATCAAGAGCTGTTAAAGAACTCCATTTTGAGCAAGTGGCAGGAATTTAACCAATTTTGCTCTAACTATTCTTAAAATTAGCACCTCTCAATTTACTACATGCAGAGGTCGACTTAGACAGTTTTGGGCATGATGGACTCTGAAGCCTATTCCATTTCATTAGCAACTAGTTAATGATTTAATGTATATGAATTTTATTCTTTAGAGTTGGGGTCTAAACAAAGGTGTTTAACATTAAGCGATAGCAAGTTATTAGTAGATAATTGTTGAAAGGTGCAAAAGAAGTAGCCCAAGTAACTCGTCGTTTTAATCTGGCCTCAGAACTGCAATAAATACAAGCAACAGATGAGCAGTGTCAAAAAGTAGATCAACAACCCCTGCAGAAGAATGATAAATAAATGTTACTAGATACAAATATAAAAACGAGAAATCAAAAAAAAGGCGATACTCCTATATGTGTTCATAGACAGAAAACACAATTTAACCCATAAGAATACATGCACTATATCCCCAATATACCACAGTGCACATAATAAACACAGTTTCAGCAGCAAAAAACAATCATGCTTGAAGTGATTGGTCGAGGGTAGTTGTTTTCATGCTGCGTTAGAGGATTTTCATCTACAACCTTATTCATCATCTTAAATGACTTGAAGCTGTTTGCAAGAATCAGTTCCACTGACCTCAGACCCCACAGATGAGGCCAATATGTTTTTACCCCAATAACTACAGACCCGCTAGGGACTAGTTACCTATGCAAAACAATTTAGAATCCTAGGCCCCAACTGATCTCAGGGCTGTGGGCCAGAGAAAGCCAAGCACCAATACTCTGGAGCAAAGACAATCATATACAAGGTACTCTCATTCACTCCATTCACTTGAATAAACAGACTCCTATGATCAAAAAAGCAAAGAATTGTATAATCCAGGGTTGAATTAATTAGTTTTCTATATTTTATAGTGTGACTGAATAAGCTAACTTACATTTATGCTCATGAGCGTTATATAAAACCTAATTTATCGGCTAAAAATCATTGTTGAAAAGAAATACAGGCTTCTGAAACTTTAGGTCTTGAACTCATCAGGACAAACACAAGAATGCCAGATTGGAAATGACCACAACATGAGATAAGGATGCTGATTTGTGAGCAAGTCGCTGATTGGCCAGGCATGGCGAAAGCTCCTGCGTAAGTTGCAAGGCTTGAATGTACTCTTTTTGTTTGCAGAGAATGGGTCCTTGTGAATGAACATAGGTCACTTCTAACAAGTGGAAATGAGCCAAGATGTGAGCTGGGCTGATTATCTGAATTAGTTGTTAGTGTGGCTATTAGCACACCTAGGATTGCTCAGCAAGTGCTGCCTAATTGCAAAGTCACATCCAACAGCAGACAGTTTGTGTGTTTTGGAAGTGCGGACGAGTTGAGTACAATCTGGACGCCATCTATTACAAGCAGCTGGACTGCACTGAAATCCATACAGGACGTTGCTCAATTATGTGGTAGGCAGAAAGCCTACCTGGACTGATGGCAGCATCTTGTTAGTGGAAAACACTTGCATTGCTACTACATAGTGGCAGCATAAAACAACTTGCTTATAATCTGTTGAAATGTTTGAGGAACTTTGCCTTTCCAGAATAATTTGAGGTCCAATATGAAAGCATTTGATCAATTTGAGAGTTTGTGCAATGCACAGTGAACAATGATCTGATCGGGATAGCCAGGATATCTCGGCTGCAGGTTCTGAGCCAATCTTACAACGTCAGGTAGGTAGACCATATGTCCCATTTGTTGGCTAATCATTTTTCCTGATCAGTACAAGACAAAAAGCTTTGGCAACATCTCTCTCTTACCAGCAACATCCAAGTTCTGAACTACCAATAGACTGGATAAAAATTAGGTTAAAGATTTCGCTCATTTGAGTTTTGTCAACTGTCCTGCATTTCCGGAAATTTCCAATTATGCAAGATCTTCCCCAACATATTAGCACAGAAGAATTGTGAAATATTTGATCATTGATATGCTAGGATTGATTTCAAGTTACTTGCCCCTCTCCAAATTTCTTGTCTACAGCAACGTTGATCACATGAATATGTTCCTTGTGCACTGGGCTGCCTTCCACCAATCTTGGGCAAATGACCAATCCTTTGGTTTTGGCAGACTATTTAATCTTAAAAGTACTGCAGTCAAAACTGATGCCGTCCTCATCAGATATGCATAGTATAAACAGTAAATAGCAAATTATGATTTGGAACATTGGGAAATTTCTTCCCTCTCCGCATCCCTGTGTGGAACACTGAGGTTGCTTCCCTGGTGATATCAACTAACTCAGCACACTTCTGACATTGGCATGAGTTCTTTCTGAATTACACCAATGCCTTTATTTGAAATTAATAAAAACCACTGGTTCACTTTTGATAAATTAATGGCAGCTTCACAATAGGAACTTAAAATTTAAGCATTATCAAACCAAAGGATGGTTTGAGGACTTGAGTCAAATAGTGTTTCAATATTTGCTGCCTAGGCTTAAATAAGTTTTAGAATGAGCTACTGAAAGGTATCTTTGTAACCGTTATTCTGCAAGACACTCAGTAGCTTCAATAAAAGGGAAAAATAAAATTACCAAAGAAAAATAAACTCAGGGGTAGGATGAATATTAATTCCTGACTACCACTTAGCTTAAAAGTAACTTTGGCACCCATTCCAGCAATAGTTGTACCCAGACTGAGGATCTGCGGACATTCTTGCAAACCACTCCTAATCATCAATTCAGTTTGATTTCTCCCAATCAGAGCAGTTTCAACATGGTTAGCAATGGTCTCACAGATACCATAAAGAGCAAGCACACCAATGCATAGTGTGTCTCTGTGAGCTGACATCTGTGGTTGACTCCGAGGACCCATTGTACAGAATAGCAACTATGCAAAGACAGCTGTGAAATTCAAGATTAAAAGCAAAAGGTGTGGGGATGAGGGGAACCGGGACACATCTGTCACCAGAAATGTTTATATCTCAGCATTAAAAACGTTGCTTCATTAGTCATAAAATCAAAAGGAAAGGAATTAAAAGAACATGTTTTTCCTAACCCTTTTTAGCATGAAGTGGGTTTAGTGAGACAGTTAATCATATAAAACATCACAATACTGTGTGGCGATTGGTCCCCTGTATTTCTGGAAAAACAAACATAACCAATCAAATCACATTCTGACTTCATCAATACTTGTATACTCTCCCACCCACCAGAAACAGTACAAATTAAACTTTACAATATATTTCTAATCAGTTTTGTTTAAAGAGACTATATCCCATTTTGTTGGCCTGTACAGTTGCTTAAAATCAGGGAGGTCTCAGTGATTTGTACAAAATCTGAAAGATATGAATGTCTAGAGGGAGTATGGTTCATCTGTGGTTTTTCATCCCAAGTTTAGCTACTTTAAGTCTCTTCCCTGACTCAAGATCTGCAAAATTATTATTTCTGAAGGTTGCTTTGATTCAACTGGTTCTCAGGCTGTTCCATAGAATCCCTACAGTGAAGGTCATTCAACTCAGTGAATCTGCATCAACTCTCAAAGAGCATCTCACCCAGACCCACTCCCTCTGCCCTAGCCCCTTAACTCCCACATACTTAACATGTCTAATCCCCCTAACCTGCACATCAAGGGGCAGTTTAGCAATGGCCGATCCATCTAACTTACACATTTTGGACTGCAGTGAATGGAGCAGCTCTGCAATATCTATAACCTGTCCTGCATGCAAGTCAGAGATGCTGAAGAGAAAAGAAGCTCCCCAAAAGCATTAGTAACAGGAAGAACTTTTCCTATTCATTAAAACTCTCAGTCAGAATTTTACAACCTCGATCTACATAATTCACCAGTTGCACAGTACTACTTGTTCACGTAGAAGGTAAGTATGAAATCAATATCAAGCCACTTGAGCCCAACACCAGAAGGTCTACAAGAATGATTCCAGATGGCTGGGTGGGAAAAGGTAGATCAGGGGTCCAGCACCTTAATTATAAACAGCACCTACCCAGAACTCCACAGCACAACTCAGCAGCAAACTTGTCTTTTAATTTTTTTTTTAATTTACTGTACAGGACAACAGAAAGGAAAATCTTCTCTTTAAAGCTTATTCTAAAAAGCAGCAATATATATATATATATATAAACATTTTTCATGAATCATAAATTGCAATATCACAGTATTTAATACTATAATAGTCATCTCTCTCCTCCTTCCAAAAACAAAGTTGCAAGGCTCATTAAAGCTGCAATAGATGACAAAAATATTAAAAAGAAATGTCCAACTCCCAAATATATTAAAAATTCTTCTAATGACAATTGTCTAACTATTCATTTTTCCTTTTGTGAATTTGCTAGTTTTGTTGTCATGCTGTTCTACATGTGCTGGTCACAGTTTAGAGTATCTTGCTAGGTACCAACAAACTACTGAGCATAAGATACATCACGGTCAATTCCAATCCTGTTTACTCAATGTCTACACACCTACTTTCTATTGCCGTTGTCTGGCAGTGATCAGATGCGGTATCTTAAGCCAATCCACGTGTCTGCTAGTTCAAGGAACTAGTGACCGAGACTTTGCAGTTTTAATGACAGCAAAACTGTCAAGTATTTCCTGTCATTACACTGTGGAACCAACAGCAACTTCTGCTGTCTGACAGGCACCCATTAAAAGCAGAAATTCAGAAGTTAGTGTTAGTGATCTTTTGCTGCCTGAAGTCCTCACATACAGTAATCAATTAGAAATCTCAAAATTGAGAAGGCTGTCTCTTTTATGCTATTAAATCATTTCTAAAAGCTGCTAAAAGTTATAATTCATTAACTGGAGTTTGCACAAAGTGCTAAGCTGCTGACAAATAGCTCTGGCCCTATATAAAACAATCTTTATATCATGTCAAATTTTTCCACCATTTTTAAATAAATACTTTAAAAATTTTATATTTCAGCTCCTAATATGTATGTCACAATCTTTAATTTGCTCTGTGAAATTTATTTAAAAATTGAAGATAATGGTGCATTTCACTTCCTGATGTTGTGTGTGAGAATTCTTCAATGTGAATGGCTGCTGACACAGTTTGATAACATCATTGCTGGATTCCTGCCGGTCCCCTTGACTTGGTGCCAGATTGAAATTAATGTGGGATGGTTGAAATTCACCCCACAGAGATCGCCAAATCTTTCTGAGGAGCTTTTTTTCAAGGTTACTCTCTCTAACTAGACCATCGCATTGTAATAAGAAAATCTGGGAATCTGCTGTCCTTCATACTGATGCCGTTAATTGATGCCTGATGGAGACATGCGATTTCTAAACTGAAAAGGTTGTGCTGGCTACGCTGGTGTAATTATTTTTAAATGGACACAATGGTCAATTGATGGATTCACAATGGTGTTGGGTATTTATAATTAGATTAGAAAATGCTACTGAGGGCGACACAATTATTGCTATTAGAACCACTTCTTCAATGTAAAAGCACAAAGTTTATCCATTTAGGAGAAATTTTAAATTGGAAGTTCTTAAACTTTTTTAATGCCAAGGAAGAGGTCATTAACAGGTTGCTAATCACTAGATAAAGAAGTCACGACATTTGCCACTGGTTTAAATTACATTTACCTTTTATCTGCAGATAATTGACTCCATGCCCAATTTCCCTGTTTATTGCTAGTTTCATCCTTTCTGCTACTCTCTTACAATCTAATGTAGAAATAGGAGACCTGATTCAGTACAGAACACCAGAATCATTGACTCTGAATCAGCTTCTGCTGAGCTTTCTCAGCAAAAGCAGCAAATACCAACACAGAAACCCAGATATGTTGTTGTTTCAGGTCATCAGACCATCGACTGACATGCTTCTTCACAGATACTGCTTGATTTGATGACTATTTCCATATTACTCTCTGTTTTTGTTTTAAAGATTCCCTGCATCTGCAGTATTTTAGTGACTGCCAATTCAAGAAATTGCTCTTTGAAGCGTTTACATGAACCTATTCTACATTGGATTCTGTGGGACTGAGAACACCAAAGACAGGTCTAGGAATTGGGTAGATTACACGCAGAAACTCATAATTACAAATGCATCAGATCACATACCCAGTTGTCACCTCAGTAACCTTGTGTTTCTGCTCATGGATCTGTCTTGGTGTCGAGGGAAATTCCACACCAGCCAGCAATGTGATAACCAGCTCAACATTGATTCCCAGACCTGTCTTTGGTGTTCTCAGCCCTACGTTGAGCTGGTTATCACATTGCTGGCTGGTGTAGAATTTCCCTCAACACCAGTAAAGATCCATAAGCAGAGATGCAAGGTTACTGATGTGACGACTGAGTATGTGATCTGGTGCATTTGCAGTTGCTTATGTATTTCTGCCAGTATTCTGAATCTGTAAATGTGAGAAATCTGCAGCATCTTGTTCTCTTTACAAAGGCAAGAGCTTAATTATTTTCTTTTTTAAACTGGGAGAAGAAAGGGGAAGAGAACCTTAAGAAACCTCAGCTTTGTCTTCTTGACTCTTCCCCCGTGACCTCCTCTCCATTTCAAACAATGGTAGCAAATAAAATGACAGTCGGGGTCACAAGTGTGCAAATTGTTATCTCGACTAAAATTCACCTGCACTTCTTCAGCAGCTCCACTATGAAGTTTAAACAGCCTGTGTTGGCAAAAACAAACACGCACTAACACAGTATAACATCTCATATGGGAAATATTTATTTAGTAAGTAATAGTTTATACTCGAATTACATAAGGGCAGCTGAATAGTTGAATTTCCCATAGAACACACTAAGCTGCACCTGTGCTGCCTAAAGAATTGAATAGTTGTGTGTAATGGAATAAACAGGCCATGTTTAATAAAGAACATTTCGAGGGGGAACATTACTTATGCAGCAACGGCCATGTTTTTTTCTTGATGATCATATCTTTTCCTCCTTCCAAACTACAATGCTGCACAAATAGTTTTAACTAGCAGCTGTGATTTAAAGAATTGCCAGCAATCTATGAAACAATAAATGAGAAGAAAATGCCTTGGAAATTCCTTTTTAAAATTTGTTGCAGAATTAAACAAATGTTTGCAGCTTGACAACGGACTGCTGTATAATTTAAAAACAAGCAGGGAGGAGGAGGAGAGATGAATAAAAATGATTTCCACAGTGATATTCTTGAGGAAATGGAATAGCCCAGCTGAAAAAAATCTATAAATGGCTTTCAAACAAAATTAGTCTTTTATACCAAATTGTCCCTGTGATTAAAAACCAATTCTAGCAACATTTTCCAACTTCAGTGACCATCAGCCAGAAATTTATTCAACTGAAAAAATAGGCAGGTTTAGGAATAGAAGATTGATTCCTAGCATCAAGTACTAGCATGCAAGTAAAATGAGTCTGGACTACAGATACAGCTAATTAGTATATAAAATCAACCAGACGGAAGGCTTGACAAATGGCTATTATTCTGAGTTCTGATTTAGGTAAAGATTCAGTGAAGTGAACAGTTAAAAGACATGAGTAAATGAAGAGTCAATAAAAAATACATGGCTACATCATAAAGAGCAGCTACCAGGAAGTGCTACAAAATATAGACTGGCGAAGAGATCAGATAGATGCTGAAAACTACTGTCCACCTAGGCTACAACATTGTGGAAATGAAGAGCAAAAAAGTCTGATTTTGGAAAATGTTAACTGGAAATAGTTTTAAAATAGCCAGTGAGCAAACTGCTTCCTCAGTCTTACAAAAAACAATGACTGCAATGATTGTTGGCATGTAGAATCTTAAAGATGTGCTTACCTTGGAGCCACGCTCATTAAATATAATTTCTACATCTATGATTTTACCAAATTGCTGCGGAAAGAGAGAAAGGGTTTGTTAGTATAAATGTCAGTTCAAAATTCTGCTTTATATACAACTCATATTTCTCAAACTTCCACTGACTTTCTTAAAGGAGCTGATCTTCAGTGAGACAGAGTTCCATTGGTACAAGAATAGCTCTTTAGTAACTTGCTAAACTGGTCATTCCTCCTGAGGAAAGTTTACTGGCTAAATTCAGTGAAAGACTATTTAAAGGGGCAGCACAGCAAAGACTGATCTGCATCTCATCCAATGTCATATACTTTTGAGTCGGCAATTAACAATTAGGACTAGGATGTCTACTAATTGGAGGATATTAAGCTGAAGTCATGGAAGTAAAACCACTTCTCTGAGCTGAAATTACTTATCACTGTACAGACTGGAGACTAAATCCATTTCCTTTGACCTTTATGCCCCAGAGCCCTCAGAAGACAGTGATTTACCCATTAAGCATCAAGTGTGTAATATATTCTTGAATGCAATTCTTCCATTATGGTTGACATGGATTTCCAGCCAGTTCCAAACTGTTTAAACACGGTCAGACTTTTGGATCCTAATCAGTCATGATGTTTTGCTTATCCACATCAGCCCAGCAGGTTCAAGCCTTTTCTCAAAAAAACATACATCATGCATCATTCACATAACATGCATGAGCATTTGCTTCAGCTGCACTAAAAAGCTCACCCCTGCCCTTGTTTGGCTTTATATAAATCTAAATCATGCAGGTAAAAAAAAACACAATGCTTCATACTAAGAGAAACAAAGAACCTTCACATGCCTCTAGTTGACAGATTCTGAAACAAATCCCAAAGGCAAACACTGAGTTTCCGATTGAAATGGATTAATTGAACTGCCTTAAGTAGCTAAAAATCCAACTGATTCAGCCTAAATGGCTTCTTTTATTCATATGGCTGGGGAAATCAGTTATTCGTCGATGTTGAGGTTAACAATTCGTTGAATAGCTGCAGCTAATCCACTGTGAATGGTTGCAGCAATGGATCTCTCTGAGCAGAAGTTCAGTGTTTGGGTGATGGTCTGACTTGGATGGTCCAGTCACAATGTGGGGTCGTGGTGTCACTTTGCCTGGCCTGGCCTCAGCTAACTGGGGCTGAGTAGAGTTTCTGTTGAAACCTGGGACTTGGCCACATGGGTCAGTTACCAGACTGTGATTGGTGATATTTGCAATCAGCAGGAGGTGTTTCATTGAGAGGTGGGGCTGATGTCAGGTTGTGGGATTTGGTGTGTGTTCCAGTCAGGGTGGTGAGATTTCAGACAGGTGTGTAGATTTTTTTTTTGATGGTTCTGAGTCAACAGGAATGCTTTGTTAGCTGTTACGTTTTGAGGAACATGTTTGAGACAGAATGGTTACTCCTGCTCCTAATTCATATGTGTATGCGAAACGAAGTTTTCCCTGTGGAAATCAGGAAATTCAAATTTGCGCAAGCATGAAGAAGCCAGTCGAGGGAGACACCAACGTTCACGTGGTCCTCTTGTTAAAGCAAGTTTTCCAACTTGAAAACCTGTGAACTGATACTGTCAAGACGGTGAGCTAACCCAGTGGGGCTCTCAGTCCCAGCAGGAGAGCCTCCTAAGCAATTTCTGAATCTTCAAAATCCCTGTTCAATATAGCTGCTATTATACTGCTGCTAATGGGGATATTTGTTCTGCCAATCTGACGCACAGATCTTGTTAAACTACCAGTGAGCACAGAATAAATTTGCAAGTGTCATTGCCTCAAATTTAAAATTCTCACCCTTCCCATCCCAATATTTAAATCCCTAATTTGATTTTGCTTCCTCCCCCTCCATCCAATCTCTTTAACCTTCAGTCCAAGAGCTGTAGTTCTCCAAACTCTCTATCAGTGCGACTTTGAGTGCACTTACGCCTCCTCCTCCCTCTTTCTTAGACTCATCTGCTTTTTATGGTAACACCACTGACAAGTGCTTTGGGTCATTTTTCTAAATTTGTGGTGCTGTAAAAATGCGAGTGTTATTTCAGGAGATTGGCATTCTTGATATCAGGAATTACACTCCAAAACGAACTCCATTAGCCTCGCAGTAAACTTTTTTTTAAGTGGATGGATTAGTTGAGAGCAGCTGACTGCCACTAGCACCCTAGAATTCAAATTCAAACGCAGCTAACTTTAATCCACTTAACCTAATTAAACATAACCAACGGAAGGATTGGTCAATCTTTCATGTTTAACGGTGCTTTGTGTCCTTTGATATTAAACTTTATTTGATTTGTTTGCAAAATAAAACAAACAAAATGTCAACGCTTCAGGAGTTTGTTCCACAATTCTTCAGTTCATTCCAAAACTCAATGAGAAACTCTGTAAATCCAGGATTTGCAATTATTTGTTTAACATCTGATGGCATAGAATTTGGAGGCACAAATATGGACAGAATTTTCTATCAAACACTGGACAAACTATCCAGTCAGCAGATAAAGGATTAACAAACCTTATATGGATATTTCTTGTGCCATTTATTGCACATTAAGGATGTTCAGTTGGGTAAGGTTACTGACTAGCTGCTTTCAAAAAACATGGTGAGCCACTCACATCTTCTGTTATCAGAACAATAACAAATTATATTTATATAGCGCCTTTAACATAATAAAACATCCTATGGTGCTTCACAGCACCATTTCAAAGCAAAATATGTAAAGTTGCATCAGGAGGTACTGGGGCAGATGACAAAAAGGGTGGGGTTGCAGAGGGGTCTCAAGGAATGTCTTAAAGGAGAAATGCAAAGTGGAGAGGGCTTCCCAGAGCTTGGGGCCCACACAAGATGCTGATATCTTGGAGGTTGAGGATTGTGGGCCGAAGGAAGTTTAAGAGATAGAGGGGGGCAAACCGCGGACAGAGTTGAAAACAAGATTAAGAATTTTTAAATCGAGACTCTGCTTGAGCAGGAGGCAATGTAGATCAGCAATCACAGGGCTGATAGGTGAATGGAGAATGATAGAGCATAAATTAGGTAGATAGGAAATAGATGGACTGACTATTGAACCCTGCCAGCTTGCCCTGCCACTCAAACAGATCATGGTTGATTAACTATATGGAAGCATTTCCCGCAGAGCCCTATATCCCTTGATGCCATTATTATCCAGGAATCTACCTATTTCTGTCTTGCTTATGCTCAATAATTGAGTTTCCATAACCCTCTGGAGCTTCTTTCTCATCTCAGTCCCATATTCTGACAGCGTCTCCCATGATTCGAGACTCACCAGCCAGGTGAAAGACCCGATCAGCATCTACCCTGCAAGAATTTTGTAAGCTCAATGGAGGTTACCTCTCATTCTTCAAAACTCCAAATATAGATTCCTTTTCCTCAGTCTCTTCTCATAAGACAATACCTCCACCCCACAGATTAGTCTGATGAATCTCTGTTGCTGTTTCTCTCCATAAAATACATCCTTCCGGAGAAAAGCAGATCAAAACTGTATACAACATCCAGGTGTGGACTCATCAAGGCTCAATACAATTGCAGCAAGACATCTTTACTTCCGTACTCAATTCCCCTTGCATGAAAGCCAATGTACCATTTGTCTCCCAAATTGCTTGCTGCATATTAGCTTTTAGTCACTCAGGAACAAGGACATCCACATCCATTTTGGCCATAAACAATGAAATGTTGGGAAGTGTGTAAGAAATGCTCTGCTTGATTTTTCTTCCAAATCGGATAACATATTCACATTATATCCACCTGCCATGTTCTCCCCCGTCTTGCCCCTTTCACTAAAGCCTGTCCAAATTCCCTTCATGCCTCCTTGGCATCCTCCTTACAGCTCACAATCCGACCTTGCCTCGCGTCACTGGCAAATCTGGAACCACTACATTTGACCACCACATCCAAATCATTTATATAGATTATGAACAACTGTTGCCCAGTACTAATCTTTGTGATATTCCACCCGTAACAGCCTGCCATTCAAAGAACACCCTATTTCTTGCTACTCTGATTTTGTTTGTTGACCAATTCTCAATCCAAATCAGCATCTTCCCACCAATCCCATTTGTTCTAACTTTGTTTATCAACCTCCTGTGGTGGACCTTAACAAAAGCCTGCTGAAAAGCCAAATACACCACATCCATTGGTTCTCCTTTATCTATGCTATAAGTAACATACTCAAAAGACTTCAATCGGTTTGTCAAGCATGACTTCCTTCTGATAAATCCATTTTGACTCTACACAAACATGTTATGTTCTAAGTGTTACCACATCCTTTATATTCTAACATTTTCCCTACTACTTATGGCAAACTAACAGGTCTGAAGGACTGTGTTCTCTCACCCTTCCTTCTTTAAGTTTGGAGATAAAGAAGCCAGTGTTATGGAGGCAGAGTTTCCAGGGAGTGGGTGGAGTCAATAACTAAGGAACCATGCTTACAGCAGAACCAAAACAATGGTTTCAGTTTTCCCAAAGCTTAACTTTGAGGAAATTTCATCTCGTACTGGGTGTCAGATAATCAGTCTGATAATTTAGTAGCAGTGGTGTAGTTGAGAGGCTGGTGCTGAGGTGAGCTGGGCATCACCAGCATGCACATACAAACACTGTGTTTTAAACAATATCACCTATGGGCAGTATGTAAATGAAGAATAAAAGGGGGCCAAGGATAGAATTGAAGTGAATGTGGTTAATAGAGATAAGAATGAAACCAGGTGACAGCAGTCTTACCCAGCTGGATGACAGTGGAGAGGCACTGGAGGAAGATGATGGGATCAACTGCATCAAAGGTTGCTGACAGGTTGAAAAGGGCAAGAAGGGGAAGTTTATCCTTGTCACAGTTATAGGCTGTTATCTGAAAGTTTGATCACTATGCTGGTCCATAGCGGGGTGGAAACTGGACTGGAGGGATTGAAATGCAGCTCTGGGAAAGATGGGCATGATTGATTCGGAAGAGATAATACATTCAAGAACTCTGTAGATGAAAGGGATTTTTGAGATAGGGGCTGGTGATTTGCAAGGACAATTCAACTGCACCGTTACTCTGTAATCTTTCCACTCAGTGAATCAAAAATATTTAATTTGTCACGACAGTAGTTACTGTTAAGACAAATACAACAGTTGTCAAATTTTCTATTTAAAGTAATATGAAACAGAATGTGCACTTAGATGTCATTAACATGCAGAGGGAGCTTCAATATGTGGGTGAGAACAGGGCAATTTAACTTTTTTTTTTACAGATGAACTTTGTGCTTATCTAAGCTGGTGGTGCTTGGGCAGAATATCTCTCACTTGCGCAAATTCAACAGGAAATACTTCCAACTGCTAAAATTATGTGCAAGTTGGAAGATTAAATTTCCTTCAAATTAACTCACAAACAAGCCATAGCCCCAAACAAACCTGTTTTCAAGTTTCCATAATGAGGCAAAGAGGAGATATTTGGCTCTTCAAATTTATGCCAACTCCCTCTATAGCAATCCAGTCAGTCTCAATCCCATGTTCTAAACGCAGAGTTCTCCACCCCCAACACTCCAACACAAATTCACTTTTGTAATTATTGCTAGTCTCCATTTTCACTCTTCTTGTAAGCAACAGGTTATCACTTGATGCACAGAAAACCATTTTCTCACAACTCCCCTATATCTTGTCAACAGTCTTTAACTCGCGTCATCAGCTTCTTCATTCTCATTTAAACCTGTCATAATCTTCTACACTTTTTATCAAATTTCCCCTTAACCTCACTTGCTCCAAAAACCCCAGCTTCACCAACCCAATCTTGTAGCTAAATTTCCCCATCTATTCTGGTGCACTGCCACCACACTGTCAAGAACCTTCACATCCTTCCTTGCATTTGGTGACTTCCATTTACCATTGCACATTATGGCTGCAGGGATTAGTCTTCAACAGGATGCAGTGCAGCAATTTACTATAGTTTAGAAGTTATGCTGAAGAAACTATGACTTCAACCATCTAAGAGCACAAAGACATCAGACAGTTGAGACATCACTATCTACAAACTCCTGCTTCAAGATACATACCATGTGGACTTGTATATTATCACCCTGTCATTATTGCTGGGTCAAAATCTTGGAACTGGCTTTCAAATAGCACCAGGTGTGTATTTACACTATAAAAACTGCAGTAGCGCAGAGCAGTAACTTATCATTGCCTTCTCAGAGGCAGAGGCATTTAGAAATGAGCAATAAATGCAAGCCTTGCCCGAGACACCCACATCCCATGAAGAAAAATTACAAGTAAAGCGTGAACATTAATTCTCCTATCCCTTCCTACTGTGAATAATACTCAGCAGTGGAATTATCAATTGGAAAAACTGTCTAATTCACAGGGGGTAGTTGCAACAGTTAGGTATCCGATAATGGTCCTCATTTGGCTATGTGGGGGAGACTAGGTTTTAGATCTATTTTATAAACAGCAGTATTATCCAATTCTGTGGCATTATTTTAAGTGGCATTTTACAATGTTTCATTAGGAACTGCATTTTTGGACAATAGTGCCACAAGTAAATTGTCTGCCTGAGGTAATTCCACATCTCTAATGGGAAATTTTATTTTAACATGAATCTCTGAACAGCTCATCCCTTACCCCAAACATTTGCCGGAGGTCAGGATCACGGAACCGGAAGGGAATGTTGGAGACGTGAAGCCGTTTAGGGATGGGTTTGCTCTCACTGCTCTCAGTATTCTGTGTTTGTTGTTGCCCATCTGTCTGTGCTGCTTCATCTGTCTGCTGAAAAATATAAATAAACAGACAATAAAGTAAAATGAAAGTTTTACTTAAACATGTGTGTGTACCTGCAATAGCTGACATGCATTTTAATTACCTGTTATCTTCATCATGATCCACAAAACTACAGCGCATAATCATGGCCACGCAACTACATTCCTAGCTTTTCAAATTAGCAATATTTTAAACTTCAAATTATCCAGAGGAGATTTGAAGGTATAAGCTGTATCATGGGTCACATGGTGGCATGCTGGTCAGCATTGTTTCCTCACAGTTCCAGGGACCTGGGTTCAATTCCCGGCTTGAGTGACTGTCTGTGTGGAGTCTGCATATTCTCCCCATGTCTGCATGGGTTTCCTTAGGGAGCTCTGGTTTTCTCCCACACTCCAAAGACTTGCTGGTTATGTGCAATGGCCACGCTAAATTCTCCCTCAGTGTTCCTGGACAGCGCCCGAGTGTGGCGAGTAGGGGATTTTCACAGTAACTTCATTGCAGTGTTAATGTAAGCCTATTGTGACACTAATAAATATATAAACTTTAACACTTTATGATACAGTAGCTGCACCTGCAAATAAATAAAGTTTATTTGCAAGATGTATTTAAAGGATTCTCCACCTGCTTGATTTCTTCCCTTTCTCCAGAATGCTGACTTTGGAAGCAGCTCTTTCACCTCTGTAGCATAATCACCAAACTGAACACAACCAGGACAGCAAGCCTGTCCAAAGAGCAGCAAGTTCCATTCTCAGCCCCCTTGCCCCCTCTCCAAATGCCACCACCTACAATTTCCTTCCCATCTGTCTATCATGCAAAATAGAACCCCCTATCATATCCCTCTCCAACCGACCAAAAGTTTTCCATGGAGGTATTGCATTCGTTCCTGGACTCTCGGCAGTGCCCACCATTGAGCTCTGGAGATCCATGACTAGTCAAGTTGTTGGCCAGCTCTTCCCCGAAGTGCAGCAAGTCCTAGTCTCAGCTGCTTTAACCCTCTCTCAATGTTCCAGTGTTTTATAGCTGTGAAGTAGGTTTCTTACTGGCGTGTTGGCTATTTGCCAACTTTCACAGAATCTGAATCATACTGTGCAGAAGCAGCCCTTCAGCCCATCCGGTCTGCACCCACATTTGAGAAACACCTGGCCTCCTACCCAGTCCATTTACCAGCACTTGCCCATAGCGCTGAACTTTATGATGTGTGAAATGCTCATCCAGGTACATTTTAAAGGATGCAAGGCATCCTGCCACCATCCCTCTCCCAGGCACCACATTCCGGTCCCTCACCATCCTCTGGGTAAAATCATTTTTTCTCACATTCCCACACACTGAACTTGTGTCCTCTCATAACCGAATTTTCAACTAAGGAAAATAGCTGCCCCCTTTCCACCCTGCCCATGCTCCTCATAATCATTACTGGCTCACAAAATCTTGTACACCTCTATCAGGCCACTCCTCAGTCTTATCTGTGCCAATGAAAGCAACCTAAGTCTATCTAACTTCTCTTCATTAATGTTCCATTCCAGGCTACATCCTGGTGAATCTCCTCTGCACCCCCTCCAGTGCGATCAAATAGGGTGGTGTAATGGCACAGTGGGGCAGCAGGTGGTTAGCACCGCTGCCTCAAAGCACTAGGGCCTGGGTTCGATTCCCAGCTTGAGTCACTGTCTGTGCAGAGTCTGCATGTTCCCCCCATGTCTGTGTGGGTTTCCTCCGGGTGCTCCAGTTTCCTCCCTCTGTCCAAAAGACATTCTAGTTACGTGCGCTGGGCATGCTAAATTCTCCCTCAGTGTACCTAAAGAGGCACTGAGATATGCGACAACGGACTTTTACGATAGCTTTATTGCAGCATTAATGTAAACCTACTTGTGATACTAATAAAAAAATAAATTAAGAAATCCTTTTACAACGTGGCGAACAGAAATGCACACAATACTGCAGCCAAAGTTCTACACAATTCCAACATGGCTTTGCTGCTTTTGCAATCTATGCTTTATTTAATAAAGGCAAGTGTCCCATATATCTTCTTCTTTACCCTACTAACATGCCCACCCATTTTCAGAGATTTATGGACAAACATGTCAAGGTCTTTTTATGGCTCAGAACTTCTAAGTGCTATGCCATTCATTGAATATTTCCTCGTCAAATTACTCCTTCTAAAGTGTATCACTTTTTTCACTTAAATTCCACCGGCCACTCATCTGTCCACATGACCATCTCGTCTCTATCTTCTTATAGTCCAAGACATTCAGCTTCACTGTTAGCCACTTGGCCAATCTTTGTGTCATCCACAAACTTACTAATTTTACCTCCGACATAGTCACCTATGCTGTTTATATAAAATGATGAATAATAGGGGACCCAGCACCTGTGATACACCACTGGATACTGGCTTCCAGTCACTAGAGCAGCCTTCTTTTTCGCCCTATGTCTCCGACAACTAAGCTAATTTTGAATTCACTTTATCAAATTATCCAATATCCCATGTGCATTTGCCTTCTTTGTAAGTATTCCAAGTGGGACCTTATCAAAGGCTTTGCTGAAATCCATATGAGATCAACTGCATTATCCTCATCTATACACCTGGTCACCTACTCAAAAATTTCCATCAAATTTGTTAGGCATGACGTCCCTTTGACAAAGCCATGCTGACTATCCCTGATCAAACCTTGCCCCTCCAAATGCAGATAGATGCGCTTTCTCAGAATTTTTTCCAATAATTTCCCTATTACCCATCTGATATCAGTAAAGATGAGGATAAGTTGCAAGGCCTGATCTGCACATTTAAACAACATTCATTAATGCATTGAGCTGTGTATTTCACTGCTAAGGTAAACTGCCTTTCTTTCCTACTGTATAATCAGATAGAGCAAGACCTCAAAAAGCACACTGTATACTTGCACAAAGCAAATCCATTTTACATTAAGTGAAAACAAGCTAAATTAACATGAGCATGCATTTGGTTGGATTTAACAAAAGACAATCTAATGTTTTTAAGCATGATTATCAAACTACTAAACTTTCTTATCGCTCTGTTCTACGGTGCAATTAAGAGCCAATTCTGAAACTGGACTGTCTAGTGGCCACCAACACTCTGAAGATTTGATACCAAAGCATGTTTTAGTTCTAGTTTAATCCAAAACTGTGGTGTGAAGTACAATGGAAATAAAGAAATAGTAACATGGCAGGACTTGTGAAATGACAGGAAATGGTGATTGAAAAGAGGGTGCCAGAGAATTACTTGACTATTCCATTAGAGGTTTTCCTCCAAGTTCTGAGCAGCGAGAGAGTTCATTTTCATTCTTGATCAACTGAATTTATCACCAAACAGCTGAACTGTGAATGGTTTGCCCCAGCATACCCACAGGTGTGAAAGATTAACGCATTCGCCAGTGCTCAGCTGCTTTATGGTGTCACATTTACAAGTGCCAACAAGCTCACAAGAAAGGCAATGTTAATTCACAGTCATGCCACGAAGTAGTGCCCTAAACTCAAACTATTGAAAAGAATTTGAATAAGAACAAAGGAGGAATTTACTTCAATTAGCATCACTTCTCTCCCGAGCGTGATACTTGTGGACTCGCCAGTCACCGGATTTGTGGAAATGCAAACTCCTTTCCTTTCTTTTGAGGGTCTCTGAATGGGTGAGCACTACAGGATTGCAGCCCCTTCCCCTGAATGCAAAACACGTGACTGACTGGAATCTGCAGCCACATTGCTAGGCTCCCCCAGTAATATCTTACTAAACTCTTCCACCCTGCCAGCGAAGAAAATAACCTGACAATGATCAGGATCTAAATGGAGAATGAATAGTGTACAGTAAAGAGGTCTGTGCGTTTGCAGAACATGACGCAGTGCATTCTATCAAATACTGGCACATTATCAGGCAGGATAGTTCACTCACTAAAATTAAACGCTACACCAGAATTTCTGGTGGGTTCAGCTTTCCCCAACCCAAACAAAAATAAATATTCAACTGTAGTTCAGGCAGAGATTTTATATCAAAGGATGATGCACAAGCTCACACTGAGAATTGGTAAACCAAAAGCAAGTGAGAAAGGCTGTCGATAAGGTCATGTGTTTTAGATTTACGGCACTGCATATCATTCCACAAACTTTCTAATGTTGCCATGCCAGTATTTTGATACTTTATTTCACAACCAAATATTGCTTCTTTAAAAAAAAGTTAAATAAAGGGAAGGGATTTTATAATGGTGTCTTTTGAAAACGTCTGTGGCCCCACACTTGCAGTATTCTGCAGATGTCAGCACTGGAGTTCAGGGTGCAGGGAAGGGAGGGTTTGTGCAACTGAACAGGCTGAACTGGTTTGGTTGCTTGTGCTTGGCGTCAAGTATCGACAGTGGGGGCCTTTCAGGTCTCTTGGTGTTCTGTTAGACAAACATCCTTTCAAATGGGAAGAACAGCTGTTCCTACGTCAACGTCAGCCTATTTGAAGAAAGCTATGCAAGTTGCCCGATATGAAAATAAATGAGTTACAAGTAAAATGTCAGTAATAGAAGAATTGCCTGCAAAATTCTGAATAATAAATTTGATAGCCAGGTTTTATTTGAATAGATTTGTCGATTGCTGCAATCATGAGGCCACTAAGAAAATTTCAAACAAGAGTTTGAAACACTCACTATCTGCGCAGTCAATTCATCTATCGCCACCATCCAATATTGTTCAGCTATGCTTCTGCACTAAGTAAATCTTTTGTGTCTGTTTATGGATATCTTTCAGAACAGGCAGTCAGGGTATACAGTTGAACTGGCATACGAGATATTTAATGGAAATTAGGAAGTTTGCAGCATATTCAAAGTATAAAAGGAGCCAAAAAATTAATTTGGCAAACTACCTTGTGTTCAAACTAGCATAATTTATTCCACAGCACGACTATCAAATATATATGTGCAGTTTGAATGGTTTGGAAAATTGGGGCTATTCTCAGAACTGATTTCCTAAAATCCAACAGATAAGCAGAATATTGCAGGTGTTAGAAATCTGACATAAAATCAACCTCTCCAGTCTTCCAGACAATGACAGAACTTCTTTTTGTCCTTGCCCTATTTCAACTTTCACTCAAAACTTAGAGATATCTTTAACTTTTCCCAGTTCTGATGAAAGGTCTTTGACCTGAAATGTCAACTGTTTCTCTCTCCACAGATACTGCCTGGCCTGCTGAGAACTTCCAACTTTTTTAAATTTTTATTTCCAACAGTTAAGTACCTGAACTAGTAGTAATTGGTGTGAAGATTAGATGTGAATTGGATGAATTCATTTCTCATTTGTGTACATCCACAATTAAAGCTGAAGTTAAATGGAAGTTCAGACATCAATTATCGTGATGAAACTTCCCCTTCACAAAACAGTATCGTTAACAGAACAAAACATCACAAGATGCTTACAACTATTTTTGACACCACAAGTCACTGATGGTGATACCATGTCAGGTTCCAAAAGCTTGATCTAAGAGAAAGATTTAAAGGAGTATCTTGAAGCTGGAGAAAGATGAAGAGGTATTGAGGGAAGGAAACTCAGGGCAGAGGAAATTGACAGTGGTGTGCTTGACTGCCAAAGGAGTGATTAAAATTCCAGGGCAGGACTTGGGTGAGTTAGGGAAGTCTTTTCATATTGGGGTTTAAAAAAAACCACTAGATTGTCTGGAGGCTAAATACTGAGGCAAATCTAGCAAACAGGAGGAAGCCATCCAGCCCCTCAAGCATGCGGCACTTCAGCTGATATGTATAATAATTCAATCCTTTAACATCCTCAAACTCCATTTTAAAAATTTTCAATTGTCTCACTTCAATTCTTTCATGGGATGTGGATGTGACTGGCTGGGCCAGCATTTGTTGCCTATCCTTAACTGTGCTTGAACTGAGGGCAGCTAAGACATTGCTGTGTGTGCAGAGTCACATGAATACCAGACCTGATAAGGACAGCAGATTTTCTTCCCTACAGAATACTAGTGAACTGGATGGGTTTTTACAGCAATTAACAATGGTTTCAAGGTCATTAGTAGATTTTAAATTCCAGATTTTCTTTTTATCAAATTCTGCATAATAAGATTCGAATCCTGGGTCCCTGGTTCAAAATTACCCTAGGTCTCTGGATTACAAGTCCAGTGATTATACCACTATGCCATTGCCTCTCTTATTTTGGAGAAGAGCGTGCCAAACCTTCAGCTTCTTTAATTTAAAGAAGAGCTTCCTGACATTACATAGAATATACAACACTACAAAAGGTCTTTCAGCCATACAATTCCATGCTGACAGTTGAGCCCCACTTGAGCCTTTTTCCAACTTTTCTCTAATTCTATTTCCATCTCCCTCAAATATTCACTTAACCTCCTGTTAAATAAATCTGTACTATTGACCTCAAACACTCCATGTTAATAAGTTCTACATTCTCACCACTAATGTTCCTTTTGGAATTTCTCTCTTTTTGTGCGACTGTTTTTTTTTTAAGTGCACAGTGCCTTTATATTACTTTCCGTGGCTATACATAGACATTTATCCCACAAACATGCTCCCATGGTACGTTGTGACTACCTACGCACCCAATTGAGTGGGAACACTGCCTAACATTTTCCGGATAAAAAACTTATTCTGAATTTTCTATCTGATTTCTTGGTGACTATTTTATGCTGATGAGCTGCAATTTTGCTCTTTCTCACAACTTTGTCATAACCTTTCCTAATTTTAAAGACTTCTACACAGTCACCCCTCAGCCTTCGCTCTTCAAAAGAGACCCCCAAGTTGTTCATTTTTCTTCATAGATACAACCTCACATTTCTGGTACCATATCCCTTTTATACTATGACAATCAGAAGTATAAACAATACTCCAAGTGCTCTCTAAGGTTCAAAACAGCATAACTTCTCCACTTTCAGTCTATATCAATTTAAATTCTAGTACTTTCCTTATTAATCTGACATCATTACTTTGTGATTTGTGTGTTTATATTTCCAGATTCTTTTCCTCCTTTACATTATTTAGATTCTTACTTTCCAATGAATGTCCTTATTTCCCTCATCAAAATGTAGTACCTCATGATTACCAATGTTGAAATTCATTTGCAATTCTGTGCCTATTCTTCAACTATTTTAATGTCTTTTGTAAATAGCTGCTGTCCTCTTTAGACTAACTATACCTCTAACTCAGTGTCATTTGCAAGTTGTGGACAACAGTGGTTTCAGCACTGATGATCCATGTAGAACTCCACTTTTCACCTTCTACCACTCTGAATCCTTTATGTTTGCTCTCTTCTTTTGTCTCAAAGCCCAAAGGGCCAAGATCAAGAGGGTGCAAAAGGGTGAAAAGCTATTTACAAATGAATTGACATATCTTTAATTTAAAAATGTAGATAGGTGTTTAGATGCACAATTAGAAAGGAGAATTCAGATATGGACAATTTTTATTCAATTTTAACAGTTTAATCCAGCTTGTACAGATACTATTATGGCTGAGTGCAATAAAATGTTTTTAGGTGGAGAGTATATTCCCTCAAGACTGCAAAAGCCCACAAGGTGTTAACATTGTGTCACCAGTATCCTTGGCATTAATAAATCTCTTTTAGGGCAGAAGCTTTGCTGGATGGCTCAAAAGAAACTGATACCATCTCAAAGACTATGGATTGTATTGTAAGCATATACAATAATGTGGATAACCTTGGTTCTTACTGCAGGCTGACTGACCTGTACAAATAGAAAATGCATTTTATCACTGCCAGTTTTCTGAAGTTGATAAAATTGTGAATGCAACATGCACTAACTGCATCTTTCTTTAAAGTTTCATTCATGAGCAATTGGGTGCTTGCAAACCTTGGGCTGTGGTCACTAAATTCAACATGCAAATAGTTAGAAGCTAGTCAATTACAGAATTACTTCTCCAACTGGAAAAATATCATGACTGCCTACATGTAAAACCATGCGCTCTGTATATCTGATTCTTGGGTATGTAATAGTAAGCTTGTGCTGATTGCATTAAAATAAGATAGAAAGTTAAACTTTTTTGTATCACTATGCAGGATGAAGACTAAAGCCTGATTTTTGACTTACTGTGGCGGTTCCAGATACAGGCTGCACATTGGCAATTGTGCCACTCTGTTCCCCAAGAGTCTGACTGGATGCGTAGATATTCAGAGTATGGTCTGGGACTGGCGTCTGGCCTGTGTAGTCCTGAGTGTGTGGAACAGTGTATTCTGTTGGAATTCCATTCTGAGGAGGAGGAGGAGGAGGGGGAGGGAATGGAACTGTAGCATACGGCTGTACCATAGCGTCTGGGGTGGCTGCTGGCTCCTGGCTACCCTAAGAAAGATGAATGAAAAATGACATTTGAGGAACGTTTCTCATGACATTTTTGGACAGGGTTTAAATGTGCAGCATTCATAACCTGACTGACACATTCACATTCAGAAACCAATGCTGCAAGAATTGTTCTCTGCAGATAACTGCAGCAAAATACCCGCTCATTTATAAAAACCAAAACATTTAAAAATTACCAGGAATTTTAGAATAACGACCTGTCTCTAGCACAAGCTAAACAGAAAAAAACCGGAATATAATGCAATACTGAAATACAAGAAAATACTGAAACACTGGAGTCAATATCAGCAAAGAGAATCGACAGATTCCTACCTCCAGGACATAACCCTACCCCTTAACCTGTCTTTCTCTTTCCAGATACTGCCACACCTGTGCATTCCCAGCATTTTCTATTCTCATTCCTTTGCAGAAGATATTGTCAAAGAGCCAGATTAGAAATGCTTTGTAGTACCCTTAAGTTAAATGTTAAGGTATCAAAGGCCAGATAGAAGGAATCAAGCAATTTGCCACTCCTTGGTTTTGAAATACAAAGAGATAGTACAAAGGATTAAGAGCACATTACAACAACCTTTTACTCTGTAGCACTCAGGTTAGCAGTACAGAACCAATACAGTTACTATGGACATCTCCCGTTGGACTCAATTGAAGTATACTCCAGCTCTGTAACACAGTGGAATGTGTAGGACACCAATATCATTGCTCACTAATGTCTTCCAAATTGCACCATGTAGAACTGTGTACAAATTATGGCGGTATATTACTCGAGCATGAAAAAGAATTGTGGTGGTTTAGAAAAGCAGTGATTTTCAAACATTTCTGGATCCCTTGCTGTCATCAACCCATTCTCACGTGAGAGCAGCAATAACTGCAGTTGTAAACCTGTGGTCTAAAATCTGACTGATAGAAATGGCAAAAATATTGTACTCAGTAATGAGAAAGGAAAAGATTTATGTATACGAGGTAAGCCACATAGGCGTGGGGAGATGAAGGATGGAGATGCTTTTAGCAAAATAGCAAGGGCACTTTTTAGGAAAAAGATCATGGAGTTTAAATTCAAGATACTGCCTCCCAATTTACACATATAGGCTGTAAAGGCTTTTGAGTATTTCCGCCCCTTAGTCACAATTTTGGTTTGCATCTCTGGTGGTATGACTAAAAAAATGAGAAGGTTAAAGTGAATCTTGAAATAAAACTAGGCCTTAATCTTTAAACATGTTGGTAATGTATCCAGTGTATAAGGGCTGGAGCCTTAAGGAGTTGAAAGGTCTGAGGGGTAGGCTGAGAAATTTTAAAAAACCACTATACCCTGGCAAAACAAAGAAAAAGTTTGTCACAATCTGACCTCAAATCCAGAATCTTTACTGTCCCTCATTTAATTATGGGTCATAAGTTATTTTGTTGCCTAGCAACTGCTAAATCTTATACTTCCGAGAGGAAAAATAAAAATTTACTACTTTATCACGTGACCTAGGGTAGACTTACAATTTTACAAGCAATGAGATATTCATAATTGCCACTGAAAGCTGATGACATTTCTCTCCACCCACCTCTGCTTTAATAACAGTGGAGGTTGGGTTTTTAAAAAATCAGATGCTACTAGCATTATTACGGAGCTCTGTCACATCACATTAAACATCATCCACCCAGATCATCATAACGATGCCCTTATGCCACACACAATGTTGTCCTGGATAGCTCATTCAACACGAAAAATCCAACTGAACATTGTCTGGAGGAAAAGGCTCATCTATATCGAGAATACAGTAGGTAAACAGTATTCCTCCATAGCAGAGGATGGAATTACTCAAAAAGAAACAGACTGATCAACATGGACACACAAGTGACGCACAATATCTACTTTTCCTGAAATGTCTGATAACTCACGAAGAACACACACAGACATTTCAAAACAGATATTTTCCAAATTGTCAACATTAAGGTGTTTCAGATCTGTACCGAGAGTTCTTAAATTGAAATGGAAGTTTCCTATTACTCTATTATAATTTAGGAAAGATATGCTGATATGTATGTATACATAATACCCAAGGTGCCACATCACTCACTGCTACACTAAAACTTGTGAATAAAACTAACAACATAACAACATCAGCTTTGACAAAGGGTCATCTGGACTCGAAACATCAGCTCTTTTCTCTCCTGACAAATGCTGTCAGACCTGCTGAAATTTCCCAGCATTTTCTCTTTCGGTTTCAGGTTCCAGCATCCAAGGTGATTTGTTTTTATATTTTAATAACATACAAGTCCTGCTGTGATCTCAGAAATAAATGCTGCAGCTTCCATTCACTGAGAATCTACAAGCGTGATTATCTGAACTTCTGGGAACAACAAGATGACATTTCGTATACCAGATATAACAAATATGCATGTAACAAATTGTGGGGAAGAATGCAAGAGGGCTGTAGTTAGCAGGAAGGGCAGAGAGGCAACAAATGAATTTAATGTAGAGAAAAGTTGTACATTTTGCGACGAAGAACAGTAAAATTAAGTGTACCTAGCGTAATATCCTTATTGAGGAATGAAGAAATCTAGGAATGAAAATCTTTTAAAGTAACAAGGCAGGTAGAAAAGATTGTTAAAAGGGAATGAGTTATATCAGGCACAGGGAAATAAAAACTGAAACCAGAAAGGCCAAGTGTTAGGGTGGCAAATCAGAATCCCAAGGTATATTATGAAGCCAGACTAGACCCCAAAAATATTTCTATTTTGGTATAAACGTGAGGATAAGATTTATTGCTCTGCTGACTTTTATTAAACAACACAGTTTAACTATAACAAATGAATTAGCTTAGCCCTTAACAGTTGAACAATAATCAAGATAAAAGTGTAGCGGGGATATAGAAACACCTGCTATTTTGAGATTAAAACAAAGTAAATTAGTTTAAAATAGAGAACACAGAGTACCTTAAATATATCAAAGGTATCATAATGTGACTCACTTATATATTATACAAAGGTATTGCCCATATACACACATATATAATCATTTTAGAACAAGTATTATAGATTTAAATTGTCTTTTTGCATTTTCTTGTGAGCAATTTTACTCCTTGGCATAATGGGAAATAAGTTTAATTAGACAGACCACATTCTTTTGGAACAATGAAGCATAGTGCGTATGCCCTATTACTGGGGGCAGGCCAGGCAGCTACAAGTAGTCAAAGTCTTTGAAATGTATAGAAAATTTCAGCTTCTCGCTGCAATGAACAGACGTATTCAGTCTCCACTGATAAGGAGACAGAAAACAGGTAAGATAGATGATTCCCTTCTCATTCCCAGGACTGCAGGTGTTAGAAACAATCCTGGAACCTATCAGGTTTGAATAAGTAACATTATTAGGCAAACTGAGAGGGGAGGGGGGGGAAGCCTCTGGGTTCAATCAACAAATTAATTCCTAATTCTCCTAGAAGCTACTGGCTAGAAGTAAATAAAGTGTACTAATGTAATTGGCCCATCTAGTTTGGATGACAAGTGGGATAGGAAGATCAAATCTTCAGAAATATATATCTGTTGTGCTCATGATGTAGTGTCAGAGAGAAAGTTGGAATCCTCTGACTGTCTCTCTCTCCCAATACATGTTGTTCAAATAAAGAATGCCAGAGAATATCTTTAACTGCACACTATCTTTTGCAAGTCTTTGTGTTAGCTGTGAGGGATGCCCCAGAAAATCCCCTTACAGAAAAGGAACAGTAAGTTTTAACTTAACACTATGTCAGTTTCAATTAAGCAATATTTCTCTTATAGACTTAAACACACTTCACAGTTAGCAAAACTCAGGTATACTTACTTTAACTTTTGTTAATAGTATTGGAGCTTTGAGAAAACTTGAGAGAGAGTGAAAGAGCACCTCTTCTTTCTACCAGTTCCAGAAATCAGCTGCTCTTTATTTTTAAAATGAAAATTAAACTGCTTTTTCCCTCAAGCCTAGGTCCTCCCATTTTTAATATCATACAACTATGTCCCTGTTTAGCTAACTCACCATATTACTTTAATGAAAAGCATACCTCATCTACTAAATAAACACTTACATGACTAAAATGAATAATTATCCTGCTTTCTCAGCATCTGCTGCATTCCTGTCAGACAAGCCAACCACTTATAACAAAACACTGCCTCTAAAAGCAATCTCCTCTTAAACATAAAATATGTTAACAGCACAATATCATCACACAAGAAATGAAAAAAGAATTAATAAGCCACAACTAAAAGCATGATTGAGAAAACGGGCTGATTGAAGAGGAAAAAAGAAATATGAAGATTTTAAATGCTTCTGATTTTAGAGAATTGTACAGTAGCGAGAAGAAAAAGTGTACAAGAAAAGGAAGTAAATCAATGAAGTAAGACAAGCAAGGAAGGAGTATTATAAAATTGGTGGAAGTCTAAATTTTAAAAATCCTAAATGGTAGAAAATCAGATAATAGTACAGCAATCTTGTCTATGAAAGTTGCACCTGAAAACTTGAAAGTTACTAATATGAAGCCTCTGATCAAAACGGGAGAGAGGGATAAACCAGGTAGCTGCAGAATAATCAACCTCCCACCAGGGTAGCTTCTACAAGTCACAACAAAAGACAAAAGATAAGCCAGTTAAAAGGTTATCCAACCAATCGTTTTAGTGCAGCTTTGCTGTACTTTTTCCATAGCTAAAATATCTTTCCGATAAACAAGTACCTGAAGTATTTTAGCCACGGTCTAATTAAGATCATTTCTTGCTTTTGTAATCAATGCTTCTATATATCTTGCAGCTGGGAGATCCTCTCTTCATGAGGTCGTACCAATCATCGGCATCATTTGAGTTCACATAATTTCACATTAACCTTGCAGCTGGCTGGACTTTCAGTGAACCAGAGACACTAGAACAAGTTTCACACAATACAAGAGAAAATAAAATCTTTGGGTTTACACTATTATTGCCTATTGATAGCAACACACAAGAGCAGTTTAACTTCTTTTTGTGAGTTAACTGAATTAATTTTCCTCTATTGGCTGCCACTTGAGAAATTCACAGTCCAATCATTTAAAAAAACAGAACAATAAGCAGCCAGAAGCAGACAATGTGACCAGTCGCTGATACTCCATTCAACTTGGTCATCGTAATAACCACAACCACTCATAAACAAGGGATCAATTCTCTCTCTGTCTATCTTGGGGAGAGAGGTAGGAGTGATGGAGTCTTTATACAAAAGGACAACATGCCTTAATCACAGTCATCATTCCTTTACAAAGGTGGAATAAACTTATAACACAACAATGGAGAAAAATACTGAGAGTTTTCCTTCAGAATTTAATTCTACAAAATTACATACTGCTGAATAGAATATCCAATAAATAATTATCTCTAAGCCCATCATAAAACTGGAACAGTATTTTATATTGCCATCCTGTGAAACCAACAAGTGCCATGCCCAGTGGTGAAAGCACATTAACAGGATATTCCATCCGTTATCTACCCTCATTGGTAATTCCACACTGTGAATGCAATGTTCATATATCTTTTCCTTAGTCAGAGTTAAAACATACTAAGATAAAAGCAAATTACTGTGGATGCTGGAATCTGAAACAAAAACAGAAGATGCTGGAAAATCTCAACAGATCTGACAGCATCAGTGGAGAGAGAATAGAGCTAATGTTTAGAGTCTAGATGGCCTTTTGTCAGTTCTCTAATTCAGTAGAGCTCGTTGAATTAGCCATTTTGTACTTTTGAACATCAGTGTGCCCCAGCTACCGGAACTTCTTATTCTGAGTCAGAAGGTTATCTGGTCAAGCCCCACAGCATCACTTGAACATATAATCTAGGCTGTTACTTTAACCAGGAATGGAGGAGCAGCCTGAATACCACAACATGCTTTACAGATGAGACTTTTTTGAATTGGAACACAGATTCTCCCATCTCCCATTTGCCAACATTTTAGAATTAAAGAATGGTTGTAGCACAGGAGCCTTTTGACCCATCTTGTCTCCCACTCTCTGCCAGAGCAATGCAGCTAATTACTCTTCCCTGCCTTATTTCTCTAGCCCATGCTCTGAAAACCTTTTCTCTTCAGAAAATTACAGTATTCAGAATTCCGTTTTAAAAGCTACAACTGAATCTGCCTCCATCACACACCCAAGACAGTGCATTCCAGATCCTAACCATTCTGTGTAAAAAATGTTCTTCCTGTGGTCACCTCTGGTTATTTTGCCCATCAATTTATAGCTGTGCCCTTTGAATCTCACCCCCCATTGCCCTCACCGTCAGCGGAAACAATTTCTATTTACTCTGTCCAGATTCCTCATGATTTGAATACCTCTATCAAATCTCATCTCAAACTTCTCTAAGGAAAACAGTCCCAACTATTTCAATTCATCCAAGTCCGTCATCCCTGGAATTACTCTCCTAAATATTTCCAGACCCTCTCAAAATCCTTTCTAAACAGTGGTGCCCAGAAATAGAATTTAATGTTGCACAATGTTGTATAAAAGGTTCCTTGCTTTTGCCTTCAATTAATATCAAAACTGATTAAATTATTAGCTTTTATTTTGCAGGAAGGTGACGTGTGCAAAATATGTTGCTTTCTAGACTTCAATTCAATGGTAATTCATTGGCTAGGAAGTATTTTGTGATGTCCTGAATTGTAGATAAAATATTGCATTAATGCAAGTAATTTTCTCCCTTTGGGACTCAGCACAGTGACGCATACAATAACCTTGTTCCATTCCGCCTCTGAATCAAAATGCTGCTTTAGTGAATCAGCACTTCAACTACAATATGCACTTGCAATTTCCTCACTTTCCTCTCAAACTGTAAAAACATTTTTAATTGATACATATGCTACTGACTGTCAACAAGAGTTTTCCATCGTTAACGGTAATCCTGAAAATACACAGTTCGTCTACCACAAACCACAAACCCATATTTGCTGTGCGCCTTGTGTTTTGGAATACCCAGTTCCCCTCCGGACTGTTAATGTGACGAGCCAGTTCAGTGAGTCAGCACGCTTGCATCTCAACTCAAACCTGCACCATGACACATGGCACACTGATGCACAGAACTGGTTCAATGTCAAATCTCAAACTAACCATTTCAATTTTTTAAACTTGCAAAGTTGATTCAAATCATCTTTTATATTGTCATTTGCCTGCACTCCTCGTCAGTTGTTGGGAGGCTTGGAGGCAGACTTAGAAAATTACAGTCTATTCATCAACTACAATATAAATCTCAAAGAGAGCTGTATGAAGGTCATTTTTGCTTTCTTTACAATTGACATAAAGGAGATTGGCTTGAAATAGTCTTAACAGAAAATTGCTGACAATAATAGCAACAATCGTGTTTAATGCTATTTTTCAGGGACTGAACACCTGAAATGTGGACCTTGTAAGTGACTGGCACTCAAAAATGAAAGATATTGTAGAAATCTCATTTACATTATAGAATTTGTTTCTAATACAGTCAGTAGATGTTCATCAGGAGTGGGACCCTGGCACCAATTGTGGTGCCTTCTCTGTCAACCAACTTCAATTCCCTGATTCAGGGACAAGGTGCCAAATCTTAACTAGGTTTCAGAATAACTGAGCGTCGCACAAAGTGAGATATTTCCTCTTTCAGCCATGGGGGAAAAAGGGCAAATTTAGTTTACAAAATATTGAAATTCAGAGTTTGATTATCATCAGGATGAGACTGATACACCAAATATTTATTCTGTACTTTGTGCTGGTCATTCTTATCACAGTACTTCTTTCTCGGCAGTTGTGAGTGCGTTGAAAAAGACAAACAAGAAATGGCTGCATCTCAGACCCTGGATTTTGCTGCCCATTAAAACTTCATCTTAGCTTATATCAAGCATATTTTACGATGCCTATTCTTCTTACAATTGTGTTCCATTACCATGAGGCACTCAAATTTGTTTGCCAAAACTGAGCTAGCATAAATTAGACATCTTCGTGGTAAATTGGTACTGGATTTCTAATTGATTGAGGTTCAACCCTTTCAAAAGGAATTTACTTGAAGATATTGCTAACACTTAAGGAACACAAAAGAAAATCATAAAATATTTAATACAGATAGAGTTAATTACATAAAGAGCTCCAGAAGCAATGGTAAAGAAATTTACAGAATCTGCCAAAGGCAGCTGCTAATGAAAAACACATTTCAGCATGCGTCATGCAGAACTTTCCACTGCTGCAGCCGATTTACTTCTAAGATGTCTGGTGTCCTCATTACTAACACGCTCAATCCGCTCTATGCAAAATGTAATTTTACAAATATCAGAAATCTTTGCACTAACTATTTTGTTAGCGGGTGTTTCTATTTTCATTAACACTAGTGTCCGCTGTAAATTGGGCCACCTTCTCCTCCTAACTAGGATTTCAGATTTCCTTACTCTTATCATTTTACAACACATTAATGCCTTGTAAGTGGTAGCAGACATGCATTGCTTTTGAAACCAAGATACAACAGCAATTCTAAACATCATAATGCATTAAAGAAAACAAAGTAAATATTTCCAGGAAAAAGTGTAGTAATTTTGCCAAGACAAATAATTATTCAGTGATCCACAATTCCCAATTAATCCATTTTAATATGAATGTGGAACTAGGATGAAAAAGTGACAGTCATCTGAAATTTTTAGTCTTATACTCAGAATGTTGTTACATTCTGATAAGCCCTGCTTTCTGCTTCTAATAAGCAGTTTTGGAAGTTTTCAGTTTTGGAAGAATCAGATTCTTACTAGCAGTTTAATAAACATCTTTTATGCAAATTTTTTTTTTTTAAGATCCCCTCTCATCATCGTCAGACCTGCGGAGGTTATTCCAAGAGCACCTGCCAGCCCTCTAGATAATGAGCTGTGGCAGCAGTCTCATGTTTTTGTTTTTCTCTACCTTGAAGAAAGCATCAAACTCCTTAACAAGAGGGGGCGGTACATTAGCACAGTGGTTAGCTCTCTTACTTCACAGCTCTAGGAACCTGGGTTTGAATCCCAATTTGGGTCACTGTCTGTGTGGACTCTGCACATTCTCCTCGTGTCTGGATGGGTTTCCTCCTGGAGCTCTGATTTCCTCCCACAGTCTGAAGATGTGCGAGTTAGGTTGATTGGCTATGCTAAAATTGCCCCTTAGTGTCCTGTGATGCATAAATTAGAAGGGATTAGTGGGTAAATATGTAGGGACTGGGTGGGATTGTGATTAGTGAAGACTCGATTGGCCAGATGGCCTCTTTCCGCACTGTAGGTTTTCTACGATTCTATGAAAATAAAAAGTTAATCACATAAAAGATACCAATGTGTATACTTCCAGCAGTGTGTCACTTATATCCCATCTAAACAAAATAGTTATTGTTATGCAACCTAATACTTTGCTCAACTAGCTGCTTTGTACATAAACCTGCATAGCATTGCCTAGTATTCAGTTTGATGAAGTAGTTCATTATTGCTAAACCTGACTCATTCACTCCAGTGCAAGTTGCTGATTAGTAATCAGAAGAGGGCAGGGACATCCAAGCCAACTACAGCAGCTCTGAACTCATCCAAGACTAGCAATCAAACTTGGAACCTTTCAGGATTGCACATCTCAGTGATGCACTATATAGTGCATTTGCCCATTGAGTCTCTGTAGTGAGGTTAGTATTTGACAATCTTACCTTTCTTGCTTTGGAACACATACTTCAATAGATCATGTCATTCGATTGCAGTTTAATTCTCTCAAAAGGAGGAACATCATGTTTTATTCCCATTCTATCCTGACTGATACACTTTGTTTTATCAATCTTCTCACCTAATCTTAAAGTGTAATTCAGATGTATAATCCTTTGTTAAAATTTGATAGGTCTGAGATGTTTCACTTCCAATAAATGCCTATTTTCAGCAAGAGCATTCAATAATTGGTTCAAATAGAGTCAGGCTGGATCAATTTGAGTGAAAAATACATTTCATGTCTTTGACTATAACAGGTCCCTGCAATTCAAGGGGGCTGAGATTTTCTCAACACACTGCTTTCACAAACCTCAACCATTTCAACAATTAATCTTAATTAAGAGAGAAAAGAAATGTGGTATTTCTTTCCATCAATTTGGATCAATTTTCTCACAGGAAATATTAGGTGTTTAAAGCATTACAATGAAAGAGAGAATTGGAATATGCTTGCACTGCTTAAATCTACTTTATTCAACACAGCTACTTCATCTTGTGATTCATTTATGCTGCTCAGCCACATTAGAATGCGACTTGGAGCTTCAAGGTGGCAACTATGAGGTCAATGAGTCCACCCCATTCAGACTGCCAGAAAATTTAATCTAGATCAAGAAGATTGCAATGACTTGTGTCAGTCTTCATGCTTCACCAACCAGTCAAACGATTCCAGTTCAATTAATTTTCAGAAGATTTCTTTTATGTAAAAGATTCTTTTAGAAAAAAGCATGTTGCATTTAAAACATTTCAACTAAAAATATGTAGTGCCAATAATCCAGATTTAAATTTTCTAAATTTCACTCCATTTTTTGAAAGTCTGGACTAGTTGCATCTTTGCTCAATGTGACTTTCAATAATTCAGCCAAGAGAAAGGGGGAAGGCAAGAATTAGCAATGGCTGCAGTTTGAACCAAGTCCCTCAGCAGCTTTGTGCAGGAATGCTTGCACCACTTGGTCACCTTCATTCTTTTAAGAGTCTACAGTTATTAATGAATAATACCTGAGAACAGTGTGGGATAGTGCCTCCAAATAACGGACTGGGGATTTCAATTTCTTGGGTAACAATGGGATAAAATCCAAACCACGTTCTGTGAATATCAATTCTGTTAGCTTTAAGCACGTAGTATTTTGTTCGGGATGATTTTTTCCATGCAACAAAACATTGGGAATGCAACTGAAGGGGTTAATTCTGGCTGCATGCAAAAGGGAAAACAGTATTGAACTTTTCCACTACTCCAATCTGGATTTGACCCTCAGTATTATTTCTGTTTATCAAACTGATTCCAGCAACCAGAGGCTCAGACAAAGCTGAAGATATTGTATTCAGACATGAGTAAGTAGTCTGGGATGGATTTGTTCCACTGGGAATGTTAACATTGCTGTTAAACACATCTGTGAATATTTTCTGAAGCAAATGGAGAATAATTGTCCAAAGCTGAAACTGCCACTTTCTGATGAGTGGATTGAAAATATCCAATTTCTTTCACCAATGCTTTTAACACAGCATCACCTTTGTTTCTTCAACTAAGACCCAGGGCTCCCTACAAATATTGTTTATGACCAGGTGAGAAACTGACAGCTATAGCTCAAAGGTTCAAAAGACAGACAGTCCACATTTTAAACTCTCTAAATTTAAAGCCTAAAGTGACATATCAGTTGCAAAATGGCTGTGATTTCTTTCGTAATTGGAAGTGGGAACGTGCAGGTTGCTAGAATCTCATGATTTTCAAAAGAACAATAATACATTTTCAAATAAATATGAAAAACTTTATATCTTGTTTCCTTCCTTATTCTCTTCTGTTGTGTTAAATTGAAATCAAGAAAGAAAACTGGCAAAGGAAAGGTTAAATGTGCCTGTTGGAAATGGTGTGTAAACAGCAACTTATTATGAGAGCTGTGTTCAAACAAGTCAACATTGGCCACTCTGCTCCTTTGTACATCTGACCAAAGTTGAAAATCCTGAAATATAAACAGTTCATTTTTATAAAGAGACGTCATTCAAGTACTGCCCAGCCTAGTTTAGCCTCAAAAGGAAAACAAGGCCTAATCTCTTCTCATCCCTCAAGTGATGTTGCCAATAAACTGCATATGGTTCATTTGCCTTCGAATTGATAAGTCGCTTTATTTCTCTAACATACTAAACTCAGCTGCTGCTTTGAAGTTTCACTAGGAATCTGTCTCTCACATTCGGGGGAATCTTCACAAAAAAGAACTGGAAATTTTCTATTCATTTCCAAACTAAAAAAACAAAAGTGTAAATCAAATCAAGGCACGTTATCAGTCACTTGTTAATATTTGTTTCTGGCATGTGTGTAGTAACGACAAGGTAGTGTCATATCAGTGTTACCCACCACTCCCAGTTGCCCCAAGAACATTCAAGAGTCAACCATCTTGAATCAGCATCACGTGTGGGCCAAACAGAGCGTGAATGGTAGGTAAGCTTCCCAGAAGACACTGATGAAGTATAGCTCAATTCCATTCAATTTCATAATGTAGTGGTTTTATCTCAGCTTCTGGGTTATTAGAAACATAACTCTATAAAGCATTGAGACAGTTACATGGGTAAGATGGGTATAGAGGGATATGGCCAAATGCAGGCAACTGGTACTAGCTTACAGGTTTAAACAAAAGAGCGGCATAGACAAGTTGGGCCGAAGAGCCTGTTTCCATGCCATAAATCTCTATGACTTTAACTATTAGGCTAATGGACCTAATTGAGAGAAATTACAATTCTTCTTCCTTCCCAAGCAAATTTTTAAAACCTTTCTTCATTGAACATCAATTTCCTCTAAGATTAATTAATTCCCTGATATTAATGTGTTTTCCAAGGATCAATGATCATCACCTCTATACTATTCAAACATCACTACTGAAATCTATTCTCCGTATTCTGAACATCATTCCTCGATCCAAAATGGCAAGTAGAACATTGTGACTTACTCAGATATCTAAATTATTAAAGCCCCTGTTGCCCTGTTTGAACTACATCAACTGCAGATGAATTAAAATCAGAGAATCACAGAAGGAAGCCACACAGCTCGTCGCGTCAACACTGGCTTTTTGAAAGAGCTATCCAACTCCTCTGATCTTTTCCTTATTACCCTGCAATTGTTTCCCCTTTAAGTATTTATTCATTTCCCTTTTAAGGTCACAACTAAATCTGTTTTAACTAAAGCTCTGGATTAACCCACAGTGAAAACTCCCAGAAACAACAACAGTAAAGTCATCATATTTGCAATGAGTTTCCTTTCAACAGCTGAATTTTCCTGGAAATGAAGACAATTCATCCTTAGCTCGATGGGCCAAATGGCCTCTTCTGCACTGTAGAGATTCTATGATCCTGTTGAAAAGTCCCATTGGCCTGCTGGTGAACCAGATCCAGATCTGATCTTTTACTCAAAAACTAGCTGGTTAGTTCTAGCTAAGTATAGAAAGATAGGAAATAAGAGCAGGAAGAGGCTATTTGGCTCTTCAAGACTGCTCCATCATTCATAATGATCGTGGCTGATCCCACCTTCCCTCGATATCCTTTGCTCCTCTTCACCTCAAGAGCTAAATGGGACGGCATAGTGGCACAACGGTTAGCACTGCTGCCTTACAGCACCAGAGATCCGGTTCGATTCCTGACTTGGGTCGCTATGTGTGTAGAGTTTGTATAATCCACCCATGTCTGCATGGTTTTTCTCCAGGTGCTCTGGTTTCCTCCCACAGTCCAAAGACGTGCAGGTTAGGTGGACTGGCCATGCTAAATTGCCCCTTTGTGTCCCAAAATGTGTTAGTTAGGGTGATTTGCCACAGTAAGTGTGTGGGGTAATGGGGATAGTGCGGGGAAAGAGGGCTTGGATGAGATACTCTGTCAGAGAGTCAGTGCAGGCTTGATGGGCTGAATGGCCTACTTCTGTATTGTAGAGACTCTGTGATTCTACAACTGCTTCTTGAAAATTTGCTTTTACAGATTTGTAGAAAATAATTTAGAACTACAGTAACTTGAAATACCTCAATATCTAGTAATTTACAATACTGCAATTAAAGGCGTACACCGACAAGGGTAATAAGAATGGGACTAATTGGACAGTTCTTGCAAACAGCTAGCAGTTGTACAATGGTTGAATAGTTTCCTCTGCACTGTGTCATTTTAATTCCTAGATTAGGAGTTATGTTCATTTATGAGCTTTTCTGAATGGTTTTCAAATAAGCCCATCACAGAAGCCAACAGATAACTATTAGGAATACGCTACCTGAATGTTTCACATTAACTACATTTCAATACCAGTCATCCTGTTCCCACTTTGAGTCAGAAGTTGTATTCAAGTCCCATTTATAACTTAAGCCAACCCTGCAGTACTGAGGGAGTGCTAAATTGTCAAAACTGTTGTTTTTCAGGTAGGATGTTAAAACCAGGATGTTGACAGTTCTTTCTTTCAGTGCTCAGGTAAATGTTGAAGATTCCTTAGAGAACTTCAACCACCAAAAAACAGATTAACTGCATACTCACCTCATTGCTATGTGAGACACCGGTGCGTTAAATAGTTTCACATTTGACCATGTAATAGTTATCAGAATTCAAAAATATACTGTATATGAAGCATTTGAAAATGTTTGAGATTCAATAAGATATGGAGATCAGACTGCTTTAACATTAAAATAGGAAGTTTCAGATAATGACACCAAAATTCCAGTGGAGAGGTTCTAATCATAAAGAAAGATTGAAGAGGTGGGAGTGATCTGACAGAGGTCTCTAAAATTGTGAAAGGGGATTGACTGAGTAGACATGGAGAAAATGTTTAATGTTATGAAAGTGGTGAAATCCAAAACCAAGGGGGAGACCTAGGAGAGGCACTACTAAATAAGAACATAACAAATAGGAGCAGGAGTAGGCCATCCAGCCCTTTGAGCCTGCTCCGCCATTCAATAAGGTCATGGCTGACCTGCAATGATTCAGCACCACTTTCCCGCTTTTCCCCATAATCCTTAATTCTCTTTGTCAATCAAAAACCTATCCATTCTTGACTTAAATATATTCAGCGAGGAAGCCTCCACCACTTCAACAGGCAGAGAATTCCAAAGGTTCACCACCCTTTGCTTGAAGAAATTTCTCCTCAACTCTGATCTGAACCATGCTCCTCCCAATCTTGAGGCTGTGACCTGCTATCTTTGTTAAGCAGGAAGAGTCTCTCAACCTCTACCCTATCCATCCCCTTCATTATCTTATATGTCTCTAATTGGAAATTCCAGAGAAACCTCTTTAATCAGAGTGGAATATGCACACGCAGATGTAGTTAAGGGAAAGCTAACTCAGTACATGAGGGCAAGGAACAGCACTTGGAGTATTGTGTGCAGTTCTGGTCGCCACATTATAAGAAAGATGTGGAGGCATTGGAGAGGGTACAGAGGAGGTTTACTAGGATGTTGCCTGGTATGGAGGGCAGGTCCTATGAAGAGAGGTTGAAGGATTTGAGGTTGTTTTCGTTAGAAAGGAGGCGGCTAAGAGGGGATCTTATTGAAGCATATAAGATGATTAGAGGTTTAGATAGGGTGGACAGTGATAGCCTTTTTCCTAGGATGGAGAAAGCTAGCACGAGGGGACACAGCTTTAAATTAAGGGTATGAGTTATAGGACGGATATCAGAGGTAGGTTCTTTACTCAAAGAGTGATTAGGGAGTGGAATGCCCTGCCTGCAGCTGTTGTAGATGCGCCAAGTTGGTGGCGTTTAAGAGGTTAGTTGATAAGTATATGGATGAGAAGGGAATGGTTTAGTTAGGAGGGGCATTGCTTTTTATTTTGGTCGGCACAACATCGAAGGCCGAAGGGCCTGTTCTGTGCTGTATTGTTCTATGTTCTATGTTCTAAGTTAAAACTAATAAAAGGTTAGATAAAGGAGGATGGAAACATGTATGGAGCATTAAATTCTGGTGGAGACAAATTGAGCGTAAGCACTTGTTTGAAATGATATATAGTTACCTTTCTTAGCCCTGAGATATCCCAGCACTTTGAAAGTATTTTTCTATCAACTTTTGTCTCATCTCTACGTTATCTACATACTAGCAATTTCAGTAACCAAATAGACCGAAGTTACTGCATCAGTGGCACTGCATGGCTTTTACAGACTGTGTATAAGCAATGACTCCGATTCAAATGAACACGATACCAAAGAGCTAAATTACAATCTTTTTTGTTGGCAACACCAGAATGTAAATGAAGCTATATGGCTTGCATCATTTCTCAAATGTAGCAAACTACTTAAAGCACCTTGCAAAGAAGTACGCTTAGTTGAATAACTCACAACATGGCTGAGACTCTGCAATCTGAACATTAGAGGTTTCACTATCCATTGTATACAGCACGATGTAGTTAAAGATTTGCAAGAAAAAAAAGTGAACTCCACCTGCTTTGTCGTGAATGAACAAGAGACAAAAATCTAAACAGGCCCAGCTGAAATTTTAATTAACTCAAACCTGCAACTAATGGAATATGCTTAAGATTATGTAAGACTTTTGAAGATCCAAGAAATCCAGACTGCAGCAGATATCACAGCCTATCGTTTGGTCCACATACACTGGAGGTGCCAGGTTCCATCCCATTTGTTCAATCCCGAATGAGATTGCGTCAGGATGAACACAGGAGTGGCGGCACAATGGTTAGTTAACACTGCTGTCTCACAGCACCAGGGACCCAGGTGCAATTCCTGGCTTGGGTAACTGTTTGTGCGGAGTTTGTATGTTTGCTCTGAGTGCTCCCCCCGCAGCACCACACACACACAGTCTGAAAGACATGCTGGTTACGTGCATTGGCCATGCTAAATTATTCATCAGTGTACCCGAACAGGCACCAGAATGTGGCGACTAAGAGAATTTTATAGTAATTTCATTGCAGTGTTAATGTAAGCTTTACTTGTGTCTAATAAATAAAATTTACTGAACAGAAATCAATAGACCTAGTGTAGGAACAGAAAGGAATTTGAAGAGTGTTGTCCTGTATACAATCCCGGCCCTGACAATGAAGAATCTGATCTAGTTCACAAAATCAGTCTGGACAAAAAACAGAAATGAGCTAAAGTCTCTATTCCTTGTTGGAAAGTTCTATCTATAGTTTAGGCCAGAACCTTGAGAAACTGATAGCTTGTATGGTTGGACAGGTGACACATATTCATCCAATGCATCAGTAATCTCAGCACCACCCTCAAGCCAATACAGTAAGCAACCATGAGTTCTGCTCAAGTTCTTGGAACAGGTCTGCCCCACTTTACTGCCTGCAGGGTCACTGATCTGCACTGGTAGCTGAGGAGTGGGAAAACATGATGTATTGCTTGATGTGCTTACATGGATTATGATTTCTACCTCTTACTGTTTTTATATAGCTACTGCACCTCTTTGATCAGACTGCTGGAAGGTGCACCAAAGCAACCTGGCCAATTTATTTTTTTCCCTGCCCTCTAAATTAGCAATCAGACAAAGTTGAAACTCATTACTGCATGTAGAACACTGTGGATATAAGCAAACCTCCTGCAATTCAATAAGGCAGCATGCTGAAGATACAACTGAGTGTGCCACCAGCCCTCCTGGATTATCTAATTTTAAGAGTATAGCACTTTCATGTAAGCTAACATTTCTCTAATAATTAATAGCCATGAATCACTTTGGATAATGTGGTATTAATGATTTAATTCAATGCCCTCTCAACAGTGGTAAGCAGATCACTGATGTGACAAGTTTCCTAAATAGAAATTTGGTGAAGGACTGTAGATTTATACCTTTCCACTCTCCACTTTCCACGTACAAATCCCAGCCTGAATTTAGTGAATAGCTTCATTACAGTAAACATGGGATAGAAATATTTGGATAAATTCAAGAAACAGTTCAAATAATGAGGTTTTACTCAACTGCACTGGAAGTAGAAGAGTTGAGACTCCCCAAAATCAGCTTATTGGGGTGATGCTTTGGCAAATCACTGACCGTTTCAGAATCCTTCTGAATGCTCCTTAATCTTATATTCAGCCATTCCCTGACAAATTGGTGTGCAACTCAACAAAGTTCAACAAAATTGCATAGAGCAAACATTCAGCAATCAGCCTATACGGCAGTAAAGAATAAAACAGTGAGTTTGATTATCTGGGAGGCAAGGTGGCACAGTGGTTAGCACTACTGCCTCATACCTCCAGGGACCTGGGTTCGAGTCCAGCCTTGGGTCACTGTCTATATGGCTTTTGCACGTTCTCCCCGTGTCTGCGTGCCACCCCCTACAAACCCTGTGCTCTGGTTCCCTCCCATAGTCCATTTTCTGCTAGGTTGATCGGCTGTGTAAAACACCCACTTGCTGTCAAAGGAAATGGAGGGCTAAATAAGTGAGATAACAAGGATTGGTTGGGATTCCTGTTGGTGCAGGCTTAATGGGCTGAACGGCCTCTTGCACTGCAGGGATATTATGATTCCATCCATCAGGGATAAATGCACACATAGTAATGTTGCCTATCTAAAAGATTGGCAAAAGCATAACTGCACCTTTTGACCAAGGATCTGTTCCTCGCTAAGACTCATTCCATAGATACCCAGATTACAACAATTATTAATTTTCATTACAGCATTTCCAAAGTCAACCTTTAAAATTGGCAGGTTTTAATTATATAAAATAACCAATGCTGTTTTGGCTAACTGTAGCAAAAGCAGCAAAACATTTGGTTTGAATGTACTTAGAGCTGCTCTCGTTAGTCATTTTCCCCTAGTGCTCTCTGATGGTCCGAATCTTGCAGTGCTTTAACTTCCCATGTGCCCTCAGCTCCAAGGTGTCCATTCTAGATGACAGGTGTTAGTGTGCTATTTAACTGTGGAGAGCTGTGTTAGCCTTACTCAACTCAAGTGTGTATATACACACACAAACAGATTTTTGATTTCTGGGGGAATCAAGGGATATGGGGAAGGGGCAGGAAAATGGGGTTAATTCAGATAATCAGCCATGATCACACAGAATGGCACAGAAAGCCCGAGGGGCAAAATGGTCTACTCCTGCTTGTATTTCTTACATTCAATACCCAACAAAGATTACTGAATGATATTCAGGAGTGAGGGAACCATGGTGTACTAGAGAAGTTGAATCTCTGGTGAAGAGGAAGAAGGAGGCTTAGAGAATGATGAGACGTGAAGGCTCAGTTAGGGCAATAGAGAGCTATAAATCAGCCAGGAAGGAGCTAAAGAGGGAGTTGAGAAGAGCTAGAAGAGGACACGAGAAGACTTTGGTGGATAGGATTAAGGAGAATCCTAAAGCTTTTTACAGGTATATAAATAATAACAGATTGGTTAGGGCAAGATTAGGGCCAGTCAGAGATAGCAGTGGGAAGTTGTGCGTGGAGCCTGAGGAGATAGGAGAGACACTGAATGAGTATTTTTCGTCAGTATTCATGCAGGAGAAAGACAATGTTGTTGGGGAGAATACTGCGATACTAGGTTGTAGACTGGGCAAGATTGAGGTTCATAAGGAGGAAGTGTTAGCAAATCTTGAGGGTATGAAAATTGATAAGTCCCCTGGGCCAGATGGGATTTACCCCAGGATTCTCTGGGAGGCTAGAGAGGAGATTGCAGAGGCTTTGGCTTTGATCTTCATGTCGTCGTTAGCTACTGGTATAGTGCCGGAAGACTGGAGGATGGCAAATGTTGTCCCTTTGTTCAAAAAGGGGAGTAGGGACCATCCTGGAAATTATAGACTGGTGAGCCTAACTTCTGTTGTGGGCAAGGTCTTGGAAAGAATTATAAGGGATAGGATTTATAAGCATCTAGAGAGAAATAAATTGATTAGGGATTGTCAGTACGGTTTTGTGAAGGGTAGGTCGTGCCTCACAAACCTTGAGTTTTTTTTGAGGAGGTGACCAAAGAGGTAGATAAGGGTAAGGCAGTTGATGTAGTGTATATGGATTTTAGCAAAGCGTTTGATAAGGTTCCCCATGGTAGGCTACTGCAGAAAGTGCAGATGCATGGGATTGAAGGTGATTTAGCAGTTTGGATTAGGAATTGGCTAGCTGCTAGAAGACAGAGGGTAGTGGTTGATGGGAAATATTCAACCTGGAGTGCAGTTACAAGTGGTGTACCTCAAGGATCTGTTTTAGGGCCACTGCTGTTTGTCATTTTTTATAAATGACCTAGATGAGGGTGTAGAGGGTTGGATTAGTAAATTTGCTGACGATACCAAAGTGAGGGGAGTTGTAGACAGCGAGGATGGATGTTACAGTTTGCAGAGGGACATAGATAGGTTGCAGAGCTGGGCCGTGAGGTGGCAAATGGAATTCAATACGGATAAGTGTGAGGTGATTCACTTTGGTAGGAATAACAGGCATATGAAATATAGGGCTAATGGAAGGACCCTTAATAGTGTTGTCGAGCAGAGGGATCTTGGGGTACAAGTACATAGCTCTTTGAAAGTTGGCACCCAGGTTGATAAAGTTGTTAAGAAGGCATACTGTGTGTTAGCTTTTATTGGTAGAGGGATTGAATTTAGGAGCCGTGAGGTTATGTTACAACTGTACAAAACTCTGGTGCGGCCGCACTTGGAGTATAGCGTTCAGTTCTGGTCGCCGCATTATAAGAAAGATGTGGAAGCATTGCAAAGGGTGCAGAGGAGGTTTACCAGGATGTTGCCTGGTATGGTGGGAAGGCCTTATGAGGAAAGGCTGAGGGACCTGAGGTTATTTTCATTAGAGAAAGAAGGTTACGCGGTGACCTAATTGAGGCGTATAAGATGATCAAGGGATTGGATAGGGTGGATAGTGAGAGCCTTTTCCCTCGGATGGTGATGACCAACACGAGGGGACATAACTTTAAATTAAGAGGTGGTAGTTATAGGACGGATGTCAGAGGCAGGTTCTTTACACAGAGGGTGGTGAGAGCGTGGAATGCCCTGCCTGCAGCAGTTGTGGACTCGCCTACTTTGGGGGCATTCAAATGTTCGGTGGATAGGCATATGGATGATATTGGAATAGTTTAGGTTAGAGGGTCCACTGGCCGGCGCAACATCGAGGGCCGAAGGGCCTGTACTGCGCTGTAATGTTCTATGTTCTATGAGTGGAAACTGTGGCTACTTTCACCTTCCTCATCATCCATAAGGCTAATATCTGGGAGTCCCATAGTATGTGGATAACATTGAAGTTATAGTTATATATATTGGATTGTATTTTTTATACTTATGCAGGTTTCATGTTTTATAATCTTTTAGAAGCTGAATGCTTTAGGCCTGAATTAAAAGTCACTGCATGCAGGGTGAAATTTAAAATCATTGCATTCCTTAATTTAAATAATTAGTAAAATCTTTCATGTGGGTTATTATATGAATTACATACGACATAACAGCTCAATAAAAATTCTAGGATACATGGGATTATGAATTACATTAAATTCAAAAATAATCCTCAATATAGCTAGAATTTTAATTTTTCAAATTAAAAAGCCTTTTCTTTCAAACAATGTAAAAATGACAATTTTCTTTTGGTATTGGAGGCACTATATGTCAAAATGGCTATGTTTTGTGGCAAATGCTGCTTTCCTTTTCTTTCTTTCATTACAACTCTTTATCAGCAGGCTCCTATCCTATTTTGGATATAAAAAGTCTCCTGAAGCACATTCCCCGGATTGCAGAAAACATTGCTGCTGCTTCTTTGTGTAACTGATGAAATAACCGTGTGCGACATTCTCTGCCGAAAATGCAAGGAAAACAACCAACACTTCCATACATTATGAAACTGGAAAAATATCAATATTCAGCAGCTGGCAGCTTCAGTCTGAATTTTCAAGCACAAAGATGGATCCTGCGTACATGCTTTTAAAACCCAGCTGCTACCTTTTGTGTTTGTTAAAGATCAGAAGGGAAAGGGCCTACACCCATTTGCTCAGATACAAATCCACACTTACTGGATAGGTATATCAAGTCAGTAAAAGCAATGGCATTGTCACAACAACGCTAACATATTAAAATCATGCAGTCTCCTCACTGACAATTTTTTATTTGCTCAAAATATGAATATAAGAATGGAGCTACTAACCTTTACATTATTTGACCCTAAAGAGTAATCAGGCAGTCATACTGGTTTCTAACAGAAGTCTTTTTTTAATTCAGAACACATAAGCACAGAGGTTGTGGTTCTCCACATTTCTCCATTATGAGTTAATAGGGTTTTTGGAAATGCACAGCATAGACATACATGATTAACATGAGATGGAAATTCAGCATGCAGAGGGTTAACAATCCTGTGCTTTGTCTCAACGACTGCAGTACACAGACAAGGAGAAAGGGTTCCTTAAATAAATAGACTGCTGAACCTCCGGTTTTACACAGCACCAAACCAGTGTATTTTTACTGTACCCATTCAGCCGAGTCTGTTCGCATTATTCTAGTTTTCAGTAACCTGATCTGAGACGGACTGATTTTTATTTTTAAAAAACGGTTTGATTTTGAGTGCGTTTACAAGTTTTGATGGCCGAGAATATGGAAAGCACAAGGAACGCAAGCAAGCTGCCTCCCTTGATAACCAGCAGAACGAACAGAGCTCGGCAGACAATAGAAGCAATGATTCATTCAGTTCAAATACAAATTGCACAGCACAGGCACATGTTCAACACACTTTCTACAAACATTTACCAACAATAGCGGCTTAAAACACTGAGGAGTACCTGTGAAACCATCGTCTTTCTCTCCATAAACCAAAGAAAGCAAATTTGAGTAATCCCTGTTTCAGCTTGACTTTCAGACACAGATTGGACCCTCTCCTGTTATCTCCCCTACAGCAACTCCCAGATCTTGGCCAGATGGCTCGTGCGGGCTCCGCCTTGCATGCCATGGGCTATTAATCACAACTGGCCACTCCCATCACTGTCTCCGAAGCCGATACCTGATCCTCAGTGAGAAGCAGCCAGCCCAATGTCTGCCTTCCCCTCGCACTCCCTGAGGTGAATGAAGACGGCATTTCCACATGCAGCTGCCTATTCTGCCAAGACTAAATATTTTAGGTTTAGCATCTTACTGAACATGTGGGGAATCTTTTTCTTCATTTAGAAATTCAAAATTTCTCTCTTTCCTCCATATGCTAAAGCTTTACAGTACCCCAAAATAAAAAGAAATCAGTTTGTTCATTGGAAACTACCACCCATCTGTTAGTAAAATCCGAATTCCTTGTATTTTCAGACATCTTACAAATGTCTTCAATTTCTCCTTTAACCCTTTAGCGGCTGAGACAGCATGCTGAGCAGATACTACAGACCTTTCCAAGCACGTGTTATAAAAGGTATTCAGGCAAACAGTAGTTGTTCAAAGCACTTTGCCCCCTTATGGTACATCTCTAGGCTAAATAAAATACTCGTACACAAAACCTGGTTTCAAACACACAATCACAGTGGTGTAATGTGGCTCTAAAGGACCAAGTGTTATGGTTTTGTTTCTATATTTTGGCACTGGAGGTTTATTGCGCAAGTTCATTTTTGCTCATTCTGCGTTGCACTTATTAAAATGAGCATTTAAGTTTTCTTATCAATGGCTTTTGGTCAATTACTGAGAAAAGTTACATTTCAAACTGCCAATCCAGAACCCCAATTTGGTGTCTGACAATTTAATTGAACCTCTACAGTGCCAGAGGCCATTCGGCCCATCCAGTCTGTACTGACCACAATCCCACCCAGGCCCTAACCCCACAACACCATGTGTTTACTCTGGTAACCGTCTGATATTAGGGTCAATTTAGCATGGCCAACCCACCTAATTGACACATCTTTGGACTATGGGAGGAAACCAGAGCACTCAGAGGAAACCCACGCAGGCAGGGAAGAACATGCAGACTCCGCACAGTGACCAAAGGCCAGAATTGAACTGGAACCCTAGCACTGTGAAGCAGCAGTGCTAATCACTGTGCCACCCTAAATATTCTACTCTTTTGCAAATTTCTCCTTAGTGCATGCTTTCCTTTCCTTTTCCCCTATGCACTCTATGAACTGTATGCTTTGTCTGTGTAGTGCACAAGAAACAATACTTTTCATTGTATCTCAATACATGTCACAATAATAAATTAAAATCTAAATGTAGGCTTCCAGAGGTGCCAGTCATGACGATACTCTACCAAGAGGTAATTCTCCCAGTGTGAATCAATTCACAGGATATTTAACCTTGGCCATTCTACAAGAGATTTGACACTCGACAATCACACATGACCACTTCCCACAGGAGTTATAGGATAGCAATTACGTGCAGAAATGCCACCTGATTCTCCTCTCTTTAGCCCAAGAGCGTCCAGATTAATTACAGTATGCCAACATTTGTAGGCTATTGAGTAGTCCTGAAGCTTCCTGGCTACATGTTTCAATTACAGAACATAAAAAAAACTTGCAAGGGACATTTAACAAATATTTTACAATAATTTGGAAGAAAAGGAGCCAAGGACAAAGCAGGGACTTCAAAAACAGAGGCAAGCAGTTTTAAAATGAGTGTGAGAGAAGCAGCGCGGCCATTAATTTTGAGAGTGCACAAGAGTACCAGTGGGGACATTAACAGTGAGATAGTGCAAGATAAGCAGGGACTTTGAAAGAGAACATGAGTGGGGCCACTATTAGCAAGAGGAGCGATTCCATTGCCGGCAGCACAGTGGCACAGTAATTAGCACTGCTGCCTCACAGTGCCAGGGACCAAGGTTCAGTTCTGGCGTGGGTAACTATCGATGTGGAGTTTGCATGTTCTCCCTATGTCTGAGTGGGTTTCCTCCGGGTGCTCTGGTTTTCTCTCAGTCCAAAAGACATGCTGGTTAGGTGGATTGGCCTTAATAAATTCTCTCTTAGTGTACCCGAACAGGTGCCAGTGTGTGGCGACTAGAGGATTTTCACAGTAACTTAATTGGACAAATGTGAGGGAATGCATTTTGGAAGGTTTAATATAGATAGGAAATATACAGTAAGTGGCAGAACCCTTAAGAGTATTGAATGGCAAAGGGATCTTGGTGTACAGGTACACTGGTCACTGAAAGTGGCAACACAGGTGGAGAAAGTAGTTAAGGCGGCATATGGCATGTTTGCCTTTGTTGGCCAGGGTATTGAGTTTAAAAATTGGCAAGTTATGTTGCAGCTTTATAGAACCTTAGTTAGGCCGCACTTGGAATATAGTGCTCAATTCTGGTTGCCACACCATCAGAAGGATGTGGAGGTTTTGGAGAGAGTACAGAAAAGATTTACCCAGATGTTGCCTGGTATGGAGGGCATACTATGAGGGGAGGTTGGAGAAACTTGATTTGTTCTCATTGGAACGACAAAGGTTGAAGGGAGACCTGATAGAAATCTACAAGATTAGGACAGGCATGGACAGAGTGGATAGTCAGAAGCTTTTTCCCAGGGTGGAAGACTCAACTACGAGATGGCATAGGTTTAAGGTGGGAGGGATGTAGGAGGCAGATTTTTTACAGAATAGTGGATGCATGGAACTCATTGCCGGGGGAGGTAGTGGAAGTGGATATGGTAGTGATCTTTAAAGGGCATTGTGACAAGTACATGAATAGGATGGGAATAGAAGAATATGGTCCCTGGATGGGAAGGGTTTTAGTTAAGTCGAGCAGTGTGGTTGGTGCAGACTTGGGAGGGCCAAAGGGCCTGCTCCTGTGCTATAATTTCCTTTGTTCTTTTAGTGCAGTGTTAATACAAGCCCTACTTGTAATACTAATAAATAAACTTCAAATTGATAGCAAGAGGAGTGGGACCATTAAAAATGAGAGGAGAGGCCATTAACACTGTTAATGGTCCCATGCACCCCAAACATACTCTCTTCTACTTTCTTCCATCAGGAAAAAGATACAAAAGTCTGAAGTCACATACCATCCGACTCAAGAACAGCTTCTTCCCTGCTGCCATCAGACTTTTGAATGGACCTATCTCGCAGTAAGTTGATCTTTCTCTACACACTAGCTGTGACTAATGCTACATTCTGCATCCTCTCCTTCCCTTCTCTATGAACGGTATCCTTTGTTTGTATAGCGTGCAAGAAGCAGTATTTTTCATTGTACACTAATACATAATAAATCAAATCAATGAAAGGGTGCAAAAGTAGTAACAGAGTCATTAACAATGAGCAAGAGAGGAGCAGTGGGACCATGAATATTGAGTGAGTGAGAGAGGAACAACAGGATCATTAACAACATGACTGTGCTAGAGAAGCATGGCTATTAACAGTAAGAGTGCAAGAGACTGGGAAGAGCAGAGCATAAGAGCGACCAAGCTGATTGAGTACACCACAATAGTAACAGACTTCATTAGGAAGTGCATAGAAGACTGTACGTTTTCCAACCGGAAACTATGAATGAACAGGAACATCCACTGCTTGCTGACACGTTCAAGTTGTGTGACCCTGACTACAGCTCAACCTTCAACACCATTATCACAACAAAACTCATCTCCAAACTCCATGGCGAGGGCTTAGCTCCTTCCTCCATAACTGGATCTGAGACTTCCTAACCCACAGACCACAATCAGTGAGCATAGGCAACAAAACCTTCTTCATGATTATCCTCAACAGTTCGTATATTTGGCAATGCTATTTGCTCCTTTCACGCATCACACTGCCACTTACTCACCTTCAAATTTCCAGCCCAATGTGGCCAAATCTCATCTTTGCTATGTAAAATATTTCCTTTCCCAATTTAGGACTCCTACTTCAGTCCTTTTTCATAACTATGTCAAATCTAACTCAATTATGAATTAACAACAGAAAATATAACATGAAGCTTTGGTATGGCCAAATAAAAATTTGGTTAGACAATATCTTGAGTACTCTGTAAAGTTCTGGGCATTGCATTTAGGTGGGATATGCTGGCCTTTGAAGGCGTTTATTACAGATTCACTGGAGCTCTGAGGCTTAGAAGAGATGAACTATATGCTCACAACCTCTGCAATACTGAAGGACAAGGAGTTATTTCATTATTAGATTTTAAGTTCATGAAAGGACTTCTTAAGGTAGATAGACAGAATAATTTTCCCTGGTGTTAACAGTCTAGAACAAGGGACCATAACCTTAACATCAAAATCAGGTCACCAAGTACAGAAGTTAGGAACTTAAGAAACAGGAGCAAGAGCAAATCCACACAGCATCTCAAGCCTGCTACCCCAATTCCATTTTTCTGCTCTATTGCCATATTCCTCAATTCCCTCTTTATCTAGAAATTTATTGATCTGTCTTAAAGATACTAATGATTCAATATCGACAATCCTCTAGGTAGAAAATTTCTCCTTGTTTCCATCCTAAATGGCCTGCTTCATGTAAAGGACAAAGTAGTGTGGAACTCATTCCCATAAGCAAAAGCTGATGCTAGTTCAATTAGTAACTTTAAATGAAAAACAGATGTTTGTTAGCCAAGGACATTTAGGGAAATGGAGCCACCAACATGAATGTGTGAAGCCATAGCTTAGCAATAATCTGATGCCACTTCACCAGCTACCCACTAAGCCATTCAGGGACTTCTACAACCAATTATTTAACAGAAGCAATTAGAAAAGATTAATACATACACAACATTTCTCTCTCTCACGACCATTTTGAAAGTGATGAGTAGAATCAGGTGCTCCAACTCGAGGAAGACCGAATTTCATGGTGGAATTTAAGATGAACCATTTTTAAAAAAAAAAACACAATTGACTTTGTTCATATTCAAATAAACAGAGGTCATTTTGAACCTTAAATATTTAAACTCTAGGCAAGTCAATTTTTGTTATTTCAAATTCCACAAATTAATTGCTATGTAATGAAGGGGACAACGAAGCTAATGTTTCAGCTTCAGACTTTGTCATTACAAGGTGAAGCAGCCTCTTTGCATAGTTATGGTCAGGAGGGAAAGGATATAAAAATAAATAAAACCTCAAACAAAAAAAATCAAAAAGAAATGATATCATAAAAAATTGTGTTGTCCATAGAAATCCCTACAGTGCAGAAAGAATCTGCATCCACTCTCCAAAAGAGCATCCCACCCAGATCCTCCCCTCCATCCTACCCTTGTAATCCCACACTCTTCCCACCTAATCCGCCTAATCTAAATGATAAATCTTTAGATGATAACAGGCAATTTAGCATGACGAATCCATCTAATTTGTGCATTTTGGATTGAGAGAGGAAACCCATGCAGGCAAGGGGAGAACATTTGGAATCCGTACAGACACTGGCCCAAGGCTGGAATCAAACCAAGGTTCCTGGTACTGAGAGGCAGCAATGTTAACCAGTGTGCCACTATGGCATCCTAGAATTATAGAATAATTGCAGCATGGGTGGTCTTTTGGTCTGTCATGTCTGCGCAGGCTCTCTGCAAGAACTATTCAACTGCTCACACTGGAATATCGTGTGGTCCAGAACTTCATTAGGATCCTACTTTAACTGTTTATCTTTGTGATGGCAAAAATGCTAAGGAATTCTATCAAAAAAAGGAGCATTCAAAAGCTGAGGGATCTGGGATTCGTGCCCTGGAAGGTGGTAGGGCTATTGGGAAAGCAGGCAGTTTGGTGTATGGAATCCTGGGCTTTTCAAAGAAAGGTACACCTCTCTTTTTTTCTAACCTTGCAATTTATCACAGAATTAAATAGTGTGAAAAATGAGATTCTGTTGGAAATTCTAAACCAAGCCTGCTAGATATACAAATGTTTGAAGAGGTGGTATAGGCCATTCAGCCCCTCAAGCTAATTTAGTGTTACAGTCACAGAAACTTCAAGTTTGCCTACTCTAAATAACCTATCACCTTCTTGCTTACTAACAGTCTTTCCACCTCTGCATTAAAAATATTCAAAGAATATTAGAAATATTCTATTTTCATCTTTTCAGGAAGTTATTAAAATTCACGACCCTCTGTGATGAAATTATTTGTCCTACTGCTATTTTAAATGGGTGAACCTTTCTTTTTAAGCAGTGACCTCTAGTTCTAGATTCTCCCACAAGTGAAAGCTCCATCTCTGCATTTACCCTGACAAGACCCTTCAGCATTTCATGTTTCAATACATTCCAGTATGAAAAAAGGTCACTTGTGACTGGTAGGACAAAAGTAGCATTATTACCAGTCAGCTGATTTGCCAACCTACATTAACAAAAATACTGTGTAGATTAATATATTATCTTAAAAATGTATTCAATTAAAGATCAACGATGCCAGAATCTCTTAGCTCTCTCGTTTAAGTGCCCATCTTGTGTACATGGCTAGATAATAAGGACTGGATAACTAGTGAAATACAAGATGCAGCTAGAATTTCCTGGTGGAATTGAGTATATGTGACTAGCAGACAATTGCCTGATTAGCAGTGATGCACTTAGATACTATGTTTGGATTCCTGCAGAAAGATGGATTAACTAGGGGATGGACTGCCGGAACTGGACAAGATGGGACAAATCATAGCACGTTCCAGAATTCAGATTAGATAATGGGAAAAAATTGAAAACGGAAAGCACATTTTCCTCTCCCCTCACCTGAATGTGATCAACTTGTTGTTAGCTTTCCAGGTGTGTTCTAGTACTCATCCACATTGCCATTTGCCAATAGCCAGTTTGCAGATTACTTGATCTCGGGGGCAACATTACATAAACATCCAGAGTAACTGGATAGTGAAACAGAATCCTATCACATTCCTTTCTGCATCATCTACTCCCAAAATGGGGTAACTGACAGTAGCACATCTAATTATTTTGCACCCTCACTTGAGGTCAGTTAAGGACAATCAACACCAGTGCTGAGCAATGTGTAACCTGGGGGTCATATGCAGAGCATCTGAGTCTGAGTGCAGCTCACAAGATACTTTGCTGACCATTGCCCCCAAGTATAGAGTTGCCACATTCCGCTGTTTTCTGTACAACATTTTCCCCACTGGTATGACTGAAGTGACTTGCACTTAAAGCAAGGGCAAATGAAGTGAGGTGCGTGTTGATTGCTCACAACACTGGTTGAGAAAGCCAGGAGCTCCCTCTGTGTCCAAAGTGTAAATATTTCTTTTGTTTTTATTATTTGAAGTTGATGATCATTCCATCAATATATAAATAATTAAGCATTTTTATGACTCATTATGAAATATTTGGCTGTGTATTACATGTATTTAATCTTATTCATGGTAGTTATGGTTAGTGAACAAGCTTGGTTTCAATCTTGTGGCCCACTGAAATGGAGGCCCATTCACTAGCCGAGGTTGCCCATCGCAGATCAACACTCTCTCTTAACATACATCAAAAGTTACTGGCAAAATCCACAGTTCAAATCTGTGTGCAAGGAAAAACAACTGCATAGTTTTAAAAGCTAGAACCTTTGTGTAGGCAATACCTGAGTAGACCAGGTGAAACATCTACTGTACTGAACCAGAAAGAAAGCCTAAGTGACAAGATCTTTATTAGCAACTTGATAATTTCTCTTCAATTTATGATGTATGCCACCTCTTTTAATCAAATGCACAAATATCTTGATCTCATCTACTACTGCAGTCAATTAAACTGTACTCAACCAGCTGATCTTCTGGTTACTGGATAAAAATGAAACAAACCTTTCCTTTCACTGCTCTTGGAGATTCTGCTACTGGACAGTAATGCATAAGCTAAAATCAATCTTGTAGAGGTCAGCAAACAAGATGCCTTGTCTAACCTTTCCTGTGAAGAAATATTATTTCAGCATCAAGGTCACACTTAAATCAGCCTCTTATCTAATGGCAAGGACCAAACTTAAAGGAATTCTAACCATTTTTCATAATGTACTGAGCCATAACTGATGCTGAATTCAGACTCCTTAAAATATCACTTTTTATGATGTGGAAATGCTGCTCTTGGACTAGGGTGGACAAGATGAGTGGTCACACGACACCGGGTTATAGTCCAATGGGTTTATTTGAAATCACAACCTTTCAGAGCACTGGTCCTTTGTCAGGTGTAACCTGGTATTGTGACCTCTCAATGCTTCTTACTCCATATCCTACAGAAAATTTTGAAGTTGGTTTTGTTTTATATATTACCTCTTTTGGTAACACTTTCAAACAGCCATGTGTCATGTGACTGGTTGATGAGCACTGGCAGACAGTTTTGCCATGAAGGCTTTGCAGCAACTCCCAATCTTATCCTAATTGATATTCACACCATGTGCTTTTCACTGGATACCACGAGGAACTACTGGATACCATGAGGAAAAATTGGATAGTTAGCATATGGCTCATTCCGCCACCACCCCCCACCCCTCTTAATTCAATTAGTAATATCAGTGGCCCTCTTCTCTTCATTTCCACAGATGGAATTAGCTAAATCTGGACAGATTAGAAATTAAATCTGAGATCTTTCTATTTTAGAACAGGATATCACACCAACTATCTATTCCCTCAATGTCAACTGGGTATTGTAAATTATCCATCTCACTGTTTCAGCCTAGAGTTGACCTTTTAAAAGGGTACACACAGACCCAAGCAGAGTAGTTGATTTCTAAGGATTAAACTAGTGTCACTTCTGCTGAATAGATTGCCTAAAGATGCCAGCACTTCCCACAAGTATTTGACAATTTCCACTAAGTTATTTTTCATTCACTCAACTTTAAAACTGGAAATTACTTTATTCTGAAGCAAACACAGGTCATTGACACGGACAAAAAATGCCACAGTGCAAATAAAGTAATATGGGCAAATGCCTCAGAATGAAGTGAAATTCTGTTAGCCTAGAAATATTTTCACTGGCATGGATTCAATCATTCAGGCCAAGCAGTGACATCGACTTTTCCAGCTATTACCTTTTGGCTAGTTACATAATTTCACGCAGTTGACAAGAGGCCAGCTAAACATTTGAATAGGCTGCAGGCTTGCACACACATTAAATAACTGCTAAAATATAGGCAGATATGCAACTTAGAAATTAGTTAATTTGATTTTAAAAATCTCTGTGCTTTTGTCCTAGACTGTGCAAAGGTACAATGTGAAAAGTGAAGGCTGACAACTATTTCTGATGAAGGACCTCAGCACTGTGCACAATGTCACCCACGCAAACGTTCTACTCACTGACTCTGGATTCAAACACATATGAGAAGTACGGTTGATTTTTCCATTCCCTATTCCAGAAGAGGCTTCCAGAGCCGCTAGCAGCTAGTCAGGAAAAACACGGCACTAGATGCCAGTTCCTACTAATCTAAATGGCTATCAAATGAAAGTAATGAAGCATTGTCAATTAAACGAATTTTGAGAAAGAGTTTAAAGGGGTGGGGAGAAGAATGGCAAACAAGCCTGTTGTGTTTAGGGAAATAGTCTCAAAGAGCAGAGATTGAGACACCTCTAGCATCAATACTAGGGTGGGCTAGAGTGATTGAGGAAAGGGTGAGAGTTGGGTAGAAGAGCTTATGGAGGTTGGAGTGGCTAAGGCAATGAAGAGTTTATAATGGAATCATTTTAAATTTGAGCTTACAGGGCATTGTTTGCATACTGGGCAGCAGACCAAAGGACTAACTAAAGTTTATCTTGTGGAGGATGGAAGTTGGCCAGGAGAGCACTGTCGTGGAAGTGAAAAAGGCACAGATGAAAATCAAGGCAGAGGCAGGTAATGTTACAGATCGAGGCAGAGGCAGGTAATGTTACAGATCGAGGCAGAGGCAGGTAATGTTACAGATCGAGGCAGAGGCAGGTAATGTTACAGATCGAGGCAGAGGCAGGTAATGTTACAGATCGAGGCAGAGGCAGGTAATGTTACAGATCGAGGCAGAGGCAGGTAATGTTACAGATCGAGGCAGAGGCAGGTAATGTTACAGATCGAGGCAGAGGCAGGTAATGTTACAGATCGAGGCAGAGGCAGGTAATGTTACAGATCGAGGCAGAGCAGGTAATGTTACAGATCGAGCAGAGGCAGGTAATGTTAAGATCGAGGCAGAGGCAGGTAATGTTACAGATCGAGGCAGAGGCAGGTAATGTTACAGATCGAGGCAGAGGCAGGTAATGTTACAGATCGAGGCAGAGGCAGGTAATGTTACAGATCGAGGCAGAGGCAGGTAATGTTACAGATCGAGGCAGAGGCAGGTAATGTTACAGATCGAGGCAGAGGCAGGTAATGTTACAGATCGAGGCAGAGGCAGGTAATGTTACAGATCTGGGGACAATGAGAACATTAAAAACAATTAGTAACAAAGGAATAGAATCTGTGGTGGTGATTGAACGATTACTTCAGTATTCCTCATTCTTAACCAGGACAAACTGTGGTCCCTCTAAGACTAATGCTGGACTAACAGTGATTGGGAAGGGCAGTGAAGAAGTAAAGGTGGATGTTGTCAGCAGGTATATGGATACTGACCCCACATCTGCTGATGATGTCCCCAAGCATACCAATCGAGAAGAGATAGGAGCCAAGGACACAGCATTGTGGGATCTTCTGAGATAATAGAATGGGACAAGGAGTCATTACTGGAGACACTCTAGTTTTAGGAAACGACTCGTGGCAGTCTCAACTGAGTCAGACAACACAGGGGAGATGCACTGAAGGATAATGGTGAGGTCAGTCGTATCAGAAGCTGAAGACAGCAAAGAGGAATAATATACCAAGGTCACATAGCATATCATGTGTGACAGGCATTTAGGGTGTTTCCTGGTTGATAGCCCAGTTGCTATCTACATAACAGTTGTCAAAAGAACTACTATACTTTTATAATTTTAGTTTATAATATTTAGGAATTATCTGTAGCTATTTCTCAATATAAAACGTATGTATTACAGATGTCTGAGCTGTCAAAAACATTCAAATAGTGCAGTTGTAATGGATAGCACATATTTCAAAGAAAAGATGGAAATTCATGGTGGAAAGTGTTGAGGGAATGTTTCTTATTGTGCATTACAAAACAGAACAAATGGAGGCCATTTGTTGGGGTTGCAAACTACCTGAAAATACTTGGTTAGTTTATGACATCAGTAGAACTCCCAAGACTGAACTGCAGCCTTAATTTCATTACCAACTATTTATTGTTCAGAATGAAAGCATTGTTGGTAAAACTTTTCTCCTGTTCACATGATAGGCACAAAGTGCAGCAAAACAAGGCACTATATAGTACAACTCAATAATAATGGAAATTGCTACAGAAGAAAAATAAGGCAGGCATCAATGAAGCCCCTTTGAGAAGCTACTCAAAACACATGATCATTGAAATAAATGTAGCGAGATTCTGCAAACAGCACAGCAAAAATCTGGTTTACTACTGTCCTTTAGGGAAGGAAATCTGTCTTCCTTACATGGTCTGGCCTACATGTGACTCCAAAGTCACAGCAACATGGTTGACTCTCAATTGCCTCTCCAAGGGTAAAAAATGCTGGCTAGCCATCAATAACCATGTCTTAAAAATGAATTTTTAAAAATCTAAATAATCAGTTAGCTTATTTTTGGTCAAGGAAGTAATATTAGCTAAGAGACGAACACTCAGGTGAACTGGGATTTTTTTTGTTTTAAATCTGTAACTGAATCGCTGGAAAGTAGTGTTGTTCTCAAGTAGGCCTTAAATGTATGCAGCCTTCTGACTCAGAAAATAATGCAACCAGTTAAGCCAAGCTGATACTTGCTATAAAGGTGATATAAAGCACAGTAGCTGCCAATAGCAGTAGACAATCCACTGAACAGACGGGGAAATGTTCAACCCGCTCACCTTCAATCCAAAACCAAAATCACTTCTACTCTGTATGCAGATTATGTTTGCGTGTGCACTCACTCCAGGTCATTGTTAATTCCTTCTCTGAAGCCAATGAGAAAATGGGCCTTTCACTAAACACCTAGAAAATTAGGTTCGCTTCCAACCAGCTACTTCAGCAAGTCACCTGTCCCTGTTGACTAAGATCAACAGCAAGATCCTGGAAAATGCATTTATTTATTGTGTGCAAGAGGGAGTTTTGAAGCTTGCCTCAAGTTTAGTCAGCGGACACTCCCAGGCCATGTGAGTATTGTTTCGATCGCAGCACAGCTAGATGGTCTTGATGGCTGCAAAGAGGCTCTGACCAGTCTGGAAACCATTGCCATGAGAGATCAAACCAGGCTGGGCAAACAATGAGATCTGTGATATGAAAGTGGTTTCTGGCAAATGTTTTCTCCTGCCCATCCTCTTGCCATAGAACATAGAACATTACAGCGCAGAACAGGCCCTTCGGCCTTCGATGTTGCACCGACCAATTAGGAAAAAGCAATGACCCTCTTACCTAAACCATTCCCTTTTCGTCCATAAACTTATCTACTAACCTCTTAAACGCCACCAAACTTGGCGCATCTACAACTGCAGCAGGCAGGGCATTCCATACCCTTACCACCCTCTGGTAAAGAACCTACCTCTGACATCCGTCCTATAACTACCACCCCTTAATTTAAAGCTATGTCCCCTCGTGCTAGCTTTCTCCATCCTAGGAAAAAGGCTATCACTGTCCACCCTATCTAAACCTCTAATCATCTTATATGTTTCGATTAGGTCCCCTCTTAGCCGCCTCCTTTCTAACGAAAAACAACCTCAAATCCCTCAGCCTCTCTTCATAAGACCTGCCCTCCATACCAGGCAACATCCTGGTAAACCTCCTCTGTACCCTCTCCAATGCCTCCACATCTTTCTTATAATGCGGGGACCAGAACTGCACACAATACTCCAAGTGCGGCCGCACTAGAGTTTTGTACAGTTGCAACATGACGTTGCGGCTCCGAAATTCAATCCCCCTACCAATAAAAGCTAAGACTCCATATGCCTTCTTAACAACCTTATCGACTTGATTGCCAACTTTCAGGGATCTATGCACATATACACCAAGATCCCTCTGTTCTTCAACACTATTAAGAGTCCTACCATTAGCCCTATACTCTACACATTTGTTATTCCTGCCAAAGTGAATTACCTCACACTTTTCCACATTAAACTCCATTTGCCACCTCTCGGCCCAGCTCTGCAACTTGTCCAAGTCTCTCTGCAAACTATAACACCCCTCTTCACTATCTACCACTCCTCCGACTTTGGTGTCATCCGCAAATTTACTAATCCATCCTTCAATACCCTCATCCAGATCATTTATAAAAATTACAAACAGCAGGGGCCCCAAAACAGATCCCTGAGGTACATCACTTGTAATCGAACTCCACGATGAATAACTTCCATCAACCACCACCCATCATAGCTGATAGAAGACAGAGGGTGGTGGTTGATGGAAGTTATTCATCGTGGAGTTCGGTTACAAGTGGTGTACCTCAGGGATCTGTTTTGGGGCCAAAGTCGGAGGAGTGGTAGATAGTGAAGAGGGGTGTTATAGTTTGCAGAGAGACTTGGACAAGTTGCAGAGCTGGGCCGAGAGGTGGCAAATGGTGTACCTCAGAGATCTGTTTTGGGGCCCCTGCTGTTTGTAATTTTTATAAATGATCCGGATGAGGGTATTGAAGGATGGATTAGTAAATTTGCGGACGACACCAAAGTCGGAGGAGTGGTAGATAGTGAAGAGGGGTGTTATAGTTTGCAGAGAGACTTGGACAAGTTGCAGAGCTGGGCCGAGAGGTGGCAAATGGAGTTTAATGCGGAAAAGTGTGAGGTAATTCACTTTGGCAGGAATAACAAATGTGTAGAGTATAGGGCTAATGGTAGGACTCTTAATAGTGTTGAAGAACAGAAGGATCTTGGTGTATATGTGCATAGATCCCTGAAAGTTGGCAATCAAGTCGATAAGGTTGTTAAGAAGCATATGGAGTCTTAGCTTTTATTGGTAGGGGGATTGAATTTCGGAGTCGCAACGTCAGGGAACATAAGGGGTGGTAGTTATTCTTGGACACACGCATCTCCATCAAGGACGGTCACCTCAGCACCTCACTGTACCGCAAACCGACAGACAACCTCACAATGCTCCACTTCTCCAGCTTCCACCCTAGACACGTTAAAGAAGCCATTCCCTATGGACAAGCCCTCCGTATACACAGAATTTGCTCAGATGAGGAGGATCGTGACAGACACCTCTAGACACTGAAGGATGCCCTCGTGAGAACAGGATATGGCGCTCGACTCATCGATCGACAGTTCCGACGTGCCACAGCGATAAACCACACTGACCTCCTCAGAAGATGAACACGGGACACGGTGGACAGAGTACCCTTTGTTGTCCAGTACTTCCCCGGAGCGGAGAAGCTACGACATCTTCTCCGGAGTCTTCAACATATCATTGATGACGATGAACATCTCACTAGGGCCATCCCCACCCCCCCACTTCTTGCTTTCAGACAACCGCACAACCTCAAACAGATCATTGTTCGCAGCAAACTACCCAACCTTCAGGAGAACAGTGACCACAATACCACACAACCCTGCCACAGCAACCTCTGCAAGACATGCCGGATCATAGACATGGACGACATCATCAAACGTGAGGATATCATTCACCAGGTACACGGTACATACTCTTGCAACTCAGCCAACGTTGTCTACCTAATACGTTGCAAGAAAGGATGTCCTGAGGCATGGTACGTTGGGGAGACCATGCAGACACTACGACAGCGGATGAATGAGCATCGCTCAACAATCACCAGGTAAAACAGTTCCCTTCCTGTGGGCGAACACTTCAGCAGTCATGGGCATTCGGCCTCCGACCTGCGGGTAAATGTTCTTCAAGGGGGCTTTCGTGATACACGACAGCGCAGAGTCGCTGAGCAGAGACTGATAGCCAAGCTCCGCACACATGAGGACGGTCTTAACAGGGATCTTGGCTTCATGACACACTATCTGTAACCCCCGTAACTTGCCTGGGTTAGCAAAAAACCTCACTTACTGTGCTGTCTGGAGAAAATACACAATTCTCTAACCAATGCTCAGGATTCCCTTCACACACATTGTTAGCCACTTTAACACTTGAATAGCAGGTCAGATGTAAGGATTCGCATTCTAATCAGCAATCTATGACTGTCTGTGCTGATGTGTGCTATTGCAGACCAGAACACTGCATTTGCCTGACGAAGACACGACAGAATGTTGAAAGCTCACAATTTTACTATCAAATAAATCGGTTGGATTTAAAATTGGTGTTGCTAAATTCTTACCGAGTTCCTTCTATCAGGTAGCCAATTCCTAACCCAATTAGCTAAATCACCCTCAATCCCATACATCTACATTTTCTGCAGAAGCCTTCCATGGGGCACCTTATCTGTCACATGGCTGTCACAGAGGGACTGTAGGACATTCTTCTGTGGTAAGATAAATAGTCAGTGGTCATGGTCCACATTGGTACCAATGATTTAAGTAGGAAGGTGGATGAGGTCGCAATCAGAATTTAGTGAGCTGGGTAGAAAATTAACTAGTCTTACAATACAACAATGGTTGTGAGACTTTGTCCAATGCCAGCATCTCCACATTATAGAAAATTAACTAGCAGGACCTAGTGCCAAGTGCAAGTACAAAATAGGTGGATAAAGTAGATGAATGCATGGATGGAGGGCTTTATATTCCTGAGACACTGGGGTGATAGCACATGTACAAACTGGGTAAAATTGCAGCTGAACAGAGCTGAGACTGAGTTCCTTGTGGGGCGTTTTGTTGGGAGGGCTTTAAACTAACCCAGCAGAGGTGTGAGAACAAACAGGAAATATTAGCCAGGACGCACAAAATATTGGGACAGACAGAAGGCACTAGTATAGAGAACAATAAGTTAATAGACCAATTTGGAGAAAAGGAGAATGATACCTAAATCAGGGTTACTGTGCACATATGTGAATGTACAGAATATAGTAAAGAAGATTAGGGAATTACAAGCAGTGTGTGTGTTGTGGAAAAAAATGTGATGATATTGGAGATTGGCTCAAGGAAGGACAGGACAGGGTGTTAAAATATTCAGGGTATAAGGGGTTGGGAAAAGATAGGAAAGGAGGAGGGGTGGCCTCTCAGCAGTGGCACTGAGAGGTGTAATGTGCCAGAGATTATTTCAGTGGTGCTTGGTTTTAGGAAATATGTCTTGCTGTAGTTGGCCAGTTAGGCTATATTGTCTAGAAAGACAGATTAAATAACAAAGTCCAATATTGCAGAACATGTCAATTGCATAGATAAATATCTGAGAGCTTGGGGTACAATTGAACAGAGTTGGGGCTAAGGGAGACCCTTAGGGTAACCGAATCATCTGTTTCTTCCAGGTCTTGGTTTTGTCATCACATGGGCCCTGAACTGTTTACCCCAGAGTCGCAGTTCAATGGCATCAGTAACCCAGGGAGAGAGAACTCTTGATGTTTTGACAATTACACCAATACATCAGACTGTATCATACACTGCACTGAGCTCAAGGAAAATTGTTCACTTTTAAGATTCCTTTGAGAGCTATTGTCAACGGAAGGAGTTAATGAGGACCTAAACACATACGTTTTTTTGCTTGTCAAAGTCTGTTTGGTCCACACTCAAGCTGTTCTCCTTCCGGCTTGACCATCAATAGTATTGGGAGACTGTACTACTTTGAAGCATACTGATAGCAGGGTTATTGACTAATTTTCAGTCGCTGCCTGGTTCTGGAAGACTAATCATACAGGGTTAGAGTTTGGAAATAAGCCCTTTGGCCCAACTTGTCCAGACCACCCTTTTTATTTAACCACTAAGCTAGTCCCAATTGCCTGTGCTTGGCCCATATACCCCCAAACCCATCTTACTCATGTAATTGTTGAAATGCTTTTTAAAATACAAAATTGTACCATTGCTGCAGCTTGCACTCACACGGTGTGTGTGGAAAAAATTACCCCTCTGGACCCCTTTGTATTTCTCCCCTTTCATCTTAAACTTGTGCCCTCTAGTTTTAGATTCTATGCCCCTCATATTTTATAGATCTCTATTAGATCACCCCTCAGCCTTCTACACTCCAGGAAAAAATGTCCTAGTCTATTCAGCCTCTCCTTATAACTCAAGTTTGTGTCACTGTCTGTAGAGTCTGTACATTCTCCCTTGTCTGCATGGGTTTCCTCTGCTCCCACGATACATGTGTGGATTTTGGCAGTCTTCTCTAGTAAAGAGTTGAACTAAGCAGGAGCAGTCCCATGCGCCAAGGTGCTTTAGGAACTGAGAGAATATTGTCAGCATCTTACCTAGTTTGGTGGTTTTGTAGCACTGTCTAATTCTCAATGAAAGCACATACAGATGACAACATTCATCATTGCCCCTAATGTGCCAAATGAGCCTACGGATGACTGAGAAAGAGTATTTGAAGACTAGGATTTCAAACCTGAAATTAATACCACAGTTTAGAGGGCAGCAGTGATCCCCATGCTCTTACATGCTTTGAAGATTTGGATGGCCTACAGCAGATGCCTCAAAGTGCTGGAGAAGTATGACTAGCAGTGTCTTTTCAGGATCCTCCAAATCTATTGCAAGAAAGGTATCCATATTAATAGGATTTCTCAATTCAATTTGCCCAGCATTGAAATGCTAATCAGTCTAAACCAGCTCTGCTGGGCAGGACGTGTCATTTGTATGCTTGAGGGTGGCATAGTGGCACAGTGGTTAGCACTGTTACCTCACAGCGACAGGGACCTGGCTTGATTCCCACCTTGGGTTACTGTCTGTGTGGAGTCTGCACACTCTCCCTGTATCTGCACTGTTTTTCTCCGGGTGCTCCAGTTTTCTCCCACAGTCCAAAGATATGCGTGTTAGGTGGACTGGCCATGCTAAATTGCTCCTTAGTGTCAGAGGGACTAGCTAGGCTAAATGCTTGGGTCGTTGGTGCAGACTCGATGGGCTGAATGGCCTCCTTCTGCACTGCAAAATTCTATGACACCAAATCCCCAAAGCAATTACTTTCCTTGAAACCTGGTCATGGCTACAGAATCCAAGGAGGACAGCGGAAATGTTTTAGGGACATCTTCAAAGCATTCCTGACCAACATGTTGTGACTGACCAAGTCAAGGCGTCGGAAGGAACACATAAACCCTAAACAATTTATCGACATAATCCTTCAAGGATCACCTGCTCTGTATGTAACAGAGTCCACAGGTTGCACACTGGACTTATCAATCTTTCAGAAGCCAGTGAATCTAACTGAAAGTCACACATAATCCTGAGAGACTGTCTGGAAATAAGAGATTATCAAATTATACTGTCCTCCAAACTTGGGAGAATTTGTTCACTTGGTATATAAGTCTCCATTAAATAGACCAAACTTGAAAGTGAACAGAAAATGTCAGTGTATCGTTGTACTTTTCTTGCTTCATCTGTTGATGATCCAGACTTGTTTCGGGAGCTGCTTCAGAGACAGCAGCCATTAGACATCTCGTTCTAGTGGCTAATTCTTCATTGATGAGCCTTGATTGAGAATATTAATTGGCTATTCAATTATGGAATGCATTACAGCATGTCAAACCATACTTTCCAAAGCTGTTATTAGATGGCTGTCAAGAGTTTAAACCTCCACCTACTTTACTTTTCCTCACCTGGTCACAAACAATTCTCAAAAGTTGATGGCAAGCTTCCTCTTTAGTCTATCCCCTGAAAGGGCAATTTCCCTTGAACACTTTCAGCTTCAGATTATCTTTCATGTAAACAAAATTATTTAAACATTATACTGTGTAGCATCTGTTTAATATGTTCCAATCAACACTGAAATTCCCTGCCTAAGCTTAAGAGTCAGGAACAGTGCAAGATCCGCATTAGTATTTCCCAATTCAATTACCATGTAGGGCCAGCCACCACACTCTGCTGTTACACATTGGAAAAGTATTCCAAGAGTGAATGCACAAACAATGTTTGAAGGTGGCTGAGAGAGTCATGTTTTAGCCACCACTGTTCTTTAGTTCCCTGGCAGTCTTGCACCCCATGAGATGATGATTTGCTTCATGGTGGTCAATTAAGGTGTGGCTCAGAAGCACCAGTCTACTGTATTTGCTGCAAATGATGGTAGTGGCCTGAAATGGTACATAATTTGTAGGCCTCTACTTTCTCTGGACTCTCAGTCAGCTGAGATTCCCCTTTTTCCAAATCTCTTGTATGTTCTTCCAAACAATCAGTCTCCAGTGTCCTGGGAATCAGCAGCTTTCACCCAATTGTCTGCCATCTTCATATCTCACTTGTAGGTGCCTGAAGGGTATATACACATTATCTATGTGATGAACATGGCTGACCCATCGTGATATCAATGGTTTAGTAATGAATGTGTGCTAATGGACGCCCTGAAATTTGCTAATTCGGAATTTGGTGACCTTGTCCCACCAAGTGATGCCAAAGATATGTTTGAGACAGCAAAGGTGGCCGATGGGATTTGCAAAATCTTGGACTTGTTGACAAAGATCAGTTGTCTAGTATATGATAGTATCTCATTACTACAGCAGGCCTTTTGAATTTACATTAGCAGTTGCGATTTCCTTACACATTTCCCTGCTGGAGCAGCTAAACTACACTTCACTGGCTGCAATGCACACTCAAGTAGACATGTCAATGTCACAACAATGGGTGTTAGCTCCATTAGATCAGCCAAAGTTGATATAGTGCCCAGAAACTAACACGTGACATGACTTCAGAAACCTAGACAAACATTGCGAAAGTGTCCTATTCATTGGTGTCACTACGACACATATAAAACTTGAGATATCTAGCCATGTGAAGCAGACTGCAAGAGACATTCTGTTTCATCCTAAATCTGAGTACCACCACACAAACATAAATGTATGTCTGCAGCATAGCTCACATGCCCAGGGTTATTTCTAGGATTGAAACACCACTGCTAAGGTGAGCATAACCTTGCCAAGATGAGGAGTGCCTCACTTAACGGAATTCACTTACACAAAGTCCTTTTTAGAGCAAAGGTAATTGAAATAAGCCACTGCATGCACTATTCAGTCCCTATATATGAGAAAGTAATAGAGCCATCTGTCAAAGAATAAAAAACAGTTCGATAAGGCAAAATATTTCATACACACACTTGGAACAAATTTCTAATTAAGAAAGATTCAGTTAAACCCACATAACAGCTGTTTAATCATTTGTATTACAATACTACAAGAAATTTAAATTAATATAATTTTAAAAATTAAAGCAATATTTCAAACTGGAAAGTACTCTCGTTACCTTGTCAGTATCGCTATTTTAAGCGTGGCCTCTCTGAGCAGCCTGCAGCTATACATTTCTGTCCATCTGTGCACATCACTCAGGTTCATGTAATAAGGAGTTGCATCAGCAAGATTAAGGACATGCTGGTGTCACTATTTTTGAGACTGCTTTTTAAAAATACTATATTTTTTTAAATAAAGTTCAAACTAAAGGCATCATGAGAAAATTGCACATCAATTCCACAAAGTTAAAGAAACAACTTCTGAACAAGCTCCACCTGCTGCCCTCAATGTCACATCAAATACCATACGATTTCCCCCCAAAAAATCCAATTTTATTTATTCAGAGCACAAACAATCCTGCCTCTCTCGAAAAACGTCAGAAATTTACACAGCCCTGTTTTGAATTTTTTTGCTGGGTGCCCACTATTTGGGGATATGTTTGATTTATGGGTTCATGTATGCAAAGCTTCAAAATTAAAAGTAAAGTTTATTTATCAGTCACAGGTAAGCTTACATTAACACTGCAATGAAGTTACTGTGAAATTCCCCTAATCGCCACACTCCAGCACCTGTTCGGGTCAATGCACCTAACCAGCACATCTTTCAGACTGTGGGAGGAAACTGGAGCAACCCCAATGCAGACACACGGAGAACATGCAAACTCCACACAGTGACCCAAGCCAGGAATCGAAGCTGGGTCCCTGGCACTGTGAGGCAGCAGTGCTAACCACTGTGCCATCCCATTACATAGAAGATGAAGCAAGTAGAAACTGTGCTGTATATTTGATACAATACTGGTGAAGCACAATGAAGGAAAATCGTTGAAACGCACATTATAGGAATATAAAAGCAAATTACTGTGGATACTGGAATCTGAAACAAAAACAGAAAACGCTAGAAAATTCAGCAGGTCTGACAGCATCCGTGAAGAGAATAGAGCCAATATTTCCAGTCTGGATGACCCTGCCCATCTGACTAAGAGTCATCTAAATTGGAGGTGTTAGCTCTGTTCTCTCGCCATAGACCTGCTGATACATAATAAAAATATTGGTTGAAAAATCACTGCTGTTCTCCACATGTGGCATAAAAATCTATTTTCCAAATTCTGCAAATATTCTATGGATTTATACAAATCTCTGATTTGGTTTCAAAGTCAATGACTTTGGAAGTGTCACAGTAACGTACCAATCAACAGATGAAGATTTGCAACTTGGAATTTCCACCTATTATCATACAGACCAAATTCCTAATTTGGGAATCAACTAAATTTATCTGGAGGAGCTTTCTTTCTCAAAGGGAAGCAAAGAAAGAATTTCATCTGTCTGCCAAATTGCATTTAAACACTTAATTATAGACCTGGAGACCTCAAAAGGTTTTTTATGTATTTTCCCTGCTTTCTTACCTTCTAAAACTACTCATTCAAGAACGATCTACAGATGCTGCCAGCTTCACCAAGAGACAGAAAAAGCTCTTACATTTATAAAGCACCTCATCATGCCCTGAAGACATCTTAAAGTGCCTTATATCCAATTAAATACCTCTGAATTACAGTCGCTGTTACTTAAGCGATCAATCTTGGATATGCTAGCTTAAATGTTGAATAGGAGCAGGATAAGCAATTGTGAAGGAGCATCACAGATGATTGATCCTTTCCTCCATCCAGGGCCCACAAATGCAGTTTCTAGCAGCACTCAATGGACAATAATGAGAAGTAGTAACCTTTGCAGATTTTCCCTCAAGAGACACAGACCAATGGGAGAATCTCTTCCGACTCCAGCTAGTTCTGTATAAATGAAAGATCAAACCTTTGACCTATGATGTAAAGCTAAATTAAACAAAAAAGTTATGCTTCCCAGCTACACCATCAAGGAGTTCCTAAATCTTAGTACAAGCATTCAAGTTAACTGAAACTAATGGATTTCCTCTGCCTAATTTACCATTCTTTAGTCAGGTTCTTGGGATATCTCCCTGGTTGACAAGTAATGAAAAGTAATCTATCCACCCAAATCACATATCAATTTATCAAACAATATTGAGCTTTTTTAAACAAACAGTTTAAAACTTCCCCTATATCAGACTAATGATAATGCTGGTTGCACACTGATGTGTATCAATGCAGCAAAAAACCTCTATGAAATGAGAATGTGAAATGCTATACTACAACTTCCCCTCTATGGAAATAGTGGCAGTACTGCTTCAAGATGCATAGAACTCTGCAGTGCAGTACAGAAATAACCTCAGAGGCTTCAACACATTTTAACCACAAGGCTCTTGCACTTTAGAGTGTTTTTTTTTGCTGGCCTACGAACCTACATTGGTTCTACATTGCTGGGACTGAGCAGAGTAGCACAGAAGACATCTCTACAAATTCCGAAGACAATATGTAAGAAAAGACAACGCGTATCAGCCCCAGAATAACAGATTGTGAAAAGCGTGGATTTCTAAGCCAGCACTCACCTGTAACATAGGGTAAGGATATTCCATACAGTAGACACTGAACATGCTTACAAGTTGCTGTAGGGCACTCGAATTAAGAGAAGCACGGCACTGTGGCTGGGATGAATGTGAGAATTGGTCTAGCCGTCAATCGTGAACAGCTGTTTAAGGATTTGTGATGCACACAGTGTAGGCCTTCAGCAATGTGAGCAGGGGAGGCTCTCTGCCCGGTAACATGTTTTCAGCTGTTGCAATCAAACTTGTGTGAATTAACCCTCATGTCCTGGCCCTAAAGACTCAGTCTTTTTGAAGAGAAGGCATCTGCTTTCCCCACCCAAAAGCTTTTTATAAAGCAATGCGCCTGCACTGTAACAGATACAAACAGGTGCACACTTGCCATTTAGCTCAAACAGGCGTCACTTTATGTATGGCTGAAAGCTGCAGCAATGCCTTTCAACAGAACATTCCAATCAGTTTTATATAGTTAAGTTGTGTCTTTACTGATGTAAACACTGAAAAAGCAATATGACAAATCTGGTAGAATTCCTATCCTTGTGCAACAGGAGTCACCAATATAAAACAACTCAAGTCTAGCAAGGCTGCAGCAGACAAGTTAACCCCCTTCTGTAACTACAGTATGTATAACATGCACGGCCTTTAACACAGGAGATTGCCAACCCTCTCAGCTTTCCAATATTTATGATTAATCAAATCAGACTCTGCTATTTTGAATCATTATAAGAATTGTAAATAACAGTCCATTATCAATCCAATATTTAAATTATTAATGTGGGGTAACATTGCTTCTAGCCGCTCCCTCCTACTATGTTACTTAAATCAAACATTTTACACGTTTAAAAAGAAAATGGAATACAAAATCTGCCAGTTATATCTGTGCTGCACAGGATAACCCTGACATTATACTGTACCAACTACTGTAGTGAACAATGCAATATAAGTGTTTCATGTGGAATGTAAAATGGCTACTGTCCAAAATCTTTATTGATATGTGACAGAGGTTATGCGAGTATGGTAAGCCATAGTGTACAAAGTATTCAAACATCCCCCTTTCCATAAAAAGTTAAAACAAATTTCATTTGCGAATTACTCCACATACATAAGCCATGCAGAAAATCACAATCATTAAAAATCTGTTCTTTTTAGTCTGTCCCATTGTACACACTCCACACAATCTTTCAGGTTTTCTTATGATACACTGAGTTGTTTTCTAGTGTCTGTTAGACCCTGGCAAATGTTGCTGCAGTGAATGTTGCCAGGGTTTATTGCCCATTGTGGCCCATACTGCCCGCTGCGGCCCGTGGTGCCACTGATTCATTACATTTCAAGGGTTGAACTCTGGAACTGAGTCATTCAGTTCCTTGCTCACTTGGCAAAATCAAATCTTCCTCATCAGTGTGAAGGAGCAGCTTCTCCAAGAACGTCTAGGTCTGTGGTTGTGACAACAGATCTAGACATTCACTTTCACCCTGTTTGATAAAGGTGACAACAGCTTTCCATAGGTCCCAAGTTGCCATGAGGACTGACCTTTGCTACTGTATTGAATGTTTTGCATTATTGTCAATTTTTACTTCTGGCCACTTTACCGAAGTGAAATTTGGCTGTCATTTCACTTTGTCCTTGTCACTCATTCCTTTTACTATTTCTGGCTGCTGGAAGAGTTATCTGGGTGTATTGTAGCTTTAGTTGTTGATTGGATAACTTTCCATGCCTTCAGTAGTTGTGTTTCTCCACTTGGAGATTGCCTTGAACAAAGCTCCTTTTGTGACTGGAAAGTGGTGACCAGCAGTGTGCCACAGGGATTGGTGCTGGCTCTTGCTATTTGCAGTGTACATTAATGCTCCAGAAGTGGATGTGGGGGCTATGATCTGTAAGTTTGTAAATTAGGGTGTGGTGAACAACAAGGAGAATAGCCTCAGATTACAACATAATAGAGATATGCTGGACAGAACAGTGGCAAATACAATTTAACTCTGAAAAATATGAGGTAATGCCTTTTAGGAGAGAATATACAATGAATGCTAGGACACTAACTGGTACAGATTACTTGCCCAAAGATCCCCGAAGGCAGTAGATCAGGTAGATAGGGTAGTTAATGCAGACTACGTGGTTAAGATAGAACATGTGATACTTGCTTTTACTGGCGGAATATAGACTACAAGAGCACAGAAGTTATAATGGAGCTGTATAAAATGCTGATTAGGCCACAGCTAGAGAACTATGCGCAACTCTGGCCACCATATAATAGAAAGGATGAAATTGTGCTAGACAGTGTGCAGAGGAGATTCACCAGGATGCTGCCTGGGCTGCTGCATTTCAGCTATGAAGAGAGACGGAAGGCTGTAGTTGTTTTCCTTAGAGCAGAGATGATTTAGTGGGGGACCTGATTGTGGTGCTCAAAATTATGAGGGGCACAGATAAGAAAATTTTTGTCCTCTTAGTAGAGGGATCAATAACCAAGGGCATCGATTTAAGATAAGGAGCAGGAAATTTATTGGGGATTTGAGGAAAAACCTTTTTGCTCAGACAGCGATAGGAATCTGGAACTCACTGTCTGAAAGGATGGTAAGGCAGGAACCTTCACAACATTTAAGCAGCATTTAGATGAGCACTTGAAACGCCACAGTGTATAATACTACTGGAAATTGGGATTCAAATAGATAGGTGCTTGATGGCCAGCACAGACACAATGGCCTGAAGGTGCTGTAAAGCTCTATAACTCTTACAATCTGTGCTGGATCTAATTGATTTTTGTACAATCCCTTCAACACTTTTCACTGCAGCCTCAGTATCCCCATTGGGCTGGAGATAATGTGGAGATATGTAACGTCAAATTTCCAATTCTTTCATGCATGCCTGAATTCTTCATTCATGAACTGAAGGCCATTGCCACTTATCACAATGCCATGATGACAGAAAGTCAAAAATGGACTTTGCTTAATGCCTACTATCTGGAATTGAAAATCATCTTTCCTTCTATCATATTAGACTCCCAACTTAGTTTGTCTACGTCGGGTGAACAGGATTCCACCAGAGTCTCAATTTTACCTTCAACAGCTTCGTTTTGAGGTCACTATTTGAGGAAATTTGCACAACTTGGTGCTCTCCCTCAAACCATAATTTAATCAATCACGAAGCACCTTAACAATGCCAACTTATTCTAGATTGCAATATGATTAATCAGAATCATTTTCTGACATCTCTCTAGCAACCATCTTTATCAGTTTGCTTTCCTCCTTTCCAGCAAGATACTTGTGTGCAAAGTGGTTCAGTTTCTTCAGGCAAGAGTAATACTTCCTTCATGTTGAACATGCTTCCTTTTCTTTCTTGTGGTGCCATCCACAGTATTTATACTCTGGCCTTGATTTTTCTACTGACCCTTCCGCTAATTAAATGACTTTCAACATAGTGCAAAGCTCCTTCTTCAGGTGATGATTAACAGCATCGTAGCTTCAAGCTTTTTTGAGAGTAAGTTTTGCTCTTCAGCAAACATGCTGTCATCGCAGGATTTCTTATTCCTAAGAAAATCCTTTCTCTAGTGAAATCATTCTCAATTGCCAAAACTCAAGATTCAGCCAGGTGTTCCAGAGCAGTCAAATACTAATCAATATTCTCCCTCTCTTCCTGAGCTCTAGTGATAGACACATTGCGTTCATAAATATTAGCAGAAGGTTTAAAATATGAGTTTTCAAGGCCTCCAAAATTTCACAAGTCTGGTTTTTTTTTACTCCTTTAAGTAGTATAGGATGTAATGCACCTTATGGAACTCTTTCCCTAGCACTGATAACAAGAATTTCTTCTCTAATTTGCTACGGTTTCTTGTTCAACTCTGTGACAATCTCATACTTATGCCCTTGAAAGTGGAAGAATTTGCAGTTCAGTCTCAAATCTCCCTTCATCTTCTTAGGAGCGGGTACTGAAGTATGTGAAGCCATTAATACTCAACCAGCTGCTGATGTCCTGTACAAGATTGCAGGCCAAAATTTCAATTATTCTTTTTTTCCACAGTTTCTGGCTCAATCTTATCAAAATCGATTCAATTGCAGCAATATTCTTCCGACAGCACGTTCTATGTGATATATAAAATGGCTATTGCCCAAAATCTTTATTAACACATTGTAAGATCAGAATGCGAGGTGATGCATTTTGGTAGATTGAACCAGGGCAGGACTTACTAAGTTAATGATAGGGCATTAGGGGAAGTTACAGAACAAAGAGAGAGATCTGGGAGTACAGGGTCATAGTTCCTTGAAAGTGGAGTCACAGGTTTACAAAGTGGTGAAGGGGGCATTCAGCATTCTTAGTTTCATTGGTCAAAACACTGAATACAGGAGCTGGGATGTCTTGTTGAAGTTGTACAAGGCCACACTTGAAATATTGTGCGCAATTCTGGTTACTCTATCATAGAAAGCATGTTATTAAACTAGAAAGAATACAGAAAAGGTTTACTAAAATGCTACTGGGACTTGATTGCTTGAATTATAAGGAGAGGCTGGATAGACGGGGACTTTTTCCTCTGCAGCAAAGGAGGCAGAGGAGTGATAGACTAGGCAGACAGTCAATATCTTTTTCCAAAGTTAGGGGAGTCCAAAGCTGGAAGGCATAGATTTGAGGTGAGAGGAGAGAGATACAAAAAAGGGTCCAGAGGAGCAATTTTTTCACACAAAGGGTGATAAGTGTCTGGAACAAGCTGCCAGAGGTAGTCGTAGAGGCAGATACAATTTTGCCTTTTAAAAAAGCATTTAGACTGTTACATGGGTAAGATGGTATAGAGGGCATGTGCCAACTGCAAGCAATTCGAACTAACTTAGGGGTTTAAAAAGAAGAGCAGCATGGACAAGTTGGACTAAAGGGCCTGTTTCCATGATATAAACCTCTACTGCGTATAAAACAGGAGGCTGCCACCATTTATTAGTCCCCTCAGCTTGCTCTGCCATTCAGTAAGATTCTGGCTGATCTGATCATGGTTGTAATTCCTCTATCCATTCTGCTCTCCACAACCCGTGACTCCTTTGTTGATCAAAAATCTGTTCAGTTTGGCCCTGAATATATTCAATGACCCAGCCATCTTTGCTTTCTGATACACCATGGAGAAAAATTCATCACTTTGTTCTACAATGGGAGATACCCTCTTTTTGGAAACTGTGCCCTCTAGTTCTAAATTCCCCACAAGGGGAAACATCCTTTTAACACTGACTCTGATAGACAGTTAGATTACCTCTCATTCTTGCCAATGAATCCACTGAGGCACAGCTAATTTGTCTTTCAAATAACTTTTCTTTTTTTTAGCCATTAGTGTAAGTGATGTCCTCTATTTATGTTGGAACGATTCCCCATAAGTGGCATGTATATTTAGTGGCGTACAAACATGCTCAACAAAACGAGAGAAGATAAATTCAAATTGCTTTAATAATGTTCCTTCAAACTTACTCAGGGCACTCTGGATTACAACTGCTAGGATCACAAGAGGATGGAGTGCACTAATCGTTCAACTTCAACTTCCTGACTTGGGGTGTGGGGGGAACGAGAGAGGGAAAGAAAAAGCGAGAGAGGGAAAGAAAAAGCGAGAGAGGGAAAGAAAAAGCGAGAGAGGGAAAGAAAAAGCGAGAGAGGGAAAGAAAAAGCGAGAGAGGGAAAGAAAAAGCGAGAGAGGGAAAGAAAAAGCGAGAGAGGGAAAGAAAAAGCGAGAGAGGGAAAGAAAAGCGAGAGAGGGAAAGAAAAAGCGAGAGAGGGAAAGAAAAAGCGAGAGAGGGAAAGAAAAAGCGAGAGAGGGAAAGAAAAAGCGAGAGAGGGAAAGAAAAAGCGAGAGAGGGAAAGAAAAAGCGAGAGAGGGAAAGAAAAAGCGAGAGAGGGAAAGAAAAAGCGAGAGAGAGGTTCAAATGAAGGATTTCTTCATTTGGATTTCATTTCTTCCCCACCAACATGGCCAATTAGATAAGATCCCCTGTTCCAAGCCAGCGTATTTTTTGAACTGGCGATCAGACTCCAATGACATAGTCAGGGATCAATCTGCTATTTTTGCCTGCCAGGCAAAATCTGCTGGGAACAGAAGGCAAAGCCAGAAGGTGAGTTATTTTAATATTTTCTTCCTCACAGTATCTTTGGGCCAGGGGAAGTAGACTCATCTTGACCCCACAAAGAAACACTTCCAATTCCCCTCATACCCGAGAGCCTCAAGGCCTCCATTTCCCAACCAGAAATACATAGTTCCACTAGTTTCATCAATGTTGATTCAGAACAAAAGATAACCGTGTTCATCTCCCACAGTCTAAATCTCTATTTTGTTTCTATAAATCTCCACTCTAACCTTCATGAAGATATATTAAACTAAAGAATTTTTCATTATTGCCAGAAGTAAAATGCTGATTGGTTAAGTGTAGAAGGAGGTTGGCCATTGCTTTATAGTATGATGGGTCACAGCAATTGTCTAATGTGGACAATGTTGACTAGATGTTAGGTATATCTAAGATTTACATCTTTGATGTTGTACCTGGGTCTTCATATAGCAGCAGATGCCATAAGTATCATTAGTCAAACGTGGCTTCTTCAGCCATGTGTTGAACTATGGGAAATCTGCTGTTATGTGAACCCAGATACAACATCACATAAGTAAATCAGACTACGGTCTCAGACTTACCTGACATCTAGTCAGCATTGTCCACACTGGACAACTGCTGTGATCCATCACGCTATAAAGCAGTGGCCAACTCCTTCTATACTTAACCAAATCAACATTCGACTAGTGTCTCGGTAATCCCTACATAGTTTTCCTATGCTCCTTATAATCATCAGAGCTAATCTCTCATATTATCGTATTAGTATTCATCCACATCCCGATCATTTGCTTAATGTCTGAAGTACATTGGTGGGATAACAGAAAAACTCAATCCTCAAGCTTTTGACATTTTTCTTGCCAATTACCTGTTGTTAAGAGGCAGGAACACAGCCAACCATAAGTGCTCTCTGCAGTTGCCTACTAGTAGATGCTGCAGACTTAGGTACCACCCGCGTCTCATAAGCTTCCTTTCTCTTCGCAGGAATACACCACAGTCTCTGATCTGCATTGCTCAGATTACAATTGGACCTGAACAGACATGAAGCTTGCATTGAGTGCTTATGTGTTTGATCATCAAGTGCTCAGCTTTGTTCAAATTCATTTTTCAATCTTGAAGAAATAAAGGTTTGTTCCAATTCACTGTCAAACTTGAGGATATCTATCATTGCCATTAGTGCTATTCTGCAAAAATAGAAAAATCAACCAGGCAATTCAGGAGAGATACTTAACATCAGGCCGTATAGCTACGGTAGAAAAAGGTTGTGAGGTAGTATACTTTTATATACAAAATCAAATACAGAATGGCTTCATCTTTCCTTGCAGTATGACATATGTTAGCCAGCCTGGCAGTTAGGCTGCATGCCAAGGATTTTCTACTTCCCCAATAACAGATGAGCCACTATCAGCGTTCTACACAACAGCTGCCTGTATGCCAGCATCATCGCCCTGTCCACTGCTAACTGTAATCTACTGCCTCTGATTTAATACTATCATTACTTCTAATGTTGTATGGAAGAGATAAATGCTCAAGATCTGTTCACCCAGAACAGATGATGACAAAAAACTGCAATCCTATTTACTGCTGGACCACAAATATATTGTTATTTCCTGACTGAAGCTTGCAAAAAAAATGGACAATCCAAAAATGAAACAATTCTTGTAAAAGACCAGCAAGAAAATATGATATTGTATTCTATTTTATCTTCAGCCAACTTTAACCAATAGCAAAACTGATTCCTTTAGCAGCAGCGTGAATGTTTGACTTTTCGATCTTATCGCTCACTTACACCAAACCTTCATCCAAAATGGTCTGAGGTGGAGTTTATCTTCCTTCTTTCACCATCTTAGCAGCCAATGGTATCAATTTGCTGGGCAGAGTTTCCAGTAAAACTCTTGTACACCAAAATGATGTTTTACTGGTACAAAACACCTAATAATGGCTAATGCTCAGTCACAACCCTGAGGGTTGACCTTGTTAACCAACTGATTAAAAAATGAATGTTCATGGTCTGCAAAGGACCACTTAAACTTTAAATGTGCCATCACTGGACATCTAAGAGAGGGGGTTACAGTATTTAAAAATCAAATGAAGGGCAAATGGACCTTTTCCCTTCTTCCTGACTGATCAATGTTAGAGGGTTGCACCACACAGTAATTAATAGTTTGCAGAGAAGTCCACAAACAAAACAGCAATGATGGTATGACACTGCTGAATGACCTCACTGCGAGTCTTGTCACCACACTGATTTTGTTCTCAGATATGGGTAGGTGGGTGTGAACAGGAGACTCACAAAGATCCTCTGTATAGAGGCCAGCAACTCATTCTTGTTGTCATAGCAATTCAATGATGTTAAGAATCTCAACTTTAAATCTGCATGTCATTGTTCTAATCCACCTCTAATTTTCCTCCTGTAAAGAATGACTTAGTAGTGGAATACAGTTCACCAGGTGAAGGTTACCTTCCTAGATCATACTCAGATAATCATTCTTTGTGCAAGTTACAGCAGGTTTTTCAACCATGGGTGGAACAGTGGCACAGTGGTTAGCACTGTGCCTCACAGCACCAGTGACCCAGGTTTGATTCCCTTGAGTCACTGTCCATGTGGAGCTTGCTCCCTGTATCCACGTGGATTTCCCCTGGGTGCTCCAATTTCCTGCCACAGTCAGTAAGATGCACTGGTCAGGCACACTGGCTATGCTAAATTCCCCCTCAGTGTATCCAAACAAGCGCTGGAGTGTGGTGGATTTTCACAGTAACTTCACTGTAGTGCTAAATTCTCTCTCAGTGTACACAACAGATGTTGGAGTGCGGCAAGTAGGGGAATTTCACAGTAACTTCATAGCAGTGTTAATGTAAGCCTACTTGTAATTAATAAACAAACTTGACTTGACTCATTTAATTATAGCAGAATTCCTTAGATACTAATCAAGATCTTGAGCACAAGGTGACTTTTGACCGAGGCTGAGTTTAGCTCCCAACTGTGTCCATCTCTCCACTTATTCCTTGGCTAGAACAATAATCAGACTTGACATAGTCAACATTTATGAAGTATCACTTGATTTAGAAATTAGAGTACTCAGAAAAAAACACGTACCATGAGTTTAAATCATACCATGGCAAACTGTGAACCTGAATAAATTTTATCTGTTCATTTGTGGGCTAGCACCAGATAAAATGATAGACAGTTGCCACGGTAAAGAAGCTGTTGTTTCTACCTGGGCTACTCTGCATGCACAATCAAAAGATTTCAGCACATTCAGCAATGGATCTAGTCTACACCATACTGATGCTGCTCTTTAAAGTGGCTTGGCAAGCCATTCAATTGTAAACTGTTAAGAAGATATCTCACTATCTTTACAACTAGCGATGGGAAGGGAATAAATGCAGTTTAGTAATGCTTTCCAGGTCTTTAAAAAAGACTTGCATTTATATGCACTGTGTGACTCAAAGCACTTTAAACCAGATACTTTGGAGGCATAGTCACTGCTGTAATGAAAGAAACAAGTAGCCAATTTTCTCACCTGATGAAGGGCAATGCTCCAAAAGCTAATGGTGTTTGCTACCAAATAAACCTGCTGGACTTTAACCTAGCATAGTGAGGCTTCTTACTCTTATGCTCACATGAAAGGGTGCAGCAGGGCTTGGTTTCACATTTCACCTGTAAGCGAGCAATGCAGCACTCCCTCAATACTGTACTGGGCTGAGTGACAGCCTTCACATTTGTGCTCAATTCTGAAATGGTACCTGAACCCCCAGAACCTTGAGACTTAAAGGCATGACTGCTTCCAACTGAGCGACAATTACCACTGAAAAAAGTCACAACTAGCAAGGATAGGATTTTAACATTTGATATCTTTCACTGACACTCACTTACCTATCCTTGTCCATTTGTTTTCAGCAATACACCTGTCCAGCCATCCCTCTAATCGGGCTGTACGTTTTGTTGCGTCAGACAGTAATAAATGTCTTGTTAAAACTCAGGTAGATAACATCCACTAGATCTGTAACCTTCATTAAATTTCTCCCAATGCAGTCAACTAACACAACCAAAATCAGATTTTTAAATCATTTATCTCATTGCTATTTGTGAGAACTTACTGTGAAAATTGCTGCCATTTCATAGTGAAGATGGATAGTCTCTCTTGCTTCAGTGATGTGCATCTGTCTCTTTAGATACTGCCAATGTCCACCATCATCTGAGCAAGTATGCTCACAAAATCCCCTTCCTAATTCCCAATGTTATTTGCATATTTTTCGACAGTGTCTCCCACAGGCCTCAATCATGACCAACTAAGTAACCAGCCTTTTCCAGAGAATCCTGACTGTTCAGGAGGCCATTTGGGCCATCCAATCTTCACTGGCCTCTGAAAGAGCACTCCTGCCAAGCTAACTTGCCCTTTCCCTTTGCTACAACCCCATACATTCACCATGGCCAATCCACCTAACCTGCACATCTTTGTGCTGTGATTACAATTCAACAATATATTATTGGCAGCAAAGTACTTTGGGACATGGTGTTCATGAAATGCACTATATCAATGCGAGTTTTTACTTTCTTTTCTCACATGGAGATTCAGTAACTATTCACTAAACTCAGTTTATATATACACTGGGAAAAACTCCAGCTTCCCCAATGACATGATTCAACGGGTAAGCAAGCAGGTCTCGGTATAAGACACTAGGAGTTGCACAATAAAGTTGGATGAAACAGTTTGTTGTCATTACGATCCCTGTAATCAAGTATCTCTGCTTCTCAGCAAACTCTCTCCTCCCTTATATCTTCCCCCACCAGGGTCTTGCTAGTACTGTCTATTTCCCAGATGATAGATCTTGGGCACAAAGATCTGAGTTATTGTTTTTCCAGCTTAACACCCTTGTGTAAAAGAAGTTACTGAAACATACGTAGATACTTTCCACGTGCCATTTTTGTTATTACAGTGGCGACTTGATTCTGACTCCAGTTATATCTTGGCAAATGAAATTCCCTAATTTGGCTAAAGTAACTAATGTTTACTACTCATGTAATCCTTCAGAAAAAAGTACTTGATTCATTTGACAACTAAGCAATTCACATTGTGCAGATGTGCTGGCAGCAGTGCTGAGCAGGAGCTATTGATGAACCTTCCCTGCACACTTTAGCCAACAGAATTCCAAAGATATAATGTAAGTCTCCATAACTATCAAACCTTTCCCTCAAAATTATTGCAATGTGGTTAATTATACTCGAGATGTACCTTAGACCCCAAAAAATTACTTACAGTACTGTAATGTAAATGAGGCACATTTAATTTGCATATTGTGACCAGGTCTCTAAATCATCCTGCCTCCCACAGAAATATTCATCAGTTCACCAAGAAGCAGCAAACAAGCACATGTCCATTCAAACATGTAGCTGTCCAGAATTCTCTCCAAATTAGCTTTACAGAAGGTAGTATATCTGTACACTTATTTCTAAACACATCTCTTATGTACAGTATACAAATTTATAGAATGATTACAGTGCAGGAAGCCATTTGGCCAGTGATGTTGGTGCTAGCCTAGGCAGCACACAAAAGAAAATGAAGTTCTAAAGTCACAATTATAATTACTTCTGGTTTAGCATGAGATGGTGTACAAAGCACAACATATTACTAAACTTTTAAAGTAACAACCCTGGAAATCTGAGAAATCGACTTTGACACACAAGTTATCTTTCACTGGATAGAAGAATGGTTTTTAATCTGAGATTATACCTTCATTAACATAATTATTCATTTGTAAATGGTGAATGCAAAATGGTGCACAAGGAATTTTGCTTAAACAAAAACTTGGCGACCAAAGCACATAGTTTTAGTCACTGTCTTTGATATTACAAAACTACTTGCTGTTTGCAATTAAGGAATCTGGTTTGCAGACCAGAAATTCCAGCAACGCATGATCTTTACATCAGTTGAATCAATCTCAACTAATGCTGGTAATGGCTAGCAGCTGAATCCCATATCTTGTACTGACTGTACTGGTTATTCTTCTGATCAATCTCTCAAAACCTTTACAGAAATAACAGAAGGCAAAACTCTTTCAGGAATGAATATAATCTGCCTAAGTATAAATGTATCCAAAGCATCAGGATTAACTATGGAAAGTGGATTAAGTTAATTCATACTGCAGCCACACAGTTCAAAATATACATATTAAAAAGTCTAGATAATCTTCAATTAAAATGAACCACATATGGACTCTGGATTATAATTAGTCTCAGGCCTCACTAGTCTCCTTACTCAGTATGGAGTCAGCAGTGACAATACCTTATAAATAGCTTTAATATAGGCAGGCCTATGGTGCGATGTATTTAACATGACAAGCTACTCTTGATTTTAAAAACATCTAGGGCAGAAAAAATCTCCAGGAAAATTATTAAGTGCTATCCAGGCAAGTACTCTGGAGCTTAATCAGAATACTACACAAAAGTCTTCAGAGTTTAACTATGGTATAAGATAGATAATGGCCTGGAAATTGGTTTGACTAGCTCCACAGCTTCTGTTGGTAGTTTCTCATAACACAAAAAAATTTAATTTCATTGATTAAAATAAATAACTACAGTTTTTTTGTATGGAGCCCAACTGCCGAAACCTTGCTACCACTCACACCAATGGGGTCTTATAGTCCCATTAACAGTGCACCCTCACCAGGGTGGCGAGGGATACGTTCAACAGGAAACCCCATTGACAACAGCAGGATCATAAGATTCTGCCACCAGCAAGCGCATACCACCTCTTGCTGTCACAAAACAAATTGCAGGGTGGGAGAAAAATCCTGCACATAAAGCGTTCAGATGAAAGGTTGACCTAAACTGTTAACTTTATTTCTCTTGATAGACGTTACCTAACCTGCTGAATATTTCCAGCATTTTTAGTTTTTACATTAGATTTCCAGCATCTGCAGCATTTTGCGTTTACGCTACACTGCCACATGAGCACCAGCCCCACTGTCACCATGAATATCCTGAATAGAGAAGACTGGTGGAAGATGTAATGTCCCAAACCAAAATATAATTACATAACTTGCTGAAACCCTCTGTATTTCATGAAAATATTTAACTGCTTCCTGCTGGTAAGGAGGGAATGTAATGAAGTCATGCAGGCTACAAGGTCCCATGGTTTCATCCCTGTTGGTGCTCACCTAGCTAACCATGCTACAATAGGCCTCATTCTGCACATGCGTGTAAAAGCACCAGAGTGGTCAGCTGGAATACCTGTTTCTGATCTTTAATAACAGATTACCATTAGAAAGTACTCCTGAAGCGATGTACATGAGATCATGATTGTGATGCTCTACACAGGTTCCAACATACATTTTTCAGACATAAAATGGTTACCCAGTTGACGTTACAAAGGCCGACCATTACCTGTAGGAATGTAATCTAATCAAGAATCACTCCTTTCAGGAAGGCTATTATCTATCACCTGAACGAAACACCAAAAGAAGGGGACTGATTAATTCTTCAAAGCAATTCAATGAGGTCATGGCACCTGATCTGAGGCCTTCCTCCATATACCTATCTTTACCCGATATCCCTCAATAACTTTGGTTAAGATATTTATCAATGTCATATTAAAAACTGATTCAACTATTGTTTGAGCAAAAGTGTTCCAAATTTGCATTTACTATCCATTGAATGTAGGATTGTTTCTTAATTATAATGCTGAAAGTTCTGGTTTTAATTTTTAGACTATGCTTTTTTGTTTTAGATTCCCCCTCCAGCAGAAATAGTTTTGCTCTACCTTATCCATCCGTGCTCCTTAATATCTTGAAACTTTGATTAAAATCACCCTTAATTAATTTAAATACGAGGGAATACAACTCTAGTGCCATTTCTTCTTGCAATTTAACCTTTGGCACCTTGGCATAATTCCAGACATTTTCTTCAAGGCCAAAATATACTTCCTGGTGTGCAATATCCAGAAATAAACATTGTGAATCATAGAATTCCTACAGTGCAGAAGGGAGCCAACTGGCCCATCAAGTCTGCACTGACTCTTCAAAAGACCATTTTACCTACGCCCTGACCCCATATTTATCCCATTCATCCCCCGAACGTACGTATCTTGGGACACTCTGGGACAATTTACTATGGTCAATCCACCTAACCTACAATCTTTGGAGTGTTTAAACCAGGGTTTTGCATGACTGCAGCCTGACTTCCAAATTCTTGTATTGCAGTCCTCAAGATACAAAGGCTAGTATTCCATTAGACTCTCATTACCTCTTATACCTATCCATAATTCAGGTATAAGTGTAAGCTAACCATTCTTTCCCCGTACTCCTCATTTGCCAGGAGCACATCCTCCAAGTCCTTCTGACAGTATGGGGTGAAATATAAAGCTCCGAAACAATAATACTCCCCAATCTATGTTTAAATTTAATAACTATTATATCTTTAAAATAAATCATCATAATGTTTATCTTTCTTAGACCTTACATTTTAAGCTGGAATTATAGTTGTCAAAAAGAGTAGTGGTTTGAGAGCAATTCTGAAATAGGGATATTCTTAAATGCAAGATATCAATTCCAATGTTTGTTACATTTTCTGGATTTGTTCACATTGATAACCATCCATCTTTCAGCTATAATTATAAAGCAGCTGAATGGTGGGAATTTCCTGACACTCCTATGTTACAGCACCTTGAAAAGCCACAGTTCACTGGGCTTAACTGTTAATAATCTTGCAGCTGCGATTTGCAAAAACAATATAAAACACTGACTTGAACAAGGCACAGGAATAGGAGACTATTCAGTTCCTCAAACCTGTTCCCTTAATAAATTAAATCATGGCTGATCTACACCCAACTTTAGTGACTTGAACATTATATTTCTGCAATATTCTTACCCAACAACAATCTATATCTCAGTTTTGAATTTTTCACTTGATACCCTGGCTCAGCAACTTTGAGGGAGAGTGTTCCAGATTCCCAGTAAACAAATATTTTCATCACACTGAACAATCTAACTTTGCTGTATGCCTCTCAGTCAATAACCCAAATGAACACTCTCTTGTGCCTACTCAGGATTTCACTATTGTTCCCTACTAACCTTGGGACAAGGTATAGTTTCCTGAATTGTCTCAACTCCACTTGCTTCTTTTTTGAAAGAAATCAATACCATGTTTGTCTGAGTTCCTTCAAACTTTACATTTTTGATCTTCACAAGTTGGAAATTCACCACCATACATGGTTTTCCTCTTTGCTGCATCAGAGATTGAAATAAAAATGCATGCACCATATCCCACTCCTAACTACTCGTTACCTTCAACCTCAAAACCTCCTCTCAATCTACTCTTCCTCACCAATTACTACTTCCTGATATACATAATCCTTATTCAAGCATATAATCATCTTCTGTTGTTATTAAAAGCAGCACATTAAAATTGCTCACAAATTTTCAAAAAATATTGTCAGTACTCTTACCAGCATTATATTGCAATTAGCTGACAGCCCTGCAGATACTTTGCACCATTTCAATGTTCCGGTGTGCACAGATAAATTCTTCTCTATTCATGAATAGAGTGGGTGTTTCATCATCCCTTTCCCAAAATGGGTTTACTTTGTACTATGACAATACACTTATATGGGCAAATTGCTTCAGAAGTATCTCCTGGATGTATAATGAGCAGTCATGAAACAAGACTCATTCCTGTAAGTGAAGTTGACCAGATAACTGAAGCAATTTAATCTATCGCACATTGCATATCCACTCAGAAGGCTGACAAGTTATAATGCACAGCCGGCCATCACATTCTATTTATAGCACACACACACAAGTTTGTTGATATAAAAAAGGTCACATTCTTTGTTGGGTTCACTTAAATCCATACCACAAAGTGAACAAAACTAATTTACAGTGCTGAGGTTTGCAAAGGACCAAAGCTGTTGAGAGAGAAGGACAATAGAAAAGGAAGACCTTTTTTTCAGAGGTGCTGTTAAATACTGTTCCTTAATTGGGCAACTGAAATGTTTTATAGTATCTCCAAATAGGAAGCATTTGGTTGTCTCACATCTGCTACTAGCTCCCATATTCAGTATTAAAGGTACAGTGCTGGATTCAACTCTTTGGTGGCCTGAATTGAAAGTTATTACAGGCAACATGACATGACTGTTTTAGATGTGCAGTGACTAATATAACAATCACCCATGCATGCACAGATTCTCCTGTTTCCAATAAACTGGTTATGTACAAGTGTAGATGGGAATGCAGTCAGTTCAGTCTCCCACAACTAGATCATCAAAACAAGGTTACCAATCCTCCTGAAATGGAGGACTGAGTTCCCAGGCACAGCTGTTAACATGGGAGAAAGGTTATTTGCACTTCTAGTTGGCAGCCTTGCACTTTCGTGTCTCACAGGTTAGAGATGGGACAAAATTGCAGGAACCTTCAAGTAATTAAATTTATTAAATCTTTCTTCCAATCTAAATCAAATTAGTTCTGAGATTCTGGAACATAGTCAGCATTCCTGCTCAGAATGCACTGCTGGACTCTAGTCTGTCCATTTGAGGGAACAGGTAAGAATCACAAGTAATTCCTTGCATATTGGTTGTGAATTTAGCAATTTATTTTAATTCACTCAACAAAAGAATGTAAAATTCCATCTAATGAGATGGAACTTTGCAATCAAAAAAATGCATTGACTAAACTTCTAATATGTTTTAGCAAAATGGCACATTTCAAGAAGGATTTTCAAATTGTAGAGAAGCATTCAATTTCATTCTTGCAAAAAGGAGGCTTCAGTTTTTTTTCAAGAGATTGCTTCTAGCCTCAATGGGAAAATTAGTAGGCATTTTGGAAAGGTCAGGCTGTTCTTTTTAGTGCTGCTAAATCTAAATGATAAAACTGACTCTTCTTCTCCGAAGCAGCCTTTTGATGCAGTGACTGTCTCTGTGAAAGATAGCTGGAGGAACAGGAAACACCCATCTTTGAAAGCTTTCTTCCATTGAAATTGATTAGCAATTTTTCCACTGTTAGAAATCAGGATGTAATCCTGTCACTTTTATTTTAAGGACAGCTAATACCAATGTTAACTACTGCACTTTCTGCCGTATGAATCTAGAGCAGATAAGTGGATTTTTCAGCCTTGCCAGCAAAAATCTGGCCAATCAGGACTCACCTGCGATCACCAGTTTGTACTTTGAGCAGTTTGATGGGCACTTAACTACTGCAGTAACGGCCAAGAATGTTGATCCTGCTCTGAACAGCAGGAAATAAGTTAAACACTGAAATTGCACACTATGATTAACTGGCACCACTTTCCCAATTATGAAAGACAATTTTAATATCTTAGGTGCTCAATCACAATTTATTTTATTCACTCATGGGATGTATGTGGGCTTCGCTGGCCAGGCCAGCATTTAATGCCCACCCACAATTGCCTTGAGGTGGTGAGCTGCCTCTTGAATTATTGCAGTCCGTATGCTGTAGACAAATCCATAGTGCTGATAGAAGGGAGTTCCAGGATTTTGACCCAGTGACAGTGAAGAAACAATAATACATTTCTAAGTCAGGATGGTGAGTGGCTTGGAGGGAATTTCCAGGTGATGTGTTCTGTTTACTGCCCTTCTTCTAGGTGTTAGAGATTGTGGGTTTGGAAGGTGCTACCTAAGCAGCCTGAGCGGTGCCAATTAATCATGGTGTGCTGAGTTCCTACAGTACATCTTGTAGATGCGCACGCAGCTGCCACTGTTCATCAATGGTGGAGAGTGAATGCTTGTGGATGAAGTGCAAACCAAACAAGTTGATTTCTCCTGGATGGTGGATAGCTTATTCAGTGTTGTCAGAGCTTCATTCATTCAAGCAAGTGAACTTGTGCCTTGGAGACGGCCAGCAGGCTTTTGGGAGTCAGGAAATTAATTACTCATCACAGGATTCCAAACCTCTGACCCGCTCTTAAAGCCATGATGTAGAGATGCCGGCGTTGGACTGGGGTAAACGCAGTAAAGTCTGTCAACACCAATTTTAAATCCAACCAATTTATTTGGTAGTAAATCTGCGAGCTTTCAGCCTTTGTGGCCTTCGTCAGGCGAATGAGGTGTTCTGGTCTCCAAAAGCACACATATCAGCACAGACTCTTATAGCCACAGTATTCAGATGGCTGGTCCAGTTCTGTTTCTGGTCAATGGTAACCCCCTAGGATCTTGATGGTGGGGGATTCAGTAACAATAATGCTATTTAATATTGAGAGGCAAGGTTTACTGAAACGAAAGCAAACTCCTGAAGATAATTTATTTCCAACATTTTCTGTTCTTATCCTAAATATTAATTCTCATGTAGCATTGAAATTGAAAACAAAGTTTCACCACTGTCCAGTGATGAGTCTTACATACCAGTATCAGTCTGAATTTAAAACTGTGATGCAATAATGCAATTAACATTTCCAAACCGCAGGCAGATGTCAAATGATCAGATGTCAGGTGATTGAAGACCACATGGCTATCAGGACATGATTGGATGCCCTGGAATATGTCAAAACAGCATTGGCAATCTCATGCTTAGGAACCCCAGGTCCATTGTCTTATCGTTTTCACAGGGAGTTCCAAACAACCTCAGAATGCACCATATTGGTAGCATGAGCCTGCACCCTACGAGTTTACAATGCTGCATATTTCCACATCAATACACTCACCTTGGAAGCACAGCAGTTCAAAACCTTGGTGTGTAATATTTACATAAGTAGTGCTTCAGGAGATGTAGATGCAAACAGTTCTTTTTAATCTCTTAACTTTAATCTTTTTTTTTTAAACAAGGTTAAAGAGGCTTCAGTGGAAACAAGCTAGGCAGAGTTAATCGTAGATTAGTGCTATGAAACATTCTAGTTCCTTCCTAATGGGATTAAACTCAACTGGCTGGTCAATAAGCAGGCAGATTACAGGAAGCTGCTTCACTGCCACTTGCAATTCCGCTTTTAGCTAGACTCTGAACTGACGTTCATTTTTCTGATCCCTTCTTTATAGTGCAGATCTAACAGAAACAGCAGCCTTGACATTGGCAATGATGCGGCAATGAATGAAGTTGTGTTAATGCTGGCGGAGGAACACAGAGCACCTGAGGAGGTGGTTTTCTAAGGATCAACCACGCAAACACATGTCATCATCTGCAACTCATTTTGGCTAGAGGTGTTCAGCCTTCAGACTGCCCCTCACTGGTCAGCAATGCCAGTTTATATAAACATCCTCTAGGGACCTGTCACTATAAAGTACCATTATTTGGACAGGATCATCAGCAGAAGATGACTGGCACTCCTAGTGAAATTACACATCACCCAGGATTCAACATTTATGAATACCAAGAGCAGAGACTGTAGGCACAGAAAATATGACCTCCTCTCATTGCCTCCCCCTGCCTCACTGGCATAATAAATACAAACGTAGAAAATAGGAGCAGGAGTAAGTCATTCAGCCCTTCAAGCCTGCCCCCCCCCTTTAATCCCAAGAGCTATGTCTAACTTCTTCTTTGAAAACAATGTTTTGGTCTCAACTTCTTTCTGAGGTAGTGACTTCCACAAGTTTACCACTCTTCGGATGAAGAAATTTCTCCTCATCTCAGTCCTAAAGGGCTTGCCCTGTAACCTTAGACTGTGACCCCTGGTTCTGCGCAGCCCCATTGTTTTGAACTCCCGTGAATATATTCCTAACCGACTTAACCTGTCCTTGTACATCAGTCCCCCATCCCAGGAATCAGTCTGGTAAACCAGCTTTGCACATCCTTCCTCAGATAAGGAGACCAAAACAGCACATAATTTCCAGATCTGGCATCATGAAGGTTACAGTGGAAAATGAGTACAGTAGGAAAAGCTATGGGTCACCACTTCAGGGCTCTCTCCCAAAACGAAGATAATAGTTACTGTTCACATTACAATCTGCTCTACATTAGGGGTACCAAATACAGATTGGACAAGCATTTTGCAGAGCACTCCTATTCAATCTGCAAGCATGATTCCAAGTTTCCTACGGCCTATCATTTTAATTCTACATCTTGCTCTCACACCAACTCTTTTGTCCTTGGTCTACTGCAGTGTTCCAATGAAGGTCAATATAAATCTGAAGAACAACACCTGGTCTGTTGATGGGCAATTTGCAGTCTCAATATTAAGTCCAACAATTTTAGGAGGTTCTCTCTCTCCCATTTGATTTCCTTTGCATATTTCTGGCTTAACTTTATTTTTCTCCTATTTTTGCCTCCCATGGCAGTTACTCATAATTCTGACATTTTGATTCTTTACGTATCCCATCATCACCTTTGGTTCTGCACCAATTCTTTTATCATAGAATGCCTCCCATCTTGTGTCACAGAGCTTCCATTTTGATCTTTCTCCATCCTGCTCCCAGTCTCAAAGGTGAGATGCCGGTCTTTATTTAACTTTACATACTGCTCTGTTCTCAAGTCATTGAAATAAATTTACCAAAAGATACACTTAACAAAATCTCCCAGTTTCCTAAGTATTCCCTAAGTATTGTCAATGGTTTGCAGCTGGATATGGAACAGCAGAATCTGATAAGCACCAATATTCACGCTTTCACTACAGAGCATGTAAACAGACTGCACTAATTTGCAGTTCATCAATGGAATTTGAATATTCTGACAATACTTTAAAACTACAGAACAATCTCTCCGAATATTTTCAGAAGCAAAATACTGGAAATCTGGAGTAAAAATAGAAAATGCTGGAAATACTCAGTAGGTCAGGCAGTATGTGAAGGAAGGAAGAGTTTTGATCAAAAGCTATTGACCTGAAACATTAACCATTCCTCTCTCAGATGTGTAACTCTTGAATTTTCTATTGTTATTCAATAAATTTTTGTTTCAAGATCTTCAAAGGCTGTTGTAAATCGTCCATGATCAAAAATACAAAGTTTATTAAAAAACATTTTATACTAGAATCTCAAATATCTGATAATAGCCAAGCAACTTATATTTCAATTTACAGAACCATCTAGACTTGAAACATTGGTATCAGACCTGCTGAGATTTTCCAGCATTTTCTGTTTTTGTTTCGGATTCCAGCACCCACGATATTTTGTTTTTATCTCGATGTTTAACTCACTGCCACTTCTCTTCCAGCAATGCCCTTCCTGAAGTAGTATTGCTCTTCTCTCCGACAGAACTTCCATTTGTCTCTCTCACCATGTGCACAGTTATTACTTTCCATTTCCCTCTTGATGATCAAGAAAGTATTTAAAGCTCTGCTGATTCTCTTTGCTCTTAGCTCTGATGAAGGGCCATCTAGACTCGAAACATTGGCTCCATTCTCTCCCCATGGATGCTGTCAGGCCCTCAGATTTTTCCAGCATTTTCTGTTTTTGTTTCAATTTACAGTTTAATCAGCCTGAAGTTCAGAGCCAGCAACCTGCAGGGGATGGTTACAACAGACAATTCCTCCTGTCCTCCATTTTAAAACCTAATAGAAAGGCCAGTTTCTATTTTAACTCTATCTATTTTAGATGAGGGTGAAAATATCCTGCTTCCCGTCCATACACAGCACCCGTTAGGAGATGTCACTAGACAGAACCCCGTTAAGCTCTCCCTTTCACTAACTCAGTGCAGTGCAACTAACTACAGCACCCAAACCTAAATCTGCTAACATAGGCAAAGATTAAAGGCTGGTTCATCCTGATCCAGATGTGCATAGGGTGGGCAGCAGCATCATAATATTAGAATCTAAAGGTTTTTCTGTGTATAAATGGTGACGCGATATAGCTTCTATTAGAGTGGCATGGTGGTTGGCACTGCTGCTTCACAGTGCCAGAGACCCGGGTTCAATTCCCAGCTTAGGTCACTGTCCGTGCGGAGTCTGCACAGTCTCCCCATGTCTGAGTGGGTTTCCTCTGGATGCTCTAGTTTCCTCCCATGGTCCAAAGGTGTACTGGTTAGGTGCACTGGTAATGCTAAATTTTCCCTCCATGCACCCGAACAAGCACCAGAATATGGCAACTAGAGGATTTGCACAGTAACTTCATTGTAGAGTTAATATAAGCCTATTTGTGACACTAATAAATAAACTTTAAAAAAAATTTAAAACTTTAATAAAAAACCTTAGGCAGTAATTGTGCTTGTCCAAATGGCATGTTACAACAATGTGCAACACTCTAACATACAAGTCTTATTCCATAAATACCAGCAGCTCCATATTACAAGTGTGAACGTGATTAGTTTAACTTAACATTGAAAGAAAGAATCCTTACAAGTGGCATTCCAGTACAAACAAAGTTACTTCAAAAGGCCTTAGAAAATATTGAAGTTTTAACGTTTATGTATTAGTGTCCCAAGTAGGCTTACAGTAACACTGCAATGAAGTTACTGTGAAAATGAGTGGCTGCTGATATGCAATTTTCCTTTCTGTTTTGCATATCTGAACTTTTCCTCATTGTTATCAGTTAAACAATTAAACAAAGTTCTTTCCATCAAAGATAAAAGCTATTACTGAACAGCTATTTTTTAACTATAATCTGTAACCACGTGGCACAGCATATTCCCCACTCCACTAGGCCAGGGATCAACTTTGGTTCAAAAAAAAAATGCAGGACATGCCAGGAACTGCATCAGGCATACCTAAAATCGAGATGTCAACCTGTGATGGTGCAACACAAGGACTACTTGCACTCCAAACAATGGAAGCAGTATACAATATGCAGCTGTATGCAATCAGACAACCAACAAATGAAATTGAAGTGCTGTAGCTCCACCACATCCAACTCACTGGGGGATGAGGCTCCACAAATATCCCACCCTCAATAATGGGAACCCATTACTGCAAAAGACAAGACTGGAGTATTGTCTTCAGCCAAAGATGGATGATCCATCTCTGCCTCCTTCAGAGGTCCCCAGTATTACAGATGTCAGTCTTCAACCAATTCAATTCAGTCCAAATGAAATCAAGGCACAGGATACTGCAAAGGCTTTGGTCCCTGACAACATTCCAACAATAATATTGAAGACTTGGGCTCCAGAACTAATTGCGCCCCAGCCAAGCTGTTCCAGTTCAACTACACAAATAATAGCTGCCCGCCAATGTGCAGAATGGCCCAGGTAAGTCATGTACACAAAGGCAGGACAGTTCCAACAAGGCCAGCTATTGGCCTCTCACTCTACTCTCAGTCATCAAGTGTTCTCAAGCAGCACTTACTCAGCAAAAACCTGCTGGCATTCAGTTGGTTCCACCAGGGTCACTCATCTCCACCAGCAAGAGACAATGTAACCATCTCACCATGATATTCAGTGACATTACCATCACTGGAACTCTGCTGTCAACAACTTGAGGTTACCACTGACCAGAAACTGAACAAGTCCAGCCACATAAACACTATGGTTAAACAGCAGGTCAGAGGTAGAGGATCCTGCAGCAAATAATTCATCTCCTGACTCCCCAAAGTTGTCCAAGCACAAGTAAGGTGTGTGATAGAATTAGCTACACTTCCCTGTATGAGTGCAGCTCCAGCAACCCTTAAGAAGTCTGGCATTATCCATACAAAGCAGTGTGCTTGATTGGCCACTAACTTAAACAATTTTTCCACCACCACCATGCGTGGCAGCATTATGAATCATCTACAAGATGGACTGCGGCAAGCACCAGGGATCCTTCAACAGCACTTTCCAAACACACGGCCTCTACCATCTAGAGGGACAAGGGCAGCAAATCTTAGGGTCTTAAAACAGGTGGCTAGTGAAGTAGTGGATGCGTTGGTTTTAATATTTCAAAATTCCCTAGAATCACAGAATTTATACAACGCAGAAGACCATTCAATCCATCAATTCTACACTGGCTGTCTGAAAGAGCATCTTCTCAATTTCCACTCCCCTGTCTCATCCTTGTAACCTTGCTATCTTTTCAGCTAGCAATCCAATCCCTTTGAATTACTCAATCGATTCTGCCACCATCACCCTCTCAGGACATTCGCCCCACACTCCAACCATCCTTCAAGTGAAAATGTTTTTCCTCATGTTGTCGCTACTCATTTTGAAACTGCGACACGTACTCTTCAGAGGCAACAGTTTCTCACCATTCACTCTGTCCATTCCCCTCAAGGTCATGAATACATCTTCCAAGTCTCCTCTCAGCCTTCTTTTGACAAGGAAAACGCATCTCTCTAATCTATCCTCATAGTTACAGTTATTCATCTCTGAAATTATTCTTGAGAATCTCCTTTATATCCTTTCTATGACTTCACATCCTTTCTGAATCATTGCATCCACGGACTAACTAGTGTCTTATAAAATTAATAAGACCTCCTTACTTTAGGAAACGTTCCATTAAGCTGGAAAATAGAATATGTAGAAACGTGGAGTTGCAGTTATCATCATGTCAGCATTTATTTGAAAGGCGGTGCAGGCTCAAGAGGCTGCATAGCCTACTTCTGTTCCTAATTCAAACATTCATTGATATATGGGAACTGCATCACCTGCAAGTTCCCGTCCAAGCCACACACTGTCCTGACTTAGGATCACAGTGTTGTTCCTTCATTGCCGTTGGGTCAAAATCCAGGAACTCAGTCTTTAATACTGTATACCTACACCACATGGACTGCAGTGGTTCAAGGCGGAGCTTACTTTCTCAAGGGTAATTTGGGATGGGCAATAAATCCTGGCCCAGCCAACAACACCCACATGCTGTAAAAGAATAAAGAAATGCTTTTTTTTCTAATTACTGAACCATATGATCAAATCTAGTTCTGTGAGTTTTGTGATGTACCCAACCCAAATAATAAGTACTTGATGGAATGCAAGGCACACCTTGCTTTCTGCAAATGTTGCTGGCATTGACATTTTTTCCAATCACTTATTCTGCTTAATAAAAATCACTCTTATTAACTGAATTAGTTAATTCATATTAAAATTAAAATTATAGAAGAGAATCAGAATATCTTAGAATCATTACAGTGCAGGAGGCAGACATTTGGTCCACCAAAGTCTGCACCGACAATAATCCCACCCAGGCCATATCCCCATAACTACATCTATTTACCCTAACTAGTTATCCCTAAGATTAAAGAGCAATTTAACATTATCAATTCATCTAATCAGCACATCTCTGAACTGTGGGAGGAAGTCGGGTGCCCGGAGGAAACCCATGCAGACATGTGGAGAACGTGCAGCTTCCGCACAGAGTGACCCAAGCAGGGAATTGAACCCAGGTCCCTTGCGCTGTGAGGCAAGTGTCAGGCTAAACTGGGATTCCCCCATTTTTAATTCAATTTTATTAACTCGAAATCTCAATTCTTCAGATTAAAGAGAGTAGCAAGCACACTGACTGGAAGTCACAAGCGTGTAGTTACAGATTGCCTGTTCTGGTCATAGATCAATTTGAACCACAGATCAATTATAGGACTATCAAATGTTGGAAAGCATCAAAGTATGGAGAAGAAAGCCTAAAAATGCATTATTAGCTTTCAAACAAGATTAAAAAAAAATCATATATAGCAAAACGTTCACATCTTTCTCCAGGCTTTGTAAACCGGTCATCATTTATGATCATTTGCCACAAATCTGTTTGTGCATTTCCCAAAACACTTCAGGTTGCTGATTAGAAACTAAATTAAGCACCCTTTTTCCCACTCATATCCCATTCTCTTTCACACAAACAATAGTAAAAATCTGGAATTTTCCCTAAAAAAAATTATGGGCACTTGAAATTTTCAAGACTGAAGATTGAAGGGATTTTTGTGAAGGGTATTAAATAAAACGTAACCAAGGTGTGTAAATGGGGTGCAGATCCAGATCAGCAATGAGCAAACTGAATGGCAGAGCAGGTTTGAGCTGCTAAATGCCCTTCTCCTGTTCCCATGTTGGATGAGAATATAGGAGGCATGGTTAGTGAGTTTGCAGATGACACCAAGATTGGTTGCATAGTGGACAGTGAAGGAAGTTATGTCCAACTGCAACAGGATCCTGATCAACTGGGCCAGAGGGTTAACGAATGGCAGATGGAGTTTAATTTAGACAAATGCGAGGTGATGCATTTTGATAGACTGAACCAGGGCAGGACTTAGTAGGGCGTTGGGGAAGTTACAAAACAAAGAGATCTAGGAGTACGTATTCATAGCTTCTTGAAAGTGGAGTCACAGGTAAAGAAGGCATTTGGCATGCTTGGTTTCATCAGTCAGAACACTGAATACAGGAATTAGAATGTCTTGTTGACGTTGTGCAAGATATTGGTAAGGCCATATGTGGAATATTGTGAGCAATTCTGGTCATCCTATTATAGAAAGAATATTATTAAACTTGAAAGAGTGCAGAAAAGAATTACTAGGATGCTACTGGGACTTGATGGATTGAGTTATAAGGAAAGGCTGGATAAACTGGGACTTTTTTCTACAGAGCATAAAGCTGAGGGGTGACCTTACAGAGATCTATAAAATAATGAGGGGCATAGACAAGGCAGATGATCAATGTCTTTTCCCAAAGGTAGGGGAGTCTAAAATTAGAGGGCATAGGTTTAAGGGGAGACAGGAGAGTCACTTTTTTTCACATAGAGGGTAGTGTGTGTCTGGAATAAACTGCCAGAGGTAGTAGAAGAGGCAGGTACAATTTTGTCCTTTAAAAAGCATTTAGACAGTTACATGGGTACGATGGGGATAGAAGGATATGGGCCAAACGTGGGCAATTGGGATTAGCTTAGGGGTTTAAAAAAAAAGGATGGCACGGACAAGTTTGGACTGAAGGACTGTTTCCATGCTGTAAACCTCTATGACTCTATGTTCTCTCTCATGCAAGCTCTTTTTTTCAACCTAATATTGCAGTAATAAACAAACCATTTCAGATTCCCTCTCAAATCTGCCTTAGAGGTAAGAATAGCTTAGGGATTCTGCTGGTTTGTCCCTCCCTGTGGAGGGATCACTTTACCCTTGCTCACTGCTCCCTCCCCTGTGGGGTACAGCTCAAACCAGGATTCCTAACTCTAATATATAGGGCAACATATTAAAAATCCACAAAAGGGGAAACATCAGGGGTTAAAGTGCGGGAATGGTAACAAAATGAATCAGCACAGTCCACTGAGCACTTTGACAAGGTAAGAGGGCACATGTCTGTAATTACAAGGTCCCCAAGTGGCTAGGCTCCTGATCACAGCTGTGATGTGCAGGGAAAGTAACAGTGAACAGAGGTAAAATGTTTCCCCCACAGGGAGGGAGAAATCCACAGAGTCTCCCCGAGCAACTCTTGCCTCTGTGTTTACCCCAGTCCAATGCTGGCATCTCCACATCACAACTCTTGCCTCCCAAGGGCAAACTTGTGAGACAATCCAAGGGAACCACTAAAAACATTGAGGGGGTGGCTAGAATTTTCTTTTTCCTTTCTCAGATATCCATTTCTGTAAAGACATACAATAAAACTTGAGGAAATAAGTGTGTAAAATGTATAGAAAATCAAAATACTTCATGCTGGATATCTGCAATAAAAGAGAAAATGCTAGAAAACCTCAGCAGATCTGGCAGCATCAGGTCTATGCTGATCCATAGGTCTATGACCTTGCATTTGATCTGATGAGGGGTCACAGATATCAAAACATTCTTTTTACTTCTTCACAGATGCTGCCAAATTTGCTGAGTATTTCCAGCATTTTGTTTTTATGCAAAATTCCTTGATAGTACGCTGAAGGTGAATAACGCAGCATCAGAAATTCTGACAACATACATCTACTTTATGCAAATTGTTTTGCTATCGACAACAGAAAAACAGAATTCAAAATGTGGATCAAATTGTGCAGAATTTCTATGATCACATACTAAGTTCTGATACTTGTATTTTTGATCATTTAAATCAATGGCACCTTACGTTAGCACAACTGCCTAAGCCACAAACACTTGTTAAAATCTATTTAACCTCCGCATAAATTGCTTCAAACTTTGGGGAATTTTTAGATCAAAAACAAACTCACCCAGAGATACATCATTTGCATTTTGAACGAATTCACACACAATTACGGCAACCACAAAGTCATCTAGCTACAGGCACACGTGAAGGAAAGTCGGCTGAAAGGATTACTCTAGTTTCTTGCCTCGTTTTTAGGTGCAGCCTCTCTCCTTTAGCAGCTCCCACCCCACCTGTGCTGCTGTGAGCAACAGTTCAGCCTGAAGGGAATTTCTGCCTGGCACAACAGCAGTTCATTTAACCCATGTGTGCTTTTTTAAAAAGACAAGCAAAGATGGGTGGGGTTCAGAATATGAGATAAGTTAACCGTTTCAACAACGACATTTTAAGAAAACATTCACGCCCAAGGTATGATTTTTGTTCCCTACTGCCCCCTCATCTCAACGTCCCTTAAACCTTCTTCCTTATCCCCCAAAGGTTGCAATCCAGTTCCTCAGGGACAAAAACCCTCCAAAACATGATCTCACTGACTATTCTTCAAGTTACGAGCCTAGGCTACGAAGTGGGTGAGCAGACTATCCCTTAATGCAGCCGTGTTGAGGTCGACCTTGCTGGGATCAGCCACATCAACCAGGAACCAGGAGTCAAACATGGGCCTCCTGGTCTGTGTAATTCAAGATAAACAGTCAGTGGCCACATCAACTGTATCATCTATTCTCAATGAATTAGAGATGGATTCGACTAATTCACAAAGCTTTCCTTCAGGAGCAGAATTTTTTTTTCCAGCTCTGCATCTTTCAAAAACTTTAAAAACGCAAAAATGAGACTTGAGCTTCAAACTCCAAATCGTAATCACCAAATGTCCATCTCCATATTCTCAGTATTAACTCTGCCTTTAAATTATGCTCCCAGTGGCAATTGCTCACATCAGTTCTCTGTTTCTGTTTATAAAGTAACCTCAGTATTTTCTACGTCTAAGAAATGTATACTCTCATATAATACGTCTTATACGAGGACATGATCAAAATGAATGGGGGAACAGGCTCAAAGGGCCAAATTGCCAGTCCTGCTTCTAGTTTCTACATTTCTATGATACTGGTGGAAATAGTTCTGGTGTAGGGATAAACAGCATGCATTTACATAGTATTTTCAACAATGGGCAAAAATGCGTTTTTACATCCGAGTGTTATGTCAGTGCCGCAAGTCATGGACTCTCAGTCTTAGAGCTCAGATCTTACCCAGAGTTAAAAGGGCATCAACCGTCAAAATTACTGGGAAATCTCAAATATCGATAATAATCCATTAGCTGTAAAGTATTTTGGGGCATCCGAAGATAACAAAGGGCACTACATAAATGCAAATAATTTAGAACATAGAACAGGCCCTTTGGCCCACAAGTTGAAATTTCTAAGTAGATAACTCAACTGTGGGTGGCATGGTGGCAGTGACCCGAGTTCAATTCCAACCTTGGGTGACTGTCTGAAGTTTGTACATTCTCCATGTCTGCGTGGATTTCCTCTGGGTGCTCCAATTTCCTCCTACAGTCCAAACATGTGTAGATTAGATAAGTTAGTGAATGCACAGGGTTACAAGGGAAGAGCAGAGGAGGGGAACCTGCCTGGCTACTCTTTTGGCGACTGGGTGACGACTCAATGTACTGGAAGGCCTCCTTCTGCACTGTAAGATTCTTAGTTCTATGATTCTATGAATTTGCAAAGGACTATTGAAAATAGTACAGAGTCCTACAATCAAGTGATTGAAATTACCTCAAAAAATGAGTTTTCAATTTTCCAACCAAAGAACTCAATTCCAGTATCACGTGAGCATTAGACTTTACTGGGCTGAACTTGTTTAAATGGTTTTGTCTATGGGAAGTTTTGGTTTGATTGGAACATCTTCGATGTATTTGTTAAGGGCTATACTTCATCATGGTTGTTTTGTTTGTAACTGATAAAAGATATCAGTTTCCATACAGGTTAACTACATTCTTAACTAAACTTCATTTGATGAAAGGTACTTTGTGGGTCATTTGACTCAAAACTGAAGATAAACATATCATGCTTATCCAGGCCAAATTCAGGATGCAAAATTTCTGTTCCAAACAGGCTCCATAAAACACTTGCATTTCTGACCTGGATCATTACAATGAAGCGATAAAAGTTAACAATGAAAAGAGGGCGTTTGTTTTTTGCAATAATACTAATTAGTATCTCAAATTGCTTCAATCACTATCACAACAGTGATTGGATCTATAACCAAGATTATGAGTGTCAGGTTTAAATTCATATTTGACCCACAATCTTTTGATGTGAATGCAAATACAGCACTAGAGAAATTAGCTTAAAATCTAGACTGACATTCTCATCCCAAAAGGAAGCTGCACTTTTGGAATTGCCATTTTACAGATGAGATGTTAAACTAAAACCCCTGCATGCCATCCCAGAGCAATATCACTAATATAGATGACTTGGTCACTATCACATTGCTAATTTGGCATTTGCTTAATGCAATTGACTGTAGCTTGTTACAACATGACTACAGTTCAAAAATACTCAGTTGACTAATGGGATGTGTGATGTTTTGAGGAAATTAAGGGCTCATCCAAATCCAAGTCTTTTCTTGCATTACTTAATTTTATCATTTTGTAGTCGAAAATTTAAGATGGCAGATACAACTGGTTTTAAAAACTTCTCAAATACAATTTGGAAAAACAAAAATCTCCAATTTTGCTTCATTAAATGGACAGAGCAGAACTATTTTATACTCACATTAAACTTGGTCGAATTTGCCAATGCTCCAGATTTATTAAACTGACAATGGAATGAGTTTTAACAAAACCCACATGAAATATTTCTGACATCATACAGTGTCAAATATGAATAGGGTGTAAAACTAGTTTGTTAATTTACCAAACTTTATAATTGGGCAATTTGCTGCCACACTTGCAAATCATGAAATTTGTGAATACAGAGAGCTCTTGGGATTGAAAGGTCAGGGATAGATGGCTCAGGGGCAACGGAGGAGAAGAGGAAGGAACAGCTCAGTAGAACATAGGGGCAGAGCGTTCACAGCCTCATGCGAGCAGTGTAGAGAAAAGGACCATAAAATATCTGAGCTTCCTTTGAAACATAAAGCTTCATTATTACCTCTGGTCAACTTTAGCCACTCTCAGTCACTCAGGTCCCTATCCCTTACATCACTATTTTTTCTATGCTTTTATTTTCCCATTTCAAAAGCACTTCATGCTTTTCTACTTATCCATTTGTGCGCCAATTTATTTAGTCTTTAATAACCAAATTCCTATAAATAAAAATTACCCAAAAACCCAAGCTTCCAAGTCTTTTCTGAAAGCAAATCCACAAGCCTCAAAAATGGCCAAGAGCATTTAAACTGAAATTTCAACCAAAGGAGAAAGCAATCCATCTTCAATAAACATTTTGATTTTCCCTTTGTCTAAGCAACCACATTCGCTTTAATCACAGATATGATCTGTCTAGACACAGCTCATAACAGAAGACAGCATTGGGAAGTTTTTTTTTACTTATCCGTTTGCAATATTTACACTGCAGGGATTTCCGTCATATCTTAGTTATATCTTAGAGATTAAACTGCTGGTGTCAAGTCAGCTTTTTCATAACTAAATACCCAACTAGAAAGTATTAATGGATTAAATGGATTAAATTTGATAATTCCTCCCCAACATGTCATACCGGCTTTTTTTAAAATTACAGATCATTAAGACTAACACGCTCAAATTTTAACAAGTTTTCATTACGTATCACATATATCCACTTGCTCACTCACTCTCCCCACAAACATACTTAACTATCCTGTTAGCTTAGTGGTACTACCCATTTCAAGGGCCTTAAACTGGTAATTTTGACTACAACACATACCTTTTGGATATAATCCATCTGACTTTCCTGTCTTTAGCATGTGTGGGGTGCTGCAAATTTGGTTTCTCTCAACATAATGTACTTCTGTACATCAAACTTCCGAATAGGACTGTGCAGTAATACAATTAAATCAATTCTAAAATCTGGCTGCATTTCGCAAAAATTGAAATCACAAGGAACTGTAATAAAAATTGCACAACGTATGAAGTATTGAGTTTTCTTGCTTGGCCTGGCATTCCCAATAAATAGAATATCCTCCTAATGTACATACCTTCATTTCCATTTTTACACAAATTTTATCATTTCATTTCTACTTCTTGATATGTATTATTCCCAAAATATCTCTGATACACAATGGTGCATTGCTAGTTGAGAAGAACCAGTTACTATTCTAACCTTGATATCAGTGAAAGGGGGCAACTGGAGTTCAAGTGCCACGGTAATCTTATTCTCTTAGCATTTGAGCTATCAAGACCACAGAACAAGTTACTAGCTGACGCTTTGCCTTGAAACCAAAGTGTGTGATAAAGACACAAATAGAAGGTGCCAAAATTCTTTACTTTGGAATCTACCAGATAACTAAACTGGAGAGGAATTATCAAATTTCCCATTTAGTCCATTAATACTTTCTAATTGCTAATAGAATGATTTGTTAGATCTATATTTTTGCCATAAACAGAAACTAAATCCTTCCATGTGGAACAGGAAAGAACCAGGTTCAACCTTTTGTCAGCACTGAGTTAGACAATCTCAGACGTTAAGTGTTAGTGGTCCAATTCAGAAAGTCTGTTTTCAAGAACTCCATTCCTGATTATTAGCTAACAAAGACTATTGGAAGTCTCCAGTAATGGTCAAAACAGCATGTTAATACTCAATGAATCACAGAATTCCTACAGTGCAGAAAGAGACCATTTGCGCCCATCAAGCTTGCACCGGAAATGATCCCATCCAAGCCTCGTTCCCATAAATCCACATGTTTACCCCTACTAGTCCCTCTGGCATTAAGGGACAATTTAGTACAGCCAATCCACTTAACCTGCACATTTTTGGACTGAGAGAGGAAACTGGAGTACCCGGAGGAGACCCAAACAGACACAGGGAGAATGTACAAATATGCATTGTGCAGATAATAGATAGCCACGAAGGCTGATCCTACATGCAACAAAGACCTGAGGATTGAAATGGGGAAAAATAAAATAAAAATATTCCTTGAAAGCTTGATTTTGGAACAGTGATTTTGTGAAACTCTTTACTTCCATCGAGTACATGAAACAGGAAGAATACAACTGTACCATAGAGTTGTATTTAATATATACAGAAGATTTATTAACAAACGCAAGGTATACAAAACCAAAGCAGTGCAAGGTGCTTTTAGCAAAAAAAAAGCTTAAAATTGTAAAATTATATTGGGGAAATGGTCGGCGATGCAGTTCTGCATTAGCAGCTTCCAACTCCAATGATGCAGAAAATGCTCTACATTAACAGTCATGGCTTGTGACTATTTAACTGGTTTGCACCTAACAATAATCAGAAGATCACTGGAATGGCCAGTCTGATGCAGACTGGAATCTTCAGTTCTGCCAACCAGCACCCAAATGAATATGGCCACTTCTGTCTCTAACAAATCATTTTAAAATGAATTGCCAGATTGCTTGTTCTGTTGTCAGTTGCTTCAAGCAGCACCAACTTGAATACTGCTGATTGTGTAATGTCCATTGGTGACAAACCTGTAATACAAATGAAATCTTTTGCATTGCCGTGTGTCAACAGACAAAGCACTAGTACATCCGTTCCACTGTTCAAAGTTACATCAATGCACTGGTCACAACACATGTGTGGACTTTGTTCACTCTCCTCCTCCTGCTAGCTCCTTTTATTCTCAGAACAGATTGCAGAACTTTTACCTCTTCCTGAAGTCAATTCAAGAGCAGATGGTTCAGATTCTATATTTGGAAACTGACCCATCTCCAAACAGCTCATGATGCTGAACACAAGTAATGTAGATTTGCTACTTAGTGATTTATCGAAGATTTGATATCACAAAATGCACTAAAGATGAGCATACAGCAGTGCGAGCACAGAATGTTACATAGTTTAACAGTTTAAATTGGCTCTGATTTTTTCTTTGAACCGTTTCCTTCCAAACCATTTTAGTTTTTATTCAAGTGGGGGATTAGAGAAGCAGCAGAATACTTTCAGCAATGAGGCATGAACCAACCACCTTCTGCTGGAGCTCTCTTTCCCACAGTGATACATAGCCTTCCACAGCAACCATCCTCAGGCCTCTTGGACAATCAATATAATTGTGAATTTGAGGTGATTTGAGGGTCCATGTCCAATGATATGCAGATTTTCTATGCTAATTTTAATAGGACTTTACTTCCACTGGATAGCAGTGCATATCATTAACCAATACCGAATTTGATCCCAAATCTGTTTTACAACCGTTTGCAACACAGATGGCCAACCACACCAGAGGTGGTGAATTCAAAGTTAGGAATGATTACAATATTGCAATTTTTAAAAATGTGAAAACAAAGCTTTTGCTTTCTCCAAACAAGTGTGATTTATTAGTGCAGGGGAGATAGAGAAAGCAAATAAATAAATTACTCTGAAGCAAGAGAAAATAATTATTTTATATGAAGCTTCCAAATTCTCAGTTAAACACACAGAAGATTCACAAAAATAGTTCCAGAAACGTGAAATTACAGGCAGAAAGTTGCAAGTAGGCCGAATGGCATTCTTCCGTGTTACAATCATTCCGTGATCCTGTAAAATTCATTCATCCAACCGTTCTTTAGGGAAAAAAGACAGCCATTCATATCAGGCCTGGCCTATACGCACCTTCAACTGCTCTCTGAAGTGCTTTAACAAGTCACTTACATAGAACCATCAGAAAAGACTTGCATTATACAATCTTGCAAGTCTTGCAATCTTGCAAATGGTTTTACAATCAGTGAAGGACTTTTAAGTGTCATTAATGTTATAGGAAATGCAGCAGCTAATTTGTGCACAGTGAGATCCAAGGCAGCAATGAGATGAATAATGACCAGTTTTTTTTCAACCAAAATAGTGGGGATCTTGTACATCAGTCCAAGGTAAGACTTAGCTTAACATCTCATCCAAAAGACCAAGATCCCCTCTTAACGGGTTAATCTGGGTTTCGGGTTTAAATCCTTTCAGTGGAAATCGACCCCACATCTTTTTTCACTCAGATGGATAGAACCCATACTCATGATGTTGAGACTTGAACATGAAAACATTGAGTGCATATCGTAGCTCACACTGAACAGCATGGTTAGAAGCAAAACGGTCATTCGTGTTTATGATTAATCTAAATAAAACAGTCATTGTGTACAAATCCAGTCAAGGCTGCTGTTATCTCTGTGTTATGGGACAAGCTTTAGTATCTTCAAAACTATAGAGGCGAACTAAACCATATTCTAAATCTAATCCATTCTTCATCTCACATCTTTATGTCAGTCAAACTTGTTTTTGTTTGGACATTTAAATGAACGCATGTGATGTAGTGAAGATTTAACAAGGTAGAAAACCAACCATTTGTTCCTTATGTAGATCAGCCTCAAGTAGGTGGATTACTTCATATTTTTCAACTAGGAGGAAAAATCCAGTTGATATAAATGGAATACCTTACAAAGATCCATTTCTAGACAGATGTCATTAAACAAAAGATCAGAATACTTTCTGAAATTTTCCACAACAGTTGGCACTTCTTGATAATGAACTCAATGATGTCAGTTTGCTAAAACTGGCATTCTAAGTTAAAGGGAACAGCTGGCCAGAGACTGACCAAAAAACTGTGGCTGTGTTGGTCTCTGTATGGTGGCTCCTCTGGCTAAAAAGCATAGGCATGTGAAGTTCTGACTTGGCAAGTCTCCATGACATTGCATTACAAAAAGCACAAATTAAGGCATTTCCTCCCAGAAAAAAGGACTGCCAAAAAAATAGTTTTTTTGAAGAGTGAGAAGGAAACATTCTGCACATTCTAACACCACAAGCAATTCTCCCCTCATCAGCAGCATTCCCCTAGATTCAGAAAAAGCTGGGGTTTTTTTTTGTAAAGCTTCTTTTTGTGTGAATTTGAGGGAGATGTTAATATTGGCATGAGAATTTTTTCATTTCCGGATCTCAATGGCAACATCAAAGAATCTAAATCAGGATGAACAAGTCAGTTTAGAGCAAAGGCCCCTCAAAACTGCAGACACATTTTGAAACCATGAGACAATTTACAGTTAAAGTCTGAGAAAGAATGCAAAGGTATCATCTTGTACTTAATCCAATGTTGTATTGTAAAGGACATTCCATTCGACTATTTTTTTGGAAATTAATATCCAGCACAACAGATTAGAGCTTTTGTTACTTGCATTATACTAAGATTGAAGAACCCTAAGTGAATTTAGAACATCCCAATTCCAAAGGGTTGTTCCAGATGCACAATAAATCTAATAAGCGAAGAACTATGGACATGGGAGATGAAAGTGAAAGAGAATGTAGTCATTTCTTTATTTTCATTGAAACATAATGAGAAAATATTCATCAATTTCATCATTTTAACGAATCAATTTTAAGAGGAAACTGAACCACCTCCTTTACTGACCAGAGTTATTTGTGCAAAATTATGAACATTTTATCATCTCATAGAATCCATCGTAAATCTCCTAATGCATCCTGCCAAAAGAAAACGCTAATAAACCTTTCATGCCATCTATCTCAGGAGCAGAATCTCATTAATAATGCATAGTTTCAGTCAGGCTGTCTGGGGGGAGCCAAAAAGCAAAGTTTAACCAATTCCCAAAAAAAATGAAGTCCAGCTGCTCTGGGAAGACCTCCAGCTAGCCAGCTGCACAACTGCACTAGCCAAAGCCTGGGAGCAAAGCATCTGCCAGCATGGCAATAGTGGAATGAAAGCAGAACCACACAGGTTTCTCTTCATCCCAAAGGCAACTCTCACTTTAATGTGAACCCAGGTTTTACAGCTGATTAGTAACACAGAGAATTATTCACTGCAACTACTCCAATATTTTACAGCATCTCTTATAATACTACATTTGTGTGTTATAGGGGCATGGCCTGAAAATAAGGGCAAGCAGATTTAAGACTGATTTGAGGAGGAACTTCTTCACATAAAGGGTTGTGAATCTGTGGAATTCCCTGCCCAGTGAAGAAGTTGAGGCTACCTCATTGAATATTTTTAAGACAAAGGTAGAAAAATCTTTGAACAGTAAAGGAATTAAGGGTTATGGTGAGCAGGCAGGTAAGCGGAGCTGAGTCCACAAAGAGATCAGCCATGATCTTACTGAATGGAGGAGCACGCTCGAGGGACCAGATGGCCTACTCCTGCTTCTAGTTCTTATCTTCTTACTTAGAAATGTGATACGAAATGTCCTCTTAAATATGTTAGTGCTTTTACAAGCTTTCAAAGGCCACTTACAGAGCAAGATAGTGTAGTTATGCAAAGTGAAAGGCCACAGAGTGAAAAAGAAAATAAAGCTTAAAGGCTTTGGCAAAGAAGGTTAAATAGTTGGGGGTATGGACAGCTTCTGGCCCAATATTTCAGGAAAACATTTGAAATTATTTATTGGCTAATATTTCTTTGCCTAAGTGATTAATCACAGGATATTTTCAAAGTTTCAAATATGAGATATAAAGACACACATATAGACTATTTTAATAAAGCGTTGAGGACATTTGGATTTGGTAATATACACAAAAGTTTCCTGTTTAACCACAAAATATCCATTATTCTTTCACTTTTTTTCAAAACATTATATCTTCATCTCCAGTCATCTTTCACCAAATTCTCTACTTTATTCTTTCAGCCTGCCTTCTGCCCTATACCATTAAAACGGCCTTAGTTAATGACCAAGAAACAGCTGGAGAAGAAGTCGTTATAATCATATGAATTAGGAGTAGCAGTAGACCACTGGAACTTTCCAGCCTGCTCCAGCATTCAATAAGATCATGCTGACCTTAGGCCTCAGCTTCTTTATTGCATGGTCTCCCTATCCCTTGATTTCCTGAGGAACTAAAAATTCTCTCAGTCTTGTACCTATTCAATAATGGAGCACCCACAATCCTTTTAGTGAAGAAATCATGAACATTTCAGACCTAAATGATCTGCCCCTTTCCCTAAAATTGTGCCCATATTTTTTAGATTCCCTAGCCTGCAGAAACAACCTCTCACTATTTACCCTAATGTGAAGATGCTGGCTGGATTGGGGTAGGTACAGCAAGAAGTCTCGCAACCCTAGATTAAAGTCCAACAGGTTTATTTAGTAGCACGAGCTTTCGATGTAGTGCCCCTTCATCAGGTGAGTGCCCATCTGTTGAAGTAGCAGTGCTCCAAAAAAATTTGTGCTACCAAATAAACCTGTTGGACCTTAACCTGGTGTTATGAGAATAGTTATTGTATTCACCCTGTAAAGCCCTTTCAGAAACTCCGTATTTCAATGAAATCATGTCACTTCTAAACTACAGAAGCTTAGAAAGCACAAATTATTCAATCTCTGAAAAACTACACTCATTCCAGGAATGATTCTCGTGAACCTTTGCAGCATTACCTTCAACATAAGTACATACTTCCCGGAATACAGAGAATTGGCTGGGACCATTCTAGAATCTAGGGAATTTTGAAAAACCACATAACCAAGAACTGAACAGGCTGACTTGTTCTCAAGTAGACAGCAAAGCAGTGGGGTTAGGTTTTGACTGGTCTAGTGAATAGTTGACACAGAGACCAAGGGCCAATAGTACTAGATTGTGTATAAACTTGTCCATATGACTCTTGGCTCTCCTACACAGCTGATCAACCCTTTCTCCTCCATGGTCCTTGTTTGGTTTCGCTCCTAATATGTCCCTGGCAATGACCTTTCTTCCCATCCTAAAATGGCCACCCTCCATATGCATTAAGATGATCGGAATTCATCTTCATTCTCAAAGCAAAATCTCCTGGCTCACAACAGGTTTATTTATGGATACTGATGAAACTCAGTTCTACTACCTAGCTTGACTCTGGAGTTATTTCTGTATTTTCAGACTGCTCATCCAATATCAAGTCACTGTTGAGCTAGAGAATTTTCCAACTGAACATTGGGAAACTAATGCCATCTTTGTTTTCTCCCACCAAAAGCTTTGTTCCATTGCCTCCAACTCAATTCTTGCCCAGATGGTCATGCTGCACCAAACAGTTCACAACCCCTCTTATTTGGGTTTGTATTACCTCAAAATGCAACCTTTCAAATATTCTAATATGAAAGCAAAATACTGCGGATAATGAAATCGGAAATAAATTTTGGAAAATCTCAGCAGGTCTGACAGCATCAGGTGCAGATTCGAATGCTAAACTTCCTGGATTTCCCTCCACACAAAGTGTATCTTGCCCAGATCTCTGCCGTCCACAATCATCTCAAGCAAAGTTTTGTTCATTCACTTTCATGGCCTCATTCCACTCTTTCTCCAGTGTTTCTTTTAACCCTATATCCTACTCAGTGCCCCATGGTCTTTAAGCCCTGGCAGAAGTCCAATCCAATCCTCTCCCCTCACACGTAATAGCAGAATTTCAGCTGCTGTTCTAGCTACATATACTCACCTAACTGCAGATGAAAATAACAGAAAATGTGAAAACAATAAATGAATTAATAAAAACTGAACTGCGCTAGACATGTAAATATAATGGCTACAACAGAAGGTCAGAAATTGGGAATTTTGCAGAGAGTAACTCAGCTCCTGACTCCTCAAAACCTGCCCACCATTGACCAGGCACAAGTCAGGAGAGTGATGGAATATTCCCCACTTGCCTTTCTTAATTCATTCCTTGGATGTGGGCATCAGTGGCTGGGCCAACAGTAGAACATAGAACAATACAGCACAGAACAGGCCCTTCGGCCTTCGATGTTGTGCCGACCAAAATAAAAAGCAATGCCCCTCCAAACTAAACCATTCCCTTCTCTTCCATATACTTATCAACTAACCTCTTAAACGCCACCAAACTTGGCGCATCTACAACAGCTGCAGGCAGGGCATTCCACTCCCTAATCACTCTTTGAGTAAAGAAATCACTCTTTGAGTAATAGTTATTGCCTATTCCTAACTGCCCTTGAACTGAGTGCTTGGCCATTTCAGAGGACATTTGAGAATCATCTATTTTGCTGTAGGTCTGCATGTAGGCCACACAGGGTAAGAATGGCAGATTTCCTTCTCTAAAGGATGTCAGTGAACCAGATAGGGTTTTTATAACAATTAAAAATGGTTCCACAGGATTGTCACTAGACTTCTGCTAATTCCTGATTTTTATTGAATTCAAATTTCAACACCTGCTGAGATAGGATTCAAACCTAGATTCCCTGAGCATTATACTGGGTCTCTGGATAAAGTAAGGAGTGACAATACCACTGCCTCCCTGGAAGCCAGGGTGACTGCAGCTCCAACACTCGAAGTTTGACTCCAGCCAGATTAATCAGACCACTTGATCACCATCCCATTCACCTATTTAAATATTCATTCACTCCACAGCCAATACATAATGGCATGGCAGTGTATATTATATACAAAATGCACTGCATAACTTACCATGGCTCCTTCAACAGTATCTTCTAAATCTGTGACTTCACCATTTAAAAGGCAAGGGCAGAAGTTGCATGAGAACATTGCCACCTGCAAATTCTCCTGCAAACCGCACAGGCCATCCTGACTTGAAACTATATTGTCATTCCTTCGCTGCCACTGGATCTCCTTTCCTTGTACTTTTCTATGAACTTCAGTGGTTCAAGAAGGCAGTTCACCACCACCTTTTCAAAGGCATTTTGGGATGAGCAACAATGTTATTCTATACAGCAACATACTCAGTAACAAATGGCAAATGGCACAATACTGACAAGTTATGTTCGGAGCAGCGCTGAAAGAAAATTAGAGTATTTCATTGGTCAATTTTATGTTGTGTTCATTTTACATTGGTCTTTTTGATTCCATTGCATTTTATTGGTAGCTTAAGATAAAGGCTATTTGAGACATGATGATATTGCTCCTTAGAGACATGTACTGAATTTTACAGTAGCTACAAACACTGGCCCAGATTATGTTAAGAACTAAAGCGAATGTAACAACATTCACCTTAAACTGAATAATAACTTGTGCAGCTATCGCACGCACAGTTGACATGAATATCCAATTCTGCTCTTCCACAGTCTGCATTGCATCAATACTTAAGAGGCAGTTTTGGTATTGAGATCTACGCAAGGGTACGAGGCAGTTACCCATCAGAAAAAGATTTATGTTCTTCATTTTTAAAAACTATCACATGTATTAGTATACAGTGAAAAGTATGTCTCTTGTGCGCTATGCAAAGTATATTATTCATAGAGAGGATGCAGAATGTATAGCCATAGTTAGGGAGTAGACAAAGATGTAGAAAAACATAGAACAGTACAGCACAGTACAGGCCCTTCAGCCCTCGATGTTGTGCCAAGCTTTGTCCGAAACCAAGATCAAGCAAGATCATGATCCTTATGACTTTGGCAGATAGGATTAAGGAGAACCCTAAAGCTTTTTATAGACATGTTAAGAATAAAAGATTGATTAGGACAAGATTAGGGCCAGTCAGAGACAGTAATGGGAAGTTGTGCGTGGAGCCTGCGGAGATTGGAGAGGCACTGAATGAGTATTTTTCATCAGTCTTCACGCGGGAAAATGTAAATGGAGTTGAGAATACTGGGATACAGGATTGTAGACTAGATGGGATAGAGATAAATAAGGAGGAGGTGTTAATTATTCTTGAGAGTATGAAAATAGATAAGTCCCCTCGGCCGGATGGGATTTATCCCAGATTACTCTGGGAGGCTAGAGAGGATATTGCAGAGCCTTTGGCTTTGATCTTCATGCCGTCGTTGGCTACAGGTGTAGTGCCGGAAGACTGGAGGATGGCAAATGTTGTCCTCTTGTTTAAGAAGGGGAGTAGAGACCATCCTGCAAATTATAGACCAGTGAGTCTTACATCTATTGTGGGGAAAGTTTTGGAAAGAATTATAAGGGATAGGATTTATAGTCATTTAGAGAAAAATGAATTGATTAGGGGTAGTCAACATGGATTTGTGAAGGGAAGGTCGTGCCTCACAAACCTTATTGAGTTTTTTGAAAAGGTGACCAAAGAGGTGGATAAGGGCAAGGCAGTTGACGTGGTGTATATGGATTTTAGCAAAGTGTTTGATAAGGTTCCCCATGGAAGACTACTGCAGAAAATGCAATGCATGGGATTGAGGATGATTTAGCAATTTGGATTAGGAATTGGCTAACTGATAGAAGACAGAGGGTGGTTGATTGATGGGATAGATTCAACTTGGAGTTTAGTTACAAGTGGTGTACCTCAGGGATCTGTTTTGGGGTCACTGTTGTTTTTATAAATGACCTGGATGAGGGTGTAGAGGAATGGGTTAGTAAATTTGCTGACAACACCAAAATCGGAGTTGTAGACAGCGAGGATGGATGTTATAATTTGCAGAGGAACATAGATAAGTTGCAGAGCTAGGCCGAGAGGTGGCAAATGGAGTTTATTGTGGAAAAGTGAGAGGTGATTCACTTTGGTAAGAGTAATATGTGTGCAGAATACAGGGCTAATAGAGGACTCTTAGTAGTGTAGATGAGCAGAGAGATCTCAGTGTACAGGTGCATAGATCCCTGAAAATTGGTACTCAAGTTGATAAGGTTGTTAAGAAGGCATATAGTATGTTAGCATTTACTGGTAGAGGGATTGAATTTTGGAGTCAATACGTCATGTTGCAACTGTACAAAACTCTGGTGCGGCTGCACTTGGAGTATTGTGTACAGTTTTGGTCACCACACTACAAGAAAGATGTGGAGGCACTGAAAAGGGTGCAGAGGAGGTTTACCAGGATGTTGCCTGGTATGATGGGTAGGTCTTATGAGGAAAGACTAAGAGACTTGAAGTTATTTTCATTAGAGAGAAGAAGGCTAAGAGGTGACCTAATTGAGACATATAAGATGATCAGAGGGTTAGATAGGGTGGATAGTGAGAGCCTTTTTCCTCGGATGGAGATGGCTAATACGAAGGGACATAGCTTTAAATTAAGGGGTGGTAGTTATAGGACAGATGTAAGAGGTGGGTTCTTTACTCAGAGGGTAGCAAGGGCGTGGAATGCCCTGCGTGCAGCAGTTGTGGACTCGCCAAGTTTAAGGGCATTCAAATGGTCAGTGGATAGGCATATGGATAGCATTGGAATAGTTTAGGTTAGAGGATCACAAAATTGGTTCACTGGTTGGCGCAACATTGAGGGCTGAAAGGCCTGTACTGCCCTGTAATGTTCTATGTTCTAAGATTAAGCTATCCCACTCCCTATCATTCTGGTGTGCTCCATATGCCTATCCAATAACCACTTGAAAGTTCCTAAAGTGTCTAACTCCACTACCACAGCAGGTAATCTATTCCATACCCTAACCACTCTCTGAATAAAGAACCTACCTCAGAAATCCTTCCTATATCTCCCATCATGAACCTTATAGTTATGTCCCTTAGTAACAGCTACAATCCCTGAATATCCACTCTATCTATTCCTCTCATCATCTTATAAACCTCTATCAAGTCGCCTCTCATCCTCCTCTGCTCTAAAGAGAAAAGCCTTAGCTCCCTCAACCTTCCCTCAAAAGCCTACCCTCCAAACCAGGCAGCATCCCATCAAGTGAAAAGAATTAGAATAGAGTTTTAGAAGCATAGAACGAGCGTAAAAGATAGAATCAGAGAGTACGCTGGGCAGAGCACACAAAATGTCACCCTGCTCCGACACCATCTTGGAATAACGTTAATTTATCTGTTATGTATCAGTTTACTGTTTGCAGCTAGGGAAGTAAAACTAGGCACAGAGTTGTTCCACAATGCTGACAAAATGCCTCCAAAGAGGTGGATAAGGGTAAGGCAGTTGACATGGTGTATATGGACTTTAGTAAAGCGTCTGTTGAGGTTCCCCATGGTGGGCTACTGCAGAATATGCAGATGCATGGGATTGAGGGTGATTTAGCAGTTTGGATCAGGAATTGGCTAGCTGATAGAAGACAGAGGGTGGTGGTTGTTGGGAAATATTCAACTTGATGTGTCTAAGGGATCTGTTTTGGGGCCACTGCTGTTTGTCATTTTTATAGATGACCTAGATGAGGGTGTAGAAGGATGGATTAGTAAATTTGCAGACAGCACCAAAATCGGTGGAGTTATAGACAGTGAGGATGGATGTTACAGTTTGCAGAGGGACATAGGCTGCAGAGTTGGGTCAAGAGGTGGCAAATGGAGTTTAATATGGAAAAGTGCGAGGTGATTCACTTTGGTAAGAGTAACAGGAATACTGAATATAGGGCTAATGGAAAGACTTTTAGTAATATCGACGAGCAGAGAGATTTCAGTGTATGTGTGCATAGCTCCCTGAAAGTTGGCACCCACGTTTATAAGGTTGTTAAGAAGGTGTACGGTGTGTTAGCTTTCATTGGTAGAGGAATTGAATTTCGGAGCTGTGAGGTCATGTTGCAACTGTACAAAACTCTGGTGCAGCTGCACCTGGAGTATTGCATACAGTTCTGGTCGTCGCATTATAAGAAAGATGTGGAGGCATTGGAAAGGGTACAGAGGAGATTTACCAGGATGTTGCCTGGTATGGTGGAAAGGTCTTATGAGGAAAAGCTGAGGAACTTGAGGTTATTTTCATTAGAGAAGAAGAAGGTTAAGAGGTGACCTAATTGAGGCATACAAGACAATCAGAGGATTAGTTAAGGTGGACGTGAGAGTCTTTTTCCTCAGATGGTGATGGCTAATACAAGGGGACATAGCTTTAAATTAAGGGGTGGTAGTTATAGGACAGATGTGAGAGATAGGTTCTTTACTCAGAGGGTAGTAAAGGCATGGAATGCCCTGCCTGCAGCAGTTGTGGACTCGCCAACTTTAAGGGCGTTCAAATGGTCAGTGGATAGGCATATGGATAACATTGGAATAATTTAGGTTAGAGGGTCATGAGATGGTTCCATTGGTCAGCGCAACATCGAGGGCTGAAGGGTTTGTATTGCACTGTAATGTTCTAATTGGACTATTGTTACAATTGTTCTCTGCTGTCTTCCCAACTTTGTCCCAATGACTCAGGAGTTCATATCACAAGGGAATATAGTTTCATGGACATAACATCAGCTGGCTACTCTTAAGGTGATAGGTTAAACAATCAATTTGGCATGGTACTTTACCTTGGAAACAAGTTCAAACCTGTCCTCATTCAGTGTTGACATAAAATTACGTCTCTCTATAAGGAACACTAAACAGAAACCAAATCCTTTCCTTTTCATTGCCTCAGGATATTGAGGCAATTTGTTAATAAAACTTAACACCAATACAAGCCAGAGAAAAATCCTAGGACATTACAAATATGAATGACTCAATGTAACCACAGGCACTGGAAGAATCATAGAATCTCAACAGCGTACAGATGGCAGCCATTTGGCCACTGCGTCTGCACCAACCCTCCAATACAACAATCCACTCAAGCTTATCTCTGTAGCCTGCTAATTTTACCTACGTATCTTGGGACCCTAACAATCAATTTAGCATAGCAAATCCATCGAATCTGCACGTTTGGACCATTGGAAGAAAATGGAGCACGCAGAGAAAACCCACGCAGACATAGGGAGAATGTGCAAACTTAACACAGGCATTCACTCAAGGCTGGAATTGAATCTGGGTCCCTGACACCGTGAGACAGGAGTGTTAACCAATATGCCACCCCACACAAGCTGTTTAGCTAACGTGCTTTCTGTAACAGTTTTTCCATTTAACCAGTCTGAAATTAGGATAAATAAGTCTGACTTATTATTCTTTGTTCTTTAATAATATCCCAACTATTTGAATGAAAATTAGTTACAATTGCAATAGCACTAGGACCATGAAGCAGCCGTCACTGTTGAGTAGGAACTGCTGGTGGATTAAAATCAGCTTGAGTTTCTTGGAAAAAGGGCACAAAAGAAACGGGTTACATGAAGTAAAGAGAAAGCACCAAAATAAAAACTGTTCGACCAGAACAATTTTAGCATTACCATTCACTATTAAAAATCATAATCAGAATTTTTTTTTTATTCAATCATGGGATGTGGGTATCGTTGATTGGGCCAACATTTATTGTCCATCTCAGAGAGCATTTAAGAGTCAGCCACATTGCTATGGCTCTGGAGTCACACATAGGCCAGACCTGATAAGGATGGCAGATTTCCTTCCCTAGAGAACATTAGTGAACCAGATTTTTTTTTTAACGACTATCAACAATGGATTCATGGTCATCACTAGACTTTTAATTCTAGATTATACCATATTTCACCACCTGCTACAGTGGGATTTAAATCCTAAGTCCCTGGATTACTAGTTTAGTGACATTACCACTATGTCACTGCATCCCATAGACATTAAAAATGTCTAAACATTAAGCTCTTATAAAGGACACATATTTATCCACAAGGTGTTTTCAAAATCTCACCAATAACATTTTATTCATCGAGTAATTTTGTAAACATGACTTGGCAAATAATGGATTCTTTTCTCCTCAAAGAGAGATAAAATTCAGTGTTTATATGATAGGCTCAAAATCTTTGCCATGCGTAAGCTGGTGCAGGTAGTCTCGAGCAGAGCTTGGCTCTACAAGGACATTGTGCGTCTTTAAATCTAAGCTAACCCAGAATGCAGAAAGCAAGAGTTATCATCTTGTTCTTTGGCTAACTTGTTTGTCTTCTGACACAAGTCATTCTGGAAAATCAAGATGATCATAAGCAAATGGGGCAGCAGAACTACCTGTTCTACAGGAGCATTTTCCCATTATTTTACATAACGCAGATACTATGTTATTACTAATATTTCCACTGAGTTACCCAAATGATGCAATACAGTGAAATAAAAGCTGGAGACACACGAATGCCAGGATAATTCCAGAATTAGTTAGAAGCTGAAAAAAAACCAGCCGCCTCTCAGTTGAGGGGTGGAATTACTTAGTGCTCTTTTGCTGACCTACTTACAACAGACTGCATTTCAGAACAAATCAAATCAACTCTCACAAGACCAAAAAGCTCATCTTATTTAAAATCTCTAACCATTGTAATCTAAAATGTGAAAAATTAAAACCAACCTTTGTAACATGGAGATTTATAAGCACAGATCTAAAATCCTGATGTTCAATATTTTAGAAAAGACTCAAATTCTAATGTCCAGTACAAGCACTGTGTGCATTTGATTGAACTGGAAAGTTTACTGCTGCTAACACAGAGGAAATTACTAAAAATATCAAATGATACTGATCATTATTTGATGTAAATCTCTCTTCTTTCACAGTGAAACAGTAGATACCTTTGAATGATAGTAACTCCTGGATCAAGAACATCTGAATAGGGTAGAAATCTGAAAGGATGATAAGTTCCTCACATTTGTGCAAGTGCATTCTTTCTTACTGTATTGTATTTGAAGTGTAACAAACTAAAAATTGTGTTCTGGTCCCCAAATCAAGTCTCACTATTTCATTGAAAAAACACTAAGATTATTTCCTATTTTAGGAATTTTCTTACTTGTCACTATCCAACAGAAGGAAATTATCACCCAATTTTCCAAGTCGCATACAAGAATCTAAAAGTAGTCCCTAAACATTGAACACAAGTTTTTTTTTTAAATCCCACATCCCATACTATAAAAACAAAATGACACAGCAGAGGAAACGTATCTTTTGCTGAATAACATTGCAGGTTGCAATAAACTACACACAAGCTACCTTGCAGTCTCAAATGACACAAAAGGTAAGTGCACACAAGGGAGCTAATTCAGCCCACCTGGTTATCTTCACTCAGAAGTATTCATGCCCCAATCTCCTATAGCGGCACCCACAGTCTTAAATAACTCAAATATTACCACCATTATTCTTCCCAAATGTTCACTCCTAATGTGAATCATCTCCATGGAGTGCTCACTCTCATCAGTCCCAACTTCCTTTGCTAGTTGGACTTCTGAGTTCTTGTGCTGAAATAATTCGCGAGCTCTATAACTCATTTTGTCTTCTATATGCAAGGTTGACATTAAGCTTCCTTTATAACACCAATATATGATACTACAGATCAACCTGATGCTCTTGTTCCCCACTGTTTCCAGGGCTTGAACACTTTCTGTCTGATTGTTGAGATTATGAATCTGGCAATACAAGTGAGACCTTTAAAAACAGTCTTCATCCCAAAACAGTTCTGACTGATGATGACATGGCAGTTACTGTGACCTTTCTTCAAAAATCAGCGTCATTTTAATTTTAGGGCGAGGGAAGCCATTTGTAAAAGAACAGGTTTGAAGAATTTCAGGCTAGTTTAGAATTACCCTGAAGTGTCATGTTATGCATCTCCTGCAGGTCATCCTAGGCGTGGCAGATTTAGTGACACATCTGCCAGCTTACATTTTACACCCACTAAAAGAAAAATAAATCCTTGTGAAACAATCGCCAAAACCTTATAGCTGTTCTTACCAGTCCCACTGACAGCACATACCCACAGGGTCTTCCCAGTGGCAAGGGGTGCATTCAACAGGAAACCCCATTGAGAACAATGGCACCATAAGATTCCACCAGCTGCAAGCAGGTGCTGCCTCCTACCGCTGGGAAACATACCGCAGAGGGGGAGGAAAATCCCACCTAATATCTTTTTGGGGAAGGAATCTTAGGAAGGAAATGTCATTATGTTTCTGATTGGTGATAATTGTTAATTAGAAAATATAATGGGCAACCCAGATCTGATTTTAACAATTTAGCCACAGCCAGGATATAATTGATAGTCTATAGAAGTTTCGAGTAAAAGAATATTGACTTCTATTTTTTGATTTTTCACTTAAATGTGTTGATGCATGTTTGGTACAATTTCTGGAGCATCATTCATAATGCAGCATCTCAACAGAGCAGTCATTCTTCACCTGTAAAGAGTGATGTGAATAGATGAAGGATCGTAAATTGGTCTCACATTCTCAGACAGAAAATATCAGCATTTATATAGTGCCTTCCATTGGCACAGCGGCAAAGCCATGCATGACCTGGTTCACTATTTCTAGTAAACGGAAATGATCACCAGAACAGGAACCTTGTCCGTTGTCTCCCCCAGCCTAATCCAGGGACAATGAGACCTGATCATTCCAGGTGACATCAACCAACAGTGCAGGCAACTGATCTAAACTGGGATTTTTACAGCACTTAATGCAACCTCATTGTATACGAGCATCTCAACTACATTACTGAGATATGCTTCTTTTCCTTTCTTAAATCTCTCTGGATGGATAGGTTGTCTGAAAAAGGTGTGTCCTGCGAGGCCCTTCAAAAAACGGTTGCATGCGAGAATTCTAAATTTTCCCCTTGCTTTGATAAGGACTTCATTCTCCACAGAGATTGGCAATTAAAAGTGGGAAGACTCAAACATGGATTCAGTCACTGCCGTCTCTGCACCACCCATTCACAATGTATCCTTGCTGTTAATTCAACTTCAACAAAACTTATATTTGGCAAAAGAATACAGAAATCAGTGACATAAAAGGCAAGTGTTTTTCAAAAGCTAGTCTAATATTTTCCAGATTTTTTGAAAATGTTAGTGGGTGGAATCAGATTGAATTTTTGCCTTTCCCAAGTTATTTGGAAAGATTTGTAATGAACCATAGTCTCTTCCAGAACTTGTGTGCAATTTAAACACAAAACAGTTAAAGTAATGATATACACACCCAATGAAAGGTACAGAAATAGACAAACATGTGATAGTTGTGTTTTCCCAAAAGATTTGGCATCTCCAAGGACTCCAGCAAGACAAACTTTAAAAACAAGCAGCTGGATGCAATGAAAGTACAAATGATTCAGAATTGATATAGAGAGCACAAATGAAAAATATTTTGTCAAGTCAAAAACTAAGGGACCTAACATTTTACAATATCCTTGCATCCCAACAGGTAGCAGCAGAACAAACTACTCAATTTCCTCACTTTAATGGATGATGGAAAACCACAACTCTCCTACTAAAACCCCCAGATCCCCACATTCCTCATAGCTGAATGCTGAAATTTAACACTCATCTGAAAATCTAGATACAACAGGACAGAAGCTTAAAAATAGAAACCCATTGAGGTGCTTCATAAAAAGGCAATTTGTAGCAAGTCACAATAGAAGGGGGGGAGGGGGCAGGGGAAGAGGGGGAAGAGAGAGAGAGAGGGAAGAGGGTGGAGGAAACCCTCAGATAACTTCAGATCTCACAATGAATATGATTAAACTTTCTTCCATCCAGGAGATATTAATAAGGTGGCAATATTACTGGGCTAGTAATCCAGAGGACTGGATTTGATTTATTATTGCCACGTGTATTGCGATACCATGAAAAGTATTGTTTCTTGTGCGCTATTCAGTCAAAGCATACCATTCATAGAGAAGCAAATGAGTGTGCAGAATATAGCTAGAGTGTAGAGAAAGATCAATTTAATGCAAGGTAGATCCATTCAAAAATCTGACGGCAGCAGGAAAAATGCTGTTCTTGAGTCGGTTGGAACGTGACGTCAGACTTTTGTATCTTTTTCCTGACAGAAGAAGGTGGAAGAGAGAATGTCCGGGGTGCGCAAAGTCCTTAATTATGCTGGCTACTTTTCCAAGGCAGCAGAAAGTGTAGCCAGTGTCAATGGATGGGAGGCTGGTTTAAAGTGATGGATTGGGCTACATTCACGATCTTTTGTAGTTTCCTGTGGTAGAGCAGGAGCCATACCAAGCTATGGTACAACCAGAAAAAATGCTTTCTGTGGCGTATCTGTAAAAGTGGACTAATACTCCAGAGACATGAGATCACATCTCACCATTGCAGATAGCAGAATTTAAATTCAATGAATTAATAAGTCTGAAAGAAAAATGCTAGTCCCATTAATTTTAACGATGATGCTACTGTTCACTGTTAATAAAAGACCACCTGGTTCACTAAAGGCATTCAGAGGGAATCCTGCCATTTTTACCGCTTTGGATAACATGCCATATCCACAACAAGAGGTCGTGTCCTATTTTGGCAAGAGCAGAGCTATTTTAATGTTTCCATGCTTTTTTAGACTAACTTTTTACAAACACCTAGAAAAATAGAACCATAGAAAATTTGCAGCTGAAACAGGCCTTTTGGCCCTTCTTGTCTGTGCCAAACCATTTTTGCCTAGTCCCACCGACGTGCACTTGAACTATATCCCTCTCATCCATGTACCTGTCCAAGTTTTTTTTAAATGTTAAAAGTGACCCCACATTCACCACTTTATCCAGAAGCTTATTCCACACTCCCACCAATCTCTGCGTGAAGGCAGCCCCCTCTAATATTCCCTTTAAACTTTTTTCCTTTCAGCCTTAACCTATGCCCTCTGGTTTTTTTCTCTCCTCGTCTCAGTGAAAAAAGCCTGCTTGCATTCACTCTAACTATACCAATCAAAATTTTATACACCTCTATCAAATCTCCCCTCATTCTTCTATGCTCTAGGGAATAAAGTCCTAACTATTCAATCTCTCTCTGTAACTCAGCTTCTCAAGTCCCAGCAACATTCTCGTGAACCTTCTCTGCACTCTTTTAATCTTATTTACATCTTTCCTATAACTAGGTGACCAAAACTGTACACAGTACTCTAAATTCAGCCTCACCAATGCCTTATGTTGTACACTGCGCAAGCATATTTTATTAATCAGTAGAAACTACTGCATTTATATTGTATTTATATGTAAAGCATTTGGTTGACATAGGATTGCCATGGCACAAATGATACATACTGTGCTTTTGATAACAGTTGTGAATGATACTACATTCAGAATTGTAATTAAATGTTTGCTTTAGTGGGCCTCGGAATTTCCAAAAACAGCCATGTTGCATGTTTCCTGTTAACGAACTCATACTTTTGTCACTGACAAACAGCTAAGGTTAAATACAGCCTCCCACCTGCAAGTGTGTTGTGCTGGCTGTAGTCTGATAGTTCAAAATAATTTTATTTTCCACAGAGAAAATCTTTTCTCCTAGTTCTTTGAAGTGCAGTTGCTTGGTGTCATCTAACAAGGGGCACACACGCGATGGGTTGTGAGAGGGCTGCTCTTGGATTTTTCGAGAGTATCCGAGTGCTTCACGTTGTTAGTGTACGCTTGACCTGGACCATTAGATGGGCAACACGACAGCTCAGTGACTATTGCTGTGCTGTGCAGATACATAGATTTGGGCCTGTGTCTGTGGGAGTTTGCGCATTCTCCCTGTGCTTGCGTGGGTTTTTTCCGGGTGCTCCGGTTTCCTCCCACATCCCAAAGATGTGCTCTTAGGCTAATTGGCAGAACAAATTCTCCCTAAGTTGTCTCAAATTTGGTTTCAATCCATAGATCTATAAACATAGACAGGGATCATGGGTAGAAGTGGGAACATCAAGGTGGCGACGTGGGCTCGTTGGGCCGAAGGGCCTGTTTCCTGTGCTGTTTTGTTCATAGTTGATCCTTAACTACCTTCAGAAAAGGCCTAGCAAAGCCATTGAGAAACTGATATAGAAAAGGATTTACTCTCACCATGTCGATTGTAGTATTTCACACAGGTGGCTCACCACCACTTTTCAAGAACAATTAGGATTAGGCAATAAACACTGGCCTTGCCAACAACACTCAAGATTCCAAGAATGGCCAAAAGAATTCCACTGTCCCAAGTTTTCAGTCTCTGGCACATCTGCTCTCACAATATCACCTTCCATACCAGCATTTCTCAATTTCTCCTGAAATGAGGGTTCCGCTATTCCCAATACCATGGTTCACAGTTCCCTTGATTCTGTTTGTTTCATTTTTCAGACTTTTGTTTTCATCTGTTCCACACCTTTCCAGAACCACAATAGGATTCCGCATCCACCTCCACATTCAATGGGCAATCCTCCACGCTAATGGGATTAGCGCACTTTTAGTATAGTTATCGTTAGTGCAGACTCAATAGGCTGAAGGGCCTTTTCTGCTCTGATTCTTATTTGTGCCACCTTCAGCTTAATGCAACCATTGTTCCAAAAGAACCATTCACTCCACAACACCTGGCCCACTCCTCAATCACACCAATACTGCCACCCATGTAAAATCAGGAAATACTTTCTATCTTCCACCTCACCCTTCAGGACCCCAGACACTCCAAACAGGTGAAACAGCTATTTACTGGCCTTCTTTTAATTTAGTATGCTGCACTGACTGCTCACAATGCAATCTTCTCAATAGGGTGAGACAATGAAGTAGTGGTAATGTCACTGGACTAGCAATCCAGAAGTCTCAGCTAATGCTCTGGAGAAAAGGGCTCAAATCTCCCCATGGAGTTAACAAATTTGGAACTGAAAGCTAGTTTTGATGATGGTGACCATGAAACTACCTTCAATTGCAGTGAAAACCCATCTAGTTCATTAATGTCCTTGAGGGAAGGAAATTACCTGGTCTGGCTTATTGTGACTCCAGATCCACAACAATGTGACTAACCCTTAACTGCCCTGTGAAATAGTGTGACAAGCCACTGAGTTCAAGGACAGTTAGGGACGGGCCACAAATGCTGGCCTTATCACAACATCCACATTCCATGAAAAAATAAAATGACGAGACCAAATATAGACTAGGTGATCACTTTGTACAAAGACCTCCATTCAGTGAATAGCTTAATCCTGTTATTTTAATTCTTCATCCCATTCCGACCTTTTTGCCCTTTACACTCCTCTAATGGAGTGCAACACCTTATCTTTTGATTCAGCTCTTTACAGCCTTCCAATGTAAGCACGGAATTCAACAATTGCCTTGATCACTTTTTTCTGAAGTATGGATATTGTTAATTGGCTGTTGCCATTTACACCTCCCCTAAAATTATATTTTACATTCTTGAATTGTCCTAATACCATCTTTTTTGTCATGCAGCATCATCCCTTTTTTCATTTAATGACCTCAACCTTTAAGTCCAACCTAACACAGGCATTCCATTCAGCTCTCTCTCGCCTTTTACTTGCTTAAAGCATGTTACATGCCTAAAATTTCCCATTTCATTGAAAGCCCTTCCACTTCAAAGGTGACTCCATTTCCCACTCCATGCATAGCTGGCTGGGTATTTCCAATATTTCATTATTTTTTATTTCACATTAATCCATTTTTTTAAAAAAAAGTCACACTGCAGTATGAAAACAGACCAACTGCATATTAAGTTTGAGTATTTCAGTGAATGGCAAACAATGTCCAAATATATTTAGGCACTTGGTATTTTAAGAAGTGGTATCATTATTCAGGGTTATTTTGATATCCTGAGGACCTGAACAAGCAGCTTTGAAATCTCACATTTCATTTTGTAACAGTTTTCATTGCAAAATAATGTAATTTATAATTCATCAAGAATGTCCTCTCAGAAATCTGAGAACTGACTCAACGTTCGATCAGTTTAACATATCGAGGACACAAGTCTACTAGTATCTTTAGATAGATAGGTAGAATACACCAAGTTAGCAAATAATGACCATGAGATCATTACAAATGGGAACAGTAAACATTACAGCCTCTCGAAGATGGCTTCTTCACTCGTTAAGATCATGGCTGATCTAATTACGACCTTCACTTCACTTTCCTGCCTGTCCCCCCACAATCTTTACTCACTTGATAATCAATAATCTGACTCAGCCTTGAACATATTCAATGACCCAATCTCCACTATTCTATGTGGAAGAGAATTCTGAAGACTAACACCACTTCATGAAGATATTTTGCCTCATCTCCATTTTAAATGAAAAGCCTCATTTTTAAACCACGCCCTGAGTTCCTGATTTTATCTTCTCAGCAAATATTCTACCAAACCGTCTTGCTTCAATAGGATTGCCTCTCATTCTTCTAAACTCCAACAAATATAGGCCCAATCAACACAAACTTTCCTCATAAGATATACTTCATGCTAGAAGTCAACCTAATGAACCTTCTCTGAATTGCTTCCAATGAAAATATATTGCTCTTGCTGTGTGTGCGTTAAGCTTTTGTCGTTCATGTACCAGATACCTCTGTACTTCAGCATTCTGCAGTCCCTGTCCATTTAAATAAGATTGATTTTCTATTCTTCCTGCCAACCTGTTCAAACTCATTATATTCATCCGCTATGTTTTTCCCCCACTCACTTAACCTGTCTATGTCTCTTTCCAGACTCTGCATCGTCCTCACAACTTGCTTTCCTATCTATCTTTATATCAGCAGCTAATTTTGACTACAATAGTCCCGCCTTCCCTCAGTTCATTATTATTAATGTAATGAATTAAGGGTTTAACATTGATGCCTATAACACTCTGCAAGGTACAGTTTGTCTTTTTGGAAATTATCCATTGATAACAACTCTTTTTCCTGTTCATCAATCCATATCCTTGCTTCTTATCAATTCTCCAGTTTCACTCTCTCAGGGACCAATGATTATTCGAGTTACTGTCTTTTTTTATATATTTGAGGGAATACATAAGCAAGAGCAGGCCATTCGGCTTCCAGCCTGCGCTCTATTCAGTTAGCTTATGCCTTCTACCTCAACACCATTTTCTCACATTATTCGCATATCCATGATGCCTTTCCTATCTAGAAATCTATCATGCTTGGTCTTCACCATAATCAATGACTAAGCCACCCTGGCGTTTTGGGGTAAAGAATTCCAAACAATTACTACCCTCTTAAGTGAAGAAATTCCTGCCCATCTCAGTCCTAAATGATCCCACTCTCCTAACGCTTCGGGAAAATATCTTTCCTGCATTGATTTGGTCAAACCACATAAACGTACGTTTCAACAAGATTGCATCTCGTTCTTCTCAGCTCTTGAGAATATGAGCCCAGTCTCTTCACTGAATATTCCGCCAGTTCAAGAACCAACCTGGTGAACTTTCACTGCACTCCCTTCAATAGCAAATACATCCTTCCTTTGGTAAAGCTACCAAAACTGTACACAATAACCCACGTGTAGTCTTACCAAGGTTCTACACAGTTGCAACAAAACAGCTATATTCCTGGACTCAAATCCTTTTGCAAGAAAGGCCAACATACCATTTGCTTCCCTAATTACTTTGCACCTGCACACCAGCTTTCAGAGATTCAGGAAGAACACCACCCAGGTCCCAGGACACCAATATTCCCAATCTCTCACCATTTAAAAAATACTCTGCATTTGATTTTTCTACCAAAGTGGGTAACTTCACGTTTTTCATGTTATATTCCATTTGCCATGTTCTTGCCCATTCACAATGTCTAAATCTCCTTGAAACTTCTTTGCACTCTTTACAGCTTGCATTTCCACCTAGCTTTGTGCATTTGCAAATTTAGAAATATTACATTTGGTCCCCATATCCAAATCATTGATAAATTGTGAAAAGCTGGGGCCAAAAGCTAATTCATGCGGCACTCCACTAGTCATTGTCTGCCAACCTAGGATTACCCTAGGATTCTCTGGGAGGCAAGAGAGGAGATTGCAGAGCCTCTGGCTCTGATCTTCAGGTCCTCGTTGGTTACGGGTGTGGTTCCGGAGGACTGGAGGATAGCGAATGTGGTCCCATTGTTTAAGAAGGGGAAGAGAGACCTTCCAGGGAATTATAGGCCAGTGAGTCTTACTTCTGTGGTGGGCAAGGTATTGGAGAGAATTATTAGGGATAGGATTTATAGTTATTTAGAGAGAAATGAATTGATTGGGGATAGTCAGCATGGTTTCGTGAAGGGTAGGTCATGCCTTACTAACCTCATTGAGTTTTTTGAGAAAGTGACCAGAGAGGTGGATGGGGGTAAGGCTGTTGATGTAGTATATATGGACTTTAGTAAGGCTTTTGATAAGGTGGCCCATGGAAGACTTCTACAGAAAATGCAGATGTGTGGAATAGAGGATGATTTAGCTAATTGGATTAGAAATTGGCTGGCAGATAGAAGACAGAGGGTGGTGGTTGATGGGAGATATTCATCGTGGAGTTCGGTGACGAGTGGTGTGCCTCAGGGGTCTGCTTTGGGGCCCCTGCTGTTTGTAATTTTTATAAATGATCTGGATGAGGGTATTGAGGGATGGATCAGTAAATTTGCAGATGATACTAAAGTTGGTGGAGTGGTAGATAGTGAAGAGGGGTGTTTTTAGTTTACAGAGTGACTTGGACAAGTTGCAGAGCTGGGCCGAGAGGTGGCAAATGGAGTTTAATGTGGAAAAGTGTGAGGTAATGCACTTTGGCAGGAACAATAAATGTGTAGAGTATAGGGCTAATGGTAGGGCTCTTTAATAGTGTTGAGGAACAGAAGGATCTTGGTGTATGTGTCAATAGATCCCTGAAAGTAGGCAGTCAAGTGGATAAGTTGTTAAGAAGGCATATGGAGTCTTAGCTTTTATTGGTAGGGGGATTGAATTTAGGAGCCGCAGCATCATGTTGCAACTGTACAAAACTCTAGTGCGGCCGCACTTGAGTATTGTGTGCAGTTCTGGTCCCCACATTATAAGAAAGATGTGGAGGCATTGGAGAGGGTACAGAGGAGGTTTACCAGGATGTTGCCTGTATGGAGGGCAGGTCCTATGAAGAGAGGTTGAAGGATTTGAGGTTGTTTTCGTTAGAAAGGAGGCGGCTAAGAGGGGATCTTATTGAAGCCTATAAGATGATTAGAGGTTTAGATAGGGTGGACAGTGATAGCCTTTTTCCTAGGATGGAGAAAGCTAGCACGAGGGGACACAGCTTTAAATTAAGGGGTATGAGTTATAGGACGGATATCAGAGGTAGGTTCTTTACTCAAAGAGTGATTAGGGAGTGGAATGCCCTGCCTGCAGCTGTTGTAGATGCGCCAAGTTTGGTGGCGTTTAAGAGGTTAGTTGATAAGTATATGGATGAGAAGGGAATGGTTTAGTTAGGAGGGGCATTGCTTTTTTTATTTTGGTCGGCACAACATCGAAGGCCGAAGGGCCTGTTCTGTGCTGTATTGTTCTATGTTCTATGTTCTAACCTGAAAATACCCCAATTATTCCTGTTTTCTGTTCATTAACTAATTCCTAATCCATGCCAGTAAATTACCCCATTCCCACACACACTAACTTTCTTTACTAGCCTGCATGGGACCTTATCGTAAACCTTCCAAAAATTCTCATCCACTGCTTTCCTGGTTTCTATTCTCCTAGTTAGATGCTCACAAAGCTCCAAGAGGTCTGCTGAACATGATCTCCCTTTCATGTTGAGTCCTCTCAATCCTAGCATTAATTTCTAAGTGTTTAGTTACCAGATCCTTTATAATAGATTCCAGCACTTTTCCTACTGCTGATATCAGACTAATAGATCAGTAGTTCCCCACTTCTCTCTTCCTTCCTTTCTTAAATAGTGATTACATTTCCAACCTTCCAATTTGCAGGCACCATTCCAAGAGATAATCACTAATGCATCCACTATCTCTGCATCCACCTATTTCCACATTGTGGAATGTAGATCATTTGGTCCAGGGAATTCATCAATTTTCACATCCATTTATTTTTCCTCTATGACTACTTTTTATTAATACTGATTTCTTTCACTATGCTCATTCCCGCTAGTCCCTTGGTTGTCTAACATCCGGGAGGTTTTTTCTGTATCTTCCTCCATGAAGAGAGATACAAACTACACGTCTTTGGACACTAAGGGGTAACTTAGCATGGCTAATCCTCCTAACCTGCACATCTTTGACTATGGGAGGAATCTGGAGTACCCAGAGGAAACCCACACAGACATAGGGAGAATGTGCAGACTCCACACAGACAGTGACCAGGCTGGGAATAGAACCTAGGTCCCTGGGGCTGTGAGGCAGCAGCGCTGACCACTGTGTCACCATGCTGCCTTCTATGATTCATGATGTCAATTAGATAACCCTTTAATTCTGCTTATAGTACAAGAATGCCTTTCCTGTTATTTCTGGGTTAATTGGAGGAGTTTTGTCAGAGAGGGTTTTGGTTTTTATATAAGAATGTGCAGAGCGCAAGTTTTTATTTAGTTTCTCTCCCATTTCCTTCTTTGTCATTATAAATTATCCAGTCTCTGCCTACAATGAGCCCACGTTGCTTTATGCTAAACTTTCGTTTTTAGATATCTGTAGAAACTTTACAATTTATGTTCCTCGAAGACTTACTCAGACTCTACTTTCCCTTTATCAATTTCTTGGTCCCCTTTTAAGCCCCAAATCCTCAGCCTTATTATTGTTTTGGCAACCTTATAAGCCTCTTCCTTTGACCTTGAGTTATCTTTGACTTCTCTTGGTAGATTCAGTGGATCAGTTTTGCTGTTGGATGTTTGTGCCTCAAATAAACGTACATTTGTTGTAATTATTCATTACCCTGTCTATCATCATACCTTTTAATGTTATTTCCCAACCCACCACAAGAAACTTGCGCCTCTTATTGTGGTAGCTTTCTTTCTTTAGGTTTAAGATTTTAATTTTGAATTGAACTATGTCACTTTCAAAATTCTATCATATTATGGTCACTCTTCCCTAAAGTCTTTTTTACAAGATTATTAATTAGCCTTTTCTTGTTGCACGATAAAAACAGCCCAATCCCAGTTAATTCCTCAACAAACTGTTCTAGAAAACTATCTTCAATATATTCCAGAAATTCATCCTTCACAGTACTCATGCTGATTTACCTGTCTCTAAGTAACTGAAGGCTGCCATGCTTGCTGCATTGCTCTTATTACATGCATCTCTACTTTTCTGTTTTATACCATAACCTATACATAACTCCCACCAATATTTGCTGCTCCTTGCTGTTAGCCCCACCCAAACCTATCTGACACCTTGATCTTTCAACCTAAGATCACGTAGATTACCTCCATTTTGTCTTTTTAAATTTTTCTGTATTTTGACCCTATTTGATGCTGGCCTTTGTTCTCTTGCCTTCCAATTTTACATCTACTTTTCTTACTGCGATTATCTGCATTGTTTCTCTCCCGTCTGAATTTCCACCCTCGTTCCCATGCCTTGCCAAACTAGTTTAAACATTCCCTGACAGAATATCCTCCTTCAAGGATATTGGTCCCAGTTCTGCTAAAATGTGACTTGTCCATCTCTCCCAGAGATTCAGAAATTTAAAGTCCTCCTGCACCAGCTCTCCAGCCACAAGGCTCTATTTTCCTGTTCTCACACACAGGGGGCACTGGAGGAAATCCTGAGATTATTGCCTTTGAAATCCTGTTTGCCAATCTCCACCCTAGCTCTCTAAAATCTGCTTTCAGGACATCATTGCTCTTTCTACCTATGTCAATGGTCCAATGTGCTTCATGACCTCTAACCGCTCATCCTCCTCTAAAATCCTGTGCTGTCACTTATTGACATCTTTGACCCTAGCACAAGGTAACCAACATAGCATCCTGGAGTCATGTCTACCACCACAAAAAAATGCCTGTTTTCCTAACTCTTGAATCTACTATCATTATTGCTTTCCCACTCTCCTTTCTCAATCCTGTGTAGCTGAGCCACCAGTGTATGCTGCACTCTCCTGAGGAGCAATTGCCCAGATCAATGTCAAAAACAGTAAAGGAGATGCATTTGTGGGACTCCTGCACTACCTGTCTGAGCCTCCGACAGTCTGAAGATCATTCCTGTTTTACTCCCTTAACCTGTAACGTAACCACCTCCTGAAATGTGCTGCAGTGACTCCAATCTTTACTGGAGTTCCAAAACCTAAAATTCAAGATATTGCAGCTGGTGACACTTCCTGCACATGGTTGTCTATGTCACAGTTTTGCACGTTACAGGATGGGTATAACACATGGCTGAGCTGTTCTGCCATGCCTTTACTTTACATGCTATTTATTATGAACTTGAATACAATTACAAATAAACTAGCTGGGCTTTGAAAGACAAAACATGTAACTACTCAGCAAACCAATCGCTGTCCTGTTACCTTGTGAATTTGAAGTTTTCTCTGGACGTGGTCGGTTCACAGAACGAGTTTGCCTGTCTCCACTCTCTTTGCTCCTCATTGCTCTGTTTTAAGTCTCCCTGGGGCCACTCATTCACAACTCTTCAGATACTGAAGCAGTGCATGTCAATGTGCAGCAAGACTTAGATAACATTCAGGCCTGGCTGATAACAACCATTCACACTCAGGAAATGACCACAACTAACATGAGGGTATTTAATAATCTCCCCACGGCATTATCATCACAGAATATCCCATTCTGGGGATTATCACTGACTAGAAACTGAACTGTATAAATACGTGCTACAGGAGCACGTCAGAGGCTGGGAACTGTGAGGGAGTAACTTACCCACTGACTCCCCTAAGCATTTTCACTGTCCACAAGGAACATATCAAGAGTGTGACTCTCCACATGCTTAGATAATAGTGGCTCCAACAGCATTCAAGAAGCTCAACACTATCCAGGACAAACCATTTCACTTGATTGGCACCCCACTCACCAACTTAAACTTTCACACCTTCTACCACTGACAACAGCATCTCACCAAGGCTGCTTCAGGCTGCTTCAACAGCATCTCACCAAGGCTGCTTCAACAGCATCTCACCAAGGCTGCTTCAACAGCATCTCACCAAGGCTGCTTCAACAGCATCTCACCAAGGCTGCTTCAACAGCATCTCACCAAGGCTGCTTCAACAGCATCTCACCAAGGCTGCTTCAACAGCATCTCACCAAGGCTGCTTCAACAGCATCTCACCAAGGCTGCTTCAACAGCATCTCACCAAGGCTGCTTCAACAGCATCTCACCAAGGCTGCTTCAACAGCATCTCACCAAGGCTGCTTCAACAGCATCTCACCAAGGCTGCTTCAACAGCATCTCACCAAGGCTGCTTCAACAGCATCTCACCAAGGCTGCTTCAACAGCATCTCACCAAGGCTGCTTCACGCATCTCTCCCAAGGCTGCTTCAACAGCATCTCACCAGCTGCTTCAACAGCATCTCACCAAGGCTGCTTCAACAGCATCTCACCAAGGCTGCTTCAACAGCATCTCACCAAGGCTGCTTCAACAGCATCTCACCAAGGCTGCTTCAACAGCATCTCACCAAGGCTGCTTCAACAGCATCTCACCAAGGCTGCTTCAACAGCATCTCACCAAGGCTGCTTCAACAGCATCTCACCAAGGCTGCTTCAACAGCATCTCAACAAGGCTGCTTCAACAGCTCTCACCAGGCTGCTTCAACAGCATCTCACCAAGGCTGCTTCAACAGCATCTCACCAAGGCTGCTTCAACAGCATCTCACCAAGGCTGCTTCAACAGCATCTCACCAAGGCTGCTTCAACAGCATCTCACCAAGGCTGCTTCAACAGCATCTCACCAAGGCTGCTTCAACAGCATCTCACCAAGGCTGCTTCAACAGCATCTCACCAAGGCTGCTTCACAGCATCTCACCAAGGCTGCTTCAACAGCATCTCACCAAGGCTGCTTCAACAGCATCTCACCCAGGCTGCTTCAACAGCATCTCACCAAGGCTGCTTCAACAGCATCTCACCAAGGCTGCTTCAACAGCATCTCACCAAGGCTGCTTCAACAGCATCTCACCAAGGCTGCTTCAACAGCATCTCACCAAGGCTGCTTCAACAGCATCTCACCAAGGCTGCTTCAACAGCATCTCACCAAGGCTGCTTCAACAGCATCTCACCAAGGCTGCTTCAACAGCATCTCACCAAGGCTGCTTCAACAGCATCTCACCAAGGCTGCTTCAACAGCATCTCACCAAGGCTGCTTCAACAGCATCTCACCAAGGCTGCTTCAACAGCATCTCACCAAGGCTGCTTCAACAGCATCTCACCAAGGCTGCTTCAACAGCATCTCACCAAGGCTGCTTCAACAGCATCTCCAAAACTTGTGCTTTCTGCACCCAGAAAGACATAGGCAGCACAAACATGGCAACACCTTCACCTCCAACCTTATCATTGTTCCTTCACTGTCACTGGATCACAATTCCAGAACTCCATTCCTAAATGCATTGTGAATGGATTGCAGCCATTCACAAGGCTGGCCCACCACCAACATCTTGAGGATAATTCAGAGTGGACAACAAATGCTAGGTCTAGGACTAGGTCTAGCCAGCAGTGATCACAGAATAAGTTGTATGCCGCCCTCCACTTGCACTGGTCCCTCCTCAACTGTGCAATTCTGAATAATGAGTATTTATAAGCCTTTTAATGTCAAAGATATCAAAGTCTGATCCTGCTGAACACAGTGTTTGAAAGGGAAAAATGTGAACGAGTAAAATTCTAAATTTATGTAATATCAGTGCAATGAAACAGTTTCCACAGTAAACTGAAAAAAAATCTGTTGATCAGAAAAATAATGTCAGCAGGAGGTGTTTAGAAAACAATTTATGATACATAACTAGTTTATACCCTTAAACGGCAAGAGCTCTACTTACCAGGAAGGAAAAGCAGCTACGGACAGAGTAAGAAATAACATTAAAGAAAAATCTCACAAAATGCAAAAATAAAGCATAAATTCTGGCAGAGATATAAAGAACAAAAGATGACAGAACAGATAGTAAAAGCAACAAAATGCAATGTGAAAAAGCTTGAAAGAAATCTTAATTAATGAAATACTTTTCCACTTGGAGTAGGAAAGCAAAGGGTGGTCTGGAACAAGGCAGGCTCGTTAAACTCAGCAGAGATACCATCAGTAAAATGAGGAAATGGCTGACATGCTGAAATACTTTGCATCAGTATTTACAATAGAGGAAGGGATAGTGTTGCAGATATCCATGGATCAGTGGGACGGGTGCAGAAAAACATAACACAAGCAAAATACAGTACTATCATGGAAAAAATAATGACACCAAGGTTTAGTTTTATAGCAAAAAAGAGGCCCTTCGGCCACTGTACCTGTGCTGGCCATTAAGCACCTTTTATTCTAATACCATTTTCCAGCATTGGGTCCATAGCTGTCTGTTTTATGGTGTTTTAAGTGCTCATCTAGAAGTTTCTTCAATGTTGTGAGGGCTCACGCCTTCATCACCCCTTCAGGCAATGAGTTCCAGACTCCCACCGCACACTGGGTGAAAAAGTTTTTCCTCAAATCCTCTCTCAATGTCCTGTCCCTGGTTACTAAACTGTATACTAAGAGGAAAAATTTGTTCCTATCTACCCTTTCTATGCCCCTCATTATTTTGTGTCTCAGTCAATCAATCCCCCCTGCCTCAGCTTTCTCTGTTCTAAGAAAAACAAGTCCAGCCTATCCAGCTGGAACGCTCCAGTCCAGGCAACATTCTGATGAATCTCCTCTGTGTCTTCTCTAGTGCAATCGCATCCTTCCTACAGTGTAACGACCAGAACTACACACAGTGCTCCAGCCATGGCCTAACAAGTGTTTTATACAGCTCCATTATAATCTCCCTGCTTTTATATTCAATGCCTTGGCTGATAAAAACAAATATCCCACATGCCTTCTTAACCACCTTGTCTAACTGTCCTGCTGTCTTAAGGGATCTTTGGACATGCACTCCAAGATCCCTCTGATCCTTTGCACTTTCTAGTGCCCTACCCATTCACTGTATATTCTCCTATCTAGTTGGTCCTGCCAAAAGAAATTACCTCACTCTTTTCAGGGTTAAGTTCCATTTGCCACTGCTCTTTTTCATCTGACTAGCCCATTAGTATCATCTTGCAATCTAAGGTCTTCCTCCTCGCTGTTGCCACACCAACTGTGACAAATCCTCAGGAAAAGTTCCAATGACATTAAAGCAAGTCAGTTACAATATTGTCATATTGTCAAATCTGCCAAAGTTCTCTCCAATCAGGAATAATTCTTTTAGAAAGTAAAATTGTACATTTATGCAAGGAAATTTGCTAGAATCTATAAATTTAAACTTCTCAAAAACTTTCAGCTAAAAGTGCAGCCATGCCTGACAAATCTGATTTAGTAAGAGGTCTGACAACACCAATTTTAAATCCAACTGATTTATTTGATAGTAAACTTGCTAGCTTTCAGCCTTTGTGCCTTCGTCAGGCAAGTTTACTATCAAATAAATCAGTTGGATTTAAAATTGGTGTTGTCAGACCTCTTACTGATTTTACCCCAGTCCAACGCCAGCATCTCTACATCAAATCTGATTTAATCATAGACAGGGAATATCTATGGAAGGGACAGGGACACAGAATATCTATGGAAGTTCATTATATGGACTTTCAGAAAGCATTTGATAAAATTTCTTGTGAGAGACTATTAACTGAAGTTAAAAGCTTATGAAATCAAAGAAAGGTTACTGACCTGTTTTAGTAATTGGCAGATGGCAAGAAACAAGAATGGGGATAAAGTGCTGGAACACCAATTGACAGGATGTGATTAAAGAGGTCCCTGCAAGAATCTGGGTCTTCATTTTTTACTCCAGTTATTGACACCTTAGATGATGGGATGGAAATCCACATGCGCAAATTGACCACGACACAAAACTAGGTGACGCTGCAATCAGTATTGGTGGAAATATAAAATTACAGCGATATCGACCAAGTGAATGGATAGAACTTTGGAGAGTGCATTTCAAGAAGTCTTCCTCTTTAGACTTGAAAAGTTTAGAACAGGAAACTTTCAAAATGGTGTAAATCTGGAAACAGTGGTGTTCCTAGGAGAATTCAGGGCCCGTGTCCAAATGAAGAGATAGATGTGGAGACATCTGAGGCTACACTTGTCCAATGTGTACAAGAGGAAGACAAATGTGTACAAGAGGAAGACAAGCCTGTTGTAGATGGTACACACTGCTACATCGTGTGTCAGTAATAAAGGGAGTGACTGTTTAAGGTAGTGGATGGAGTGTCAATCAAGCAGACAACTTTGAGCTGAATGGTGTTGAGCTTCATGTGTTGTTGGAGTTGCACATTGAGGAATGTCTGTTGTACCCACTATAAAGGCTTCTTCCTAGACTGTGAAGCCCAATGCTGCACACAGCACTGAGGTCTTGAATTTACCATTAATCAAATAATCTTTTATTATCAGTAATGTGAGAAACTTTTTCATATAGTAATGAGACATACATCTAGCATGGTCCCTGGTTAGCTTCATTTTAAGAACTCAGTAAGAATTTAGCAACACCAATTTTAAATCCAACCGATTTATTTGATAGTAAATTTGCGAGCTTTCGACACTCTGTGTCTTTGTCAGGCAACACTGCATTTGCCTGACAAAGACACAGAGTGTCAAAAGCTCGCAAATTTACTATCAAATAAATCGGTTGGATTTAAAATTGGTGTTGCTAAATTCTTACTATCCCAGTCCAACGCCGGCATCTCTACATCATAGCTTCATTTTAGCCAGGGTAGAAGTTCATTTACCATAACCAGCTTCAAATGCTTGAGTTTAGAGGTGGAGGAGGACAGGACAGCATTGAGTGCTACAGTGATCCATGCTGGAAAATGTCTCCATGCAAACATACACTGAGAACAGAAACAGCCTTCACAATGAACTGTTGGTTAAATTGCCCAACGCCAGATGAAAAATGGCCACTTGGCTAAGGTATTGGAGAGCTTCCTAGGTATCTTTATCAAAGGGAAGAGAATTATTAGAAACTGTGTGTGTGTGTGTGTGTGTGTGTGTGTGTGTGTGTGTGTGTGTGTGTGTGTGTCCGCATGCGTACCAGGAGGAACAATCTACAGCAACAGCTTGGGAATATTATGGACACAAGGTTTACTGCAGTCCTGCTCTAAAAACACACTGACATGGCATAAGAATAGTTTTAACAATTATGACCTTTCAGTTCATCCTATAATAAACTGGAAGCCCTTAAGAATCCCAGTTGTACAGGGAGACAAACTTCTCAATGCAATATAATCAAGCTTATTCTAAATGATAAATTCATCTTGCTGAATAATAGTGTATGCAAGTACACAGAATTTACTGCACAGATACAGGCCATTTAGCCCAATTGCTCCATGCATCACAGGAGCTTCCTCCCATCTTATTTCATCTAATTCTGTCAGAATATCCTGCTGTTCCTTTCTCCATCATGTACTTCTGCTTAAATGCATTTATGCCATTCACTTCAACCATTGCATACAAAGGCGAGGTCCACATCACCAATCTCTGAGTAAAGAAGCTTCATCAGAATTCCTTGTTGGATTATTTTTGTGACCATATTTGCAACTCAGTTCCCCACAAGGGGAAACATATTTCCTATCAAATGCCCTCATAATTTGAAAGAGTTCTGTTCAAAGACAGTTCGAAAGTCTTCTCTTTCCTGGAAAAAAAATCAGGCAATGCCAGACAGAGTCAGTATTATACCTATTCTAATCAGATGAAGAAAGAAGTCTCACAACGCCAGGTTAAAGTCCAACAAGTTAAAGCTGAACAGATTTACTGGGAATCTCAAGATTTCAGAGCGCTGCTCCTACATTGGGGAACCCCAAAAGCTCGTGATTCCAAATAAATGTGTTGGACTTTAATCTGGTATCGACAAACTTCTTACTGTGCCCATCCCAGTCCAATGCCAGCATCTCCACCTCAATCAGGTGAAAAGCTACTTGACACTTCAGGACTGTCAGAGACTACAAGTGAACACAGAGAAGTTAGAATCTGATGCAAAAGATTGAAAGCCTCCTTAACATGAGCTTGTTAGGATACAAAGGATTGAATCAAGTAATGTTGATTATTCACTCCCTGGATGAAATTCTTTCAGTCTATACAAATGTCAATTGTGAACAGGATACATCCTAACTAACCTATTACAATGTCACAGAAAAAGAAAATGCAGGAAAGTCTCAGCAGGTCTGACAGCATCTGTAGAGAGAGAATAGAGCCAATGTTTCAATCTGAATGATCCTTTGTCAGAGTAGTCAGGTTATAAAGGACTAAAAGACAAGTGCTGCAGCCTGACTTGTTGGTGCAATGATTCTAATGCTAACAGACGTATTAACTAATTCAACATGTTTACATACAATTATTCAAATTAGGTTTGGGACTGGGAGACTCAAGGTTTATCACGACCTTGGAACATCACAATTTTATCTGTCAGTGTCAACATGTGTTAGGCAGTCCGCATGTTTGTCAACACGATGCAGATACTTAATCTATCAAGCCTCAGAAGGTTTGATCTGGGAGCTATTGGAAATTAGAAAAAAGCAAGGTTAAGCAATGTCTCATTTCCACCAGCCAACTATTCCACTGCTATAGCATCAGGTTCCCCTATCCTCCCTGTCCTGCCTCACCGAGTGACAGTACAGTAAAGCATTTGTGGGAGAAATCAACATTATTCACAAAATAAAATACAATTCCAGAATACAGATTCTGATTCTACTTGGCAAACCTGCACAATGAGGCAATTTCCGTTCATCTCAGCCCTGATGGTTCATTTGTCCATCTGCAGTCTGTGAATCCAATTATCTGCAAAGCTACAGTTAACTGATAGCATTCCGCACTCCCCAGGTACAGTTTCCAGCGTAACCCAAGCTTGCTTCCCAACTCGCACAGACAAATGGACGCACTTACCAGATGGTGGAACATAATTGATGGTCACATAGTTCAAAAAAAAAACCTCAAATTAACACCTCTATCACTATACTATTTGATACAATACTCACTAATGAGCAATCATAACCAAGAAGCTCTTGATTAAGGGGTTAAAATAAGATTGGAAAAAGGCAAAGAAGCAACATTGGACAGAGGAAGCACATATAGAGGCAGAATGCGGTGCCCCAGAGAGGGGGACAGTGTCAGGGGAAGAGGTAAAGTAGCGCCAGGAAAGAGGGGGAAGGGGGGAAGGAGTACCAGGGAAAGAGAGGGGAAGGAACGGGGGCGGGGGTGGGGGTGGGGGCAGCGCCGGATAAGTGGGGGCAGCATCGGGGGACAGGTTTACATGACATTGGTGTCAGGAGGAAGGTTAGACAGTATCAGAGCAATATCCCAAATGTATTTCATTTGCATATTGACTGGGCAACACAAGTCAGACATGATAGGCTGGAGGAAGAGTTCTTCGATTGCTGTCGGGATGGGTTCCTTGAACAGTATGTTACAGAACCGACGAGACAGCGAGCTATCTTGGATCTGGTACTATGTAATCAGGCAGGTAGAATTAGGGATATTCATGTGAGGGATCCTCTAGGGACGAGTGATCATAGTATGATAGAATTTATGATGCAGATGGAGGATGAGGTAGTAGCGTCCCGAACCTGTGTACTATGTTTGAATGGAGGGGACTATGATAGGATGAGACAGGAATTGGCGACTGTGGATTGGAGGAGTACATTGGTTGGTAGAACAGCTGAGGAACAGTGGGGAATTTTTAAAGAGATCCTTTTCAGTACTCAGCAGAAATATATTCCGATAGTGAAGGAGGACTGTAGGAAAAGGGAAAATCAGCCATGGTTCTCAAGGTAAATTAAAGAGAGTATTAAATCAAAAGCTGAGACATTCAGAGTGGCTAAAAATAGTGGGCAATCGGAGGATTGGAAAAGTTTTAAACAACAGCAAAGAATGACTAAGAAGGTGATTAAAAAAGGAAAGATGGAGTATGAGGCTAAACTAGCTCGAAATATCAAAAAGGACCGTAAAAGTTTTTATAAATATATAAAGAATAGGAGGATGGCCAGAGTTAATGTTGGACCCTTGTAGAACAAGAGGGGGGATTTAGTGGTGGACAATAAAGACATTGCAGAGATCTCAAATAAGTTTTTTTGTGTCGGACTTTACAGAGGAGGACGTAAATAGCTTGCCCGAAATTAGGGTAGAAGGGTGGTAGGAGATGAGGTCCTGATGAGATTACAGTCACTAGAGAGGTGAAGCTTGATAGGCTAAAGGGGCTGAGAGTAGATAAGTTCCCGGGACCGGATGGAATTAATCCCAGGGTTCTCAAGGAAACAGCAGAGGTGATAGCTGATGCCCTAGTAATTATCTTTCAGAATTCGCTGGACTCCGGGAAAGTGCCGGAAGATTGGAAAACGACTAATGTTACAGCACTGCTTAAAAAAGGTAGCAGACAGAAAGCAGGGAATTATAGGTCAGTTAGTTTAACGTCTGTAGTTGGAAAAATGCTTGAATCTATAGTCAAAGCAGAAATAACAAGGCACCTGGATACGAACTGTTTGGTCAAGGAGACGCAGCACGGATTTGTGAAGGGGAAGCCATGCTTGACAAATTTATTGGAGTTCTATGAGGAAGTGACTGGTGCGGTTGATAGAGAGGAACCAGTGGGGATGTGGTGTTTTTGGATTTCCAAGAAGCGTTTGATAAGGTGCCTCACAAAAGATTGCTGCAGAAAGTTAGGGTGCAGGGAGTTGGGGTAGGGTATTAGACTGGATAGAGGATTGGTTGTCTAATAGAAAGTAGAGAGTAGGTATTAATGGGTGCTATTCTATTTGGCAGCTGGTGACTAATAGAGTGCCCCAGGGATCGGTGCTGGGGCCTCAACTATTTACCATTTACATAGATGATCTGGAGGAAGGGGCTGAGTGCAGGGTGACGAAATTTGCTGATGACACGAAGATGAGTGGAAAAGCAAATTACGTGGAGGGTGTGGAAAGCCTGCAGAGGGATCTGGATAGGTTGAGTGAGTGAGCGAGGACTTGGCAGATGGAGTATAATGTTAGCAAGTGTGAGGTTATCCACTTTGGTAGGAGTAACGATAGGAAGGATTACTATTTAAATGGCAAAAAGCTGTAACATGCGACGGTGCAGAGGGACCTGGGGGTTCTTGTGCATGAATCGCAAAAACACAGTCTGCAGGTGCAGCAGGTGATCAAGGCGGCGAATGCAATGTTGGCTTTTATACCTAGGGGGATAAAATATAAAAGTAGGGAGGTACATTTGCACTATATAGGGTACTGGTGAGACCGCAGCTGGAGTACTGTGTGCAGTTTTGGTTGCTGCATTTGAGAAAGGATACATTGGTCTTGGAGGGGGTGCAGAGAAGGTTCACAAGGCTGATACTGGAGGAGGGCATTAGATTATGAGGACAAACTAAATAGGCTAGGTTTGTACTCGTTGGAGTTTAGAAGGCTGAGAGGAGGTCTTATAGAGACGTATAAGATAATGAACAAAGAACAAAACAGCACAGAAAACAGGCCCTTCCAGCCAACGAGCCTGCGCCATCTCGATGTTCCCACTTCTACCCATGATCTCTGTCTGTGTTTACAGATCTATGGATTGAAACCAAATTTGAGACAATTTAGGGAGAATTTGTTCTGCCAATTAGCCTAAGAGCACATCCTTGGGACGTGGGAGGAAATCGGAGCACCCGGAGAAAACCCACGCAAGCACGGAGAGAATGTGCAAACTCCCACAGACACAGGCCAAATCCATGTATCTGCACAGCACAGCAATAGTCACTGAGCTGTCGTGTTGCCCATCAAATGATCCAGGTCAAGCGAACACTAACAACATGAAGCACTAGAATACTCTCAAAAAAAAATCCAAGAGCAGCCCTCCCATGACCCATCGCGTGTATGCCCCTTGTTAGACAACAAGATGGACCAAAGCACCTGTAGGATAAAAATAAGTACATCAATATCATCATCTATTTACACACTTCCCAGGGACTCCCAAGGCTCATGATCCCAATTTTAAATCAGTTTTCTATATCCCTCCATTCCCATTCTGTTCATGTAAGTATCTCTTAAATAACTCCAGAGTGCCTGCCTCCACCACTTTACTTGGCAGCGCGTTCCATACTCCCACATCCTCTGTATGAAAAAACTCCCTCTAGCATCCAAATTATACCTTACCCCTCTCACCCTAAGCCCGTGACTCCTCATGCTATTTGAGCCCATCCTGGGAAAAAGCTTAACCCTGTTTACTCTATCTATATCCCTCATGATCTTGTACACCTCTATTAGATCTCCTCTAAGTCTCCGTCTTTCTAAGGAAAACAGCCCCAATTTGCCTAATCTCTCCTCGTAACTCAGACCTTCCATACCAAGCAGCATCCTGGTAAACCTCCTCTGCACTCTCTCCACGTCCTTCCGGTAGTAAGGCGACCAGAACTGGACGCAGTATTCCAAATAAGGTCTAATTAACGTTTTATACAACTGCAACATTAAAGGCCAGCTCTTGTATTCTATACCCCTTCATCTAAAGGCTAGCATACCACATGTTTTCTTCACAACCTTCTCCACCTGCTCTGCCACCTTCAGAGACTTATGCAACTGCATCCCCAGGTCCCTCTGCGTTTCTACACTCTTAATAGGTCTACCCTTTATCATATACCTCCCCCCTATATTCTTTCTCCCAAAATGCATCACCTCACATTTATCAGGATTGAATTCCATCTGCCATCTATCTGCCCAAGCTATCAACCTATGTCCTGCTACATCGCCTGACAATGCTCCTCACTATCTGCAAGTCCAGCCATCTTTGTATCGCCTGCAAACTTGCTGATCACTCCACTTACTCCCTCTTCCAAGTCATTTATATATATTACAAGTAGAAGAGATCCCAGTACCGAGCCCTGCGGCACACCACTAGTGACCGACCTCCAGCTAGAAAAACACCCTTCCACTATTAGTCTCTGTCTCCTATTACTAAGTCAGTTACTTATCCATCTAGCTATCTGTCCTTATATTCCATTAGCCTTGACCTTTTCAACTAACCTCCCATGAGGGACTTTGTCAAACGCCTTACTAAAATCCATATAGACATCAACGGCTCGCCCTTTGTCGACCATTTTCGTCACCTCCTCAAAAAAGTTTACCAGATTCGTAAGACACGACCTCCCTTTAACAAAGCCATGCTACGTATCCCTAATCAGATCGCGACGCTCTAAGTGCCTCTACATCCTATCTCTACGAATCTCCTCCAACAGCTTCCATACCACTGACGTCAAACTCACCGGCCTATAATTTCCAGGGTTATCCCTTTTTAAACAACTGTACAATATTAGCTATTCTCCAGTCCTCTGGGACCTCACCTGTGTCCAAAGAAGAGACAAAGATTTGCGTCAAAGGCCCAGCAATTTCACCTCGCACCTCCCTAAGCAGCCTGGGATAAATGCCAACAGGCTCCGGAGATTTATCAGTTTTAATGCTACCTAGAAACTCTAACACTTCCTCCCTCGGTACTGATATTTCCCTCAACTGGTCCACAGCTCCCTCAGAGACAGGACCGGTCAACAAGCCCCTGTCCTTCATGAATACTGATGCAAAGTATTCATTCAGGATTTCCCCCATTCCCTCGGGCACTAAGCACAGTTCCCCTCTTCTGTCCCTAAGAGGTCCGATTTTTCCTCTAACTACCCTTTTATTCCTAATGTAGGAGTAAAAAGCCTTTGGATTGTCCTTAATCCGATCTGCTAAAGGGGATGGATAGGGTAGAGGTTGAGAGACTCTTCCCGCTTAACAAAGATAGCAGGACTAGAGGGCACAGCCTCAAGATTGGGGGGGGAGGGGGGTTTGGGGGGCTGTTCCGATCAAAGTTGACGAGGAATTTCTTCACGCAAAGTTGACGAGGAATTCTCTGCCTGTTGAAGTGGTGGAGGCTTCCTCACTGAATATACTTAAGTCAAGAGTGGATAGGTTTTTGACTGACAAGAGAATTAAGGGTTACGGGGAAAAAAGTGGGAAAGTGGTACTGAACCACTGCAGATCAGCCATGATCTTAATGAATGGCGGGGCAGGCTTGAGGGGCTGGATGGCCTACTCCTCTTATTTCTTATGTTTTTATGACTCCCATCTACAGCTCTTCTACCCCATAATGTTATTCCAATGGCTTCAGCTCATCACTTCTGCTCTCAATCACAAATCACTAAATTGGATTCCCCAGCCCCTGATGGGACACTTTACCAGAAAGTACTATTACTCAAGTGAAGAATCCCCCCAAATTCAAATATTTGTTAATTTCCTCTTTTAACAGGATGTGGGGGTTGCTGGCTAGGGCAGCATTTATTGGCCATCCCTAGTTGCCCTTCAGAAGATGGTGGTGAACTGCCTTCTTATCTGTACAGTTGCTGAGGTGTAAGTACATCTACAGAACTGTTATGGAGTTCCGGTTTTTACTCAAATGTGCTCATACTACCACTGCATAAGTCTGAATTCACCTCATTTCTTTTTTAAAAATATTTTATATTTAAATTTATAACATTTAAATCTATAAAACATTTAGACAGCTATATGGCTAAGATGAGTACAGAGGGATAGGGGCCAAATGTGGGCATAGAACATAGAATATAGAACACTACAGCACAAACAGGCCCTTTGGCCCATAAGTTGTGCTGATCATACCCATACCTATTAGTTCTATGGCCTATCTGTAACTCCCAATCCCATGTACTCATCCAGAAGTCTTTTAAAAGATCCCAGCAAGTTCGCCTCCACCATCACCGACGGCAGCTGATTCCATTCACTCACCACCTACTGAGTGAAAAACTTACCCCTAACATCTCCTCTGTACCTGCTGCCCAGCACCTTAAACCTGTGTTCTCTAGCAGCGACCATTTCAGCTCTGGGAAATAGCCACTGAGAATCCACCCTATCTATTCTTTTCAATATTTTATAAACCTCTATCAGGTCACCTCTCAACCTTCATCTCTCCAGGGACAAGAGGCCTAGCTCCCTCAACCTATCTTCATAAGGCATGCCTCCCAATCCAGGCAACATCCTTGTAAATCTATTGTGCATTCTCTCAAAAGCTTCCACATCCTTCCTATAGTGAGGCGACCAAAACTGCACACACCCCAAGTGGGGTCTGACAAGGGTCTTATAAAGTTGCAGCATTACCTCCCAACTCCTAAACTCAATCCCTTGATTAATGAAGGCCAGTACACCATAGGCTTTCTTAACCACGTCCTCCACCTCCAAGGCCAATTTAAGAATCCCATGGACCTGGACCCCAAAATCCTTTTGCTCCTCAACACTGCTAAGACTCCTAACCCCTGATATTACACTCCTTCATCCCATTGGTCCTGCCAAAATGGACCACTATGCATTTATCTGCGTTGAAGTCCATCTGCCACTTCTCCACCCATTCTTGCACAATATGTCTTGCTGCAACTTCTGACATCCCTCCAGTCTATCCACAACATCACCAACCTTCGTATCATTAGCGAACTCACTAACCCATCCTTCCACTTCCTCATCCAAGTCATTTATGAAAAATGACAAACAGCAAGGGTCCTAGAACAGATCCCTGGGGCACACCACTGGTGACACTGTGTCTTCTGCAAGCAAGCCAGTTCCAGATCCACAAGGCCAAAGCCCTTTGAATCCCATGCCCTCTCACCTTCTCAAGAAGTCAATCAGGGCAATTAGGATTAGCTTAGGGGTTTAAAAAAAAGGGTGGCATGGCCTGTTTCCTTGCTGTAAAACTCTGTGACTCTATTACTGCCTTCTTATACCAGAATGAGAAACACAAGTGCTGCTTCTGTCTTCTAAACCTTGAGTATCGCTGAAAAAGAGGAAGACTGTACATGAGAAGTTTGTGACTGTACTATGAAATACACTGAAAGCCAGTTAAAATGATCAGTGTGGCTCACTTTATGCATGCTGGAAGCTAAATATCGAAACATACAGGGCCCTGTCCTTTGTTGCCATCCCCATGACAATGCTTCAACCAAAGCCAACCTGCATGGTTTGAATTTAAACAAAAATTTGGCAGTTAACTGTCCTCTGGTACATTCTCCACTTCTACCAATCAGTCTGTTTGCTAACCATTTAGCATTTTCTTCCCAATATAAATTGATGTCCTTTACTATAGGCATCTTTGCCAACTATCCTGATAAATGCAATGTGAAAAGCTTTGCTAGCATGTCTCTTTTCTCAGCAATATTCTAGTTCCGTACTCCCAAAAGACTTTTCCATGTCATTCATCTACATATTTACAGAATAGTGCAATCTGTCTCGTGATAGCAGGGGTGAAAGGGAATGAGAAAGACAGGATAGAACAGGAAGCCAATGACAGGTTGCAACCTCATCACATACTTGTCTAGGAATGACTTAAAGAAAAGCCTGGAAGATAGGAGCAGAATTTGTGACACTGCTCAACATTTCTCAGAATACATCACTGCCTGTGCTTTTTGCTTTGCCATCTAATATGATGCTGCAATTGGGTCTCCGATTTCTGAGTGAAGGATTCCTTTACAAATGGTTTTGTCACATGGACTAGCCAGGCTCCTCTGGTAGAGGACTAACACAGGCAAGATGGGCTCAAAAAACTGCTTTGTAGAATCACATAATCCTTACAGTACAGAAGGAGGCCATTCAGCCCATCAAGTCTGTACCGACCACAATCCCACCCAGGCCCTATCCCCTTAACTTCACACATTTACCCTACTAATGCCCCTGACATTAAGATCAATTTTAAAGCATGGCCAATCAACCTTACCGCACATCTTTGGACAATGACAGGAAGCTGGAACACCTGGAGGAAACTCATGCAGACACAGGGAGAAAGTACAACTCCACATAGAATTTTTACAGCTCAGAAGGAGTCCATGATACTAAATCTACTGCTATCACTGTTACTAGGTCAAAATCCTGGAATTCCTAACAGCACGGTGGGTACATCTATATCAGATAGACTGCATGGTTCAAGGACACTCACCAATTAGGGATGGACAACAAATTGTTGCCACTGGTACCCACATGAAAGAATTAAAAAATGTATCAATCCCATCTTTAAATGAAAATAAGACGAAATTCTGTTCCTTAATTTATCCAGAGTTCTAAATTGAACAAAAATTTATAAAATCATCTACAACCTTTTGACTGGAAATGGGACCCAGTGGGGAATATAATAACTCACATTAACTGTCACAAATCTAAATATTTCCAACTGCATTATGTTCCCACTTTCTTTCACAACCAGAGATTGGAGTTTTAAACGACTGCTCTCCTACTTTTCTCCACTGTGCTCCACTCCCCAATGCCAATTCAGCAAGTCACTCTGATCAATTAATAGGTAACAGCTTTGTTTTACACTGAGCAATTATATTGCCAGGATTTCAGTTCAATGATTTGTAGCATCGCAGTAATTTCCCTGATAATTATCTGATCCTGAATGCAATGGTGGCTGGCACTGCTGCCTCACGGTGCCAGAGACCCTAGTTCAATTCCCAGTCTCAGTCACTGCAGAGTTTACACTTTATCTCCATGTCTGCGTGGGTTTCCTCTGGGTGCTCCTGTTTCCTCCCACATTCTAAAAGTGTGCAGGTTAGGTGGATGGACACTGCTAAATTTACCCTTAGTATCATGGGATTTAGCGAGTGTAAAGGTATGGGGTTACGGGTGGGATTGTGGTCGGTAATGGCTTCCTTCTACACTAAGATTCTATGATCTGTGATCAATACTTCTGCATCTGAATTGATAAAAGATGCATGTTATTGTAAACTGTTAACTCTGGACTGAGAGCTAATCTGCTGCAGCATGTGGACTGCAACTCCTTCAAGGAGAGAAATTACAAAGTGTACGTATTTCCCAACCTGGGGTCGTCCCAAAACGCTCCTTGTCAATCAGGCATTTTGAAACATAATCACCATAAGATGGTAGTCAGCCTGCAGACAGCAAGGTCCCACTAACAGCAGTGAGGTCACTCACCACAATCTATTTTAGCGATGCTGGTTGCAGGATCAACATTGGACATCAATTAAACGGGATGCTGTCCTGAGCCAGCATTCACACCTGCGCTTCCAGCAGAGGTCAATGGATTGTGCTACAAACAGGGACCCAAATGGCTTCCCCCACCCGGATCAGTCAGTCCACTTGCAGTGCTGCTTATTACACTTCTGATGGAGGTAAACTGACACCACAGAAAGCCTGGGATCTTCCTGATTTATTCAGCAGATAAACTTGCTCAGTCATTGTCCGATTAAAGGGCTTCACTTTTACATGAATATGCCACAATTTAGCCAATGGTATCAGAAGTGCACGAATACAGATATGAAAAGAGGCTTGAAAAATCATAGCTATCAACACTGAGAAAGATTAAACAGGTATCATAAAAGATTTTCAATATTCTAACGTGTTTTGAGAGAGTAAATAGTTTTCACTGTTTAATGAATCAGTAGCAAAGATGATCAGAGAAATGAAAAGAGAGTTTGCAAGATAAAATTCTTTACAAGAAGTAGCTATTGAGGTATCAATTATAATACTAAAGAGAATTGGATAAAGATTTGAAAAGACATAAGGAAGCAGCAAACACAAATGAAGGGAGCATTGTGATAATCTCCAACATGCTATGTCAGGCTTCGTCCAGCATTGCTTTTGACGTTGTCTACATCCTATAAAAGCCCCAATTATGTTGTGGTTTGCTCTAGAACAAACATCGAGAGGAGTAATACTGGCAAGCATTTTTGCTAAAAATGTATTTAATTGCAGAAGTGCTGGGCATTCAAAACTTAGTAGGTCTGTATCAAGTTAAAAATGCTGTAAACAGATCCCAGAGTAAACAGCAAAAATTGGTGATATTTTGGTTATCAGTCCATGTTGTATAAATAACGGTACAATTCCCTGAATTTTATAATACAATAGAATCAAATAAAATTATGCAAACAAATCTGTTTTTTAAAGGGGTAAGGGAATTACGATAAAACTCCCAATCACTAAACAGCTAGTTTCAGCTACCTTAAACCATTCAGACTTGGGAAATCTCACCTTCAGAGTACACCCAAAGCCTGAAAAGTCAATATTGAAGCTGAACTTCGATGGGGAAAGGAACCGTGGGGGTGAGACTCCAGTTTATAGGTGTAAAATAGGTTTGGGTATCAAATATTTCCCACAGCTAAATTTGGATTGCCAAGCAGAAACTGCAAACTTGCTTACCATGAGGTCAGTCCTCTCTGCGCAATCTTTGAACTCCAGTGCTGAATCCTAAGGAAAAGAACACAACAGCTTCATAACATGATCCTCCAAACAAAATACAGTAGCATACATTTCATACATAATTTGTGCCAATTTTTAAAAAATCACTCGCTGATTTTCTCCCTGCTTTTCTGGGGACGTAGATCCACTGATACCATCTAGTTTTTGCTTAAATGACAATGTTTCAGGTTTAACCTAGACATTCAGAGTTTCCAGTCTATTACACACAAAATATTTAACAACCTAAGAGTCTATTTAAAAAGAAGTAATTTAAATATTCAGCTAAGCAGCAGTATGCATTTTAAAACAAATTCATTGTGAATAATTTTTATGGAATGGAATGCTGTACTATTTTTTAAAAAATCACGATCTACATGAATGGTTAAGGAAAATAATACCGTTTACATTTCAGTTCAAATTTTGAACATCTAAGTACACATTTCCAGAGGGATCTAATTTGGGCAAACAGCAAGATTTCCTTGCGTTCTAACGTTGAAAGCCTTTTACCCAGCTAAAAGGCATCTGCTTTCACTGATCTTTTTCTAACAGTTACTGTTAGAAAAACGCAGGATTTTCAAAGATGCAGTTCCCATAAACGTGAAACATGGTACACTGTTTTAAAAAAAATCAGCTTGCATCTTAACCAGAGTAAAATCTATAACCCCAACAGTCATGCTGGATCAGCTGGGTCAAATAGTCTTAAACCTTTTCATTTCCAGTGCTAGAATCTGATAGAAATCTGCCACCTTTTGTATCTGCAGCTCTCAAATGTTTATCATGCCTCCATTTTAGCAACTATAACGCTGCATTTAGAAAAGGGCTTTTTCTTCCCCTCGGGACATGTTCGCATTACTAACTGCAGCATCTAGTGGTGTAAACCATAACTACATTCTCCATAATCCCAGCAGTATGGCTGCAGAGATCTCAAGACAACCCTTATCTAACATCTCACAAAAGATTGCTTGCTTTAATTGAAGATTTTAAAACACCCAGTTGTTCAGTACAGATGTCAGCAAACATCAATATCCTTAATCACCAGTATTAGCAGCAAAATGACACAAAACCAAATAGACAACTTAATGGGATCAAACTCCCAGGGGATACATTTGGAAAGAAAAAAAGCAGAAAAAATATACACTAGATGATAAAACTTTGAGGGAGAAAAGATGAAAGATTTTGAGTGCCAGAAGTAAAGCTGCTAGAAGTCAGAGCAGAACACAAGCTGATAAAACTGTTTAAAAAAAAGTTTAGAAAGAAAGTAAATAGTTTAGTAGTGAGATCAGGAAACTAGACAGATAATTGGGTGTTTCAGAGCCTTACGGGGTTACAGAAGGATAGTTTATTTTCTTGTGCCCTGACAGAGTCTGTGTCTCTCGCATCTATATATAGTTTTCTTCATTCTTACTTTCTCTGCGCAAACTATTACAATGGCTACTATCAAATTCACTTAATCTCTCACTCATTTCCCCCACTGCTATTCACTGCTCTTCGAGGACATTTTGTAAATGCAGTCTGTTCTAACCATGTGATTATCCACAAACCAATCTCCATTCAGTAGGCTTGCTTCCCCTCTGCAGCCAACTCTGTCCCAACGTCATGCCACTCCCTTCCTGTCCCACATTCCAGACAGAAACACAGAGAGCCAGCTGACAGCAATGAAGCAGGCAAACAGGGACAGATGAGAATCTTTGAGCAAAGACTCAATTCAAGAAAAGGGGAGTTCTGTTTGTTTGTGATTAATACCTCAGATCATCAGCTGGTTAGTAAAAGACCTAAAAAATAAGCATTTATACGAGCCTCATGTTTAGATTACTCTTGAGTATCAAACTTGGTTATTATGCTCTTATAAATACTCAATAGCGAATGCTCTTTTCAGCTATGAATAAAATAAATTAAGGCAGCATGGTGCTGCTGTATTCGATTCTGGCCTTGGGTCACTGTCTGTGTAGAGTTTGCACCTTCTCCTCTTGTCTGAATGGGTTTCCTCCCGGTGCTCTGGTTTCCTCCCATAGCCCAAAGATGTGTACGTTAGGTGGATTGGCCATGATAAATTGACCTTAGTGTCAGGGGATTGGCAGGGTAAATATGTGGGGTTATGGGAATAGGGCTTCCCATATAATTATAATCGTGGTTGGTGTCGACTCAATGGGCTGAATGGTCTCCTTCTGCACTGTAGGGATTATACGATTCTATGAAATTAACAAAGTAGTAGATAAAGCTACGCAATCAAATAGATTTATGTGTTCCTTATTTTAAAGATCAGCTATAGTATTTGTCATCCAGTGATATTACCTGTCTTTTGCGGTTGCTCTGACCTGCCTTCCCAGGAGATGAGTGATGTTTAACACACCCCATTACTGTACTCAGCTTTCGGCATAACATGGCAAGTGGTCATTGCTTCTGAGATGAGCTAACTCAGCAGACTGGCTGTTGCCACCGGGTTCTTGGTTTTAGACTATATCAAGCAATTCTGTCACTCACTAAGCTAGTAATAAGTCTCACAACACCAGGTTAAAGTCCAATAGGTTTATTTGCTACCAAATAAACCTATTGGACTTTAACCTGGTTTGAGAGACTTCTTACTGTGCTTATCCCAGTCCAACACTGGTATCTCCGCATCATGACTCACTAAGCTAAACAAACAGCTAAAGAAACTAATATTAAACATTCATAAACATAGAATCCCTGTACTGCAGAAACCATTCAGCCCATCAAGTCTCCAGTATTTACCCTGCTGATTCCACTGACACTAAAAGGCAACGGAGCATGGCCAATCAACCTAACCTGCACATCTTTGGACTGTGGAGGGAAACCAGAGCACCGGGAGGAAACCCATTCAGACAAGAGGAGAAGGTGCAAACTCCACACAGTCAAGGCCGGAATCAAATCTGGGTCCCTGGCACTGAGGCAGCAGCGCTAACTACATGAAACAACAGTTATCTAATTTGCTTAATTAGAATTTCCCAAAGTCCTCATTTGGCTCTGTGCGTCTTGTCAGCATGAGTACGCACAAAGTTTGAAAATAATGACATTACTATAATTTAATACAGCTTCTGAAGACACAACTATTCTTTTTTATCCAACATTAGCCCTTTCCCGAAGTTAATGTACTGGTTCACCCAGACTCCTTAAAATGTACTGTCTTCAAATTGAAAACAGACCATCTCTTAGCTGCAGATCCAGCAGTCCTGCTATTTCCTGATTCAATGCCATTCCAATCAGCATGACGAGCACCCTATTAAGTATAGCTACAACTGAGATTCATTGTCTCTCTCCAAAGTCTCCCCACCTAACTTTTTTCACCGCTGAGATTCCAGTCCAAAACACAGCTCTGAACTTACTATTTCTAAAATAGCCCCACTATTGCCAAGTTCAACGGATACCCCATGACCAGTCCGTCAAATTCCTATCTAATCTCACTGGGAAACTTCTCCAAGATCCTGCCCAACTCTGTCGTAAAAACATCTCCAACCCTACCTCCCAGGGCAAACCTTTTACTCTCCAATTCTGGATTGCTGCTTCTCCACTTTTCACTCTGCTCCTTTTGCACGTTCTAAAGCTGCTTTCCTTTGATCTCTTCCCCATACCCCAAGCCCTCCAAAATCCTTCGCTTCCTGTTTAATGTCCACCTCTCCCCCTGTAGATTGAGATGTTCTTTTATGCAAGAGATGCTATACAACTCAGTAATTGTGATAAAAGTACACTGAAGCAATCTCCAAAATACTTATTCCCTTTGTGAGCTACTTCAGGCATAATGGTATTAAGGCACACATGAGAGAGGCAGAAAGTGAAAGTAGTCCAGTGGTTTGTGTTTGTTGTGGAGCAAGAACAAGGTTCATCTATCATACAAATCTGACTGAACTGTGCTTAGATATTGAGTGTGCTTTCTGACAAAGGCCAGGGAAAGTAGCATGAATATGCTTAAGGGTATGATTACAGAGGCCACTTACACCTCCCCATCACACTGAAATAAACATAAAGCTCTCAGAAAGGAAACAAAATGAATGTAATATTCTAGAGACACATTTCATTTCCAATTTTCCTTTAAAATATCTAATCTTTGCAGCTTTGCCTTACAAATTGGAATAATTCAAACCAAAGACTTTGCTTCATTATGGTCCAGCATTTCATTTTAAAATGGCACAAGGAAGAGGAATGTGAAAGAAATTTTACCTTATCCTTCTCCCTCACTCCCAAACCAACAGTTGATTGAAAAGTACCATCAACGGGACAAGCTGAGTGATGTTCAGCTAGGAATGTCAATGTGCAGAGGGGAGTGGATTCTAATCATGGGTAAAAACTAATATTAAATTTGTACTATAGAACTGATTCTATAATCTTCCTAAATTTCAGATGACAACTACTGACTTACACCAAGGCAAATCACTGCAGCAGCTCAGTTAAGTTCAAGCTTTGTGCTGATTTTTTTTTAGCATATCTTTTTCTGAAAAATTTATTTTTGCAAAGTTGTCCTTCAGGTGCGACATACTTTCTTTGTGCCAAATACCCTAATGGTTAACCATTAGGAATTGTGTTTAAACCTGAAAAACTGTGGACAGATGAAAAGGAGGACTTGTAACATTGTGCCAATGTTATTCATTCAAAATTGCAGCAGACCAACACCAGAGGGCAGCAAGACAGAATGTACATCATCTCTAAATCAAATTGTTTACAATCTTGTACAAATGCAACACATTAAATAAAACCAGTATAACATGAATACTGGATCCAGGTTTCATTCCACAACAGAAGTTAACTCCATCCAAGACATTAAAAGAAAATAAAATTACTGCAGATGATGGAACCAGATATGAAAACAGAAAATGCTGGAAAAATTCAGCAAGTTTGGCAGCATAGGTGGAGAGAAAACAGAACTAACACCTCGACTCCATTTTGTTTTAAGCTTTGCAAAGTCGTATTTGACTCAAAACACTAACTGCTTCTGTCACCACAGATACCATAGTGGTTAGCACTGCTGCCTCACAGTCCCAGGGACTCAGGTTCGATTCCAGCCTTGGGTCGCTATCTGTGTGGAGACTGCCCGTTCTCCCCATGTCTGTGTGGGTTTCCTCCAGGTGCTCTGGTTTCCTCCCATAATCCAAAGATGTGCAAGTTAGACGATTTGCCTAAATTGCCCCTTAGCGTCAGGAGGATTAGCAGGATAAATACGTGGGATTATGGAGATCGGGCCTGGGAAGGATTGTGGTTGGTGCAGGTTCAATGGGCTGAATGGCCTCCTCCTGCACTGTAGGGATTCTATGATGCTGCCAATTTTTCTGCATTTTGTTTCTCTTTTAAATGTGTACAATGTTTTGATGCCAAAACAGTGAATGTATTCAAGAGGCAGCTGGATATAACACATGGGGTGAATGGGGAAAAAGCAGGATTAGGCTATTGAATTGGCTGATCAGCCATGATCGTAATGAATGCCTGAGCAGACGAAGGGCCAAATGGCCTGCTCCTATCTTCCATGTTTTTATATTTCAGTCTAAAGTAGACATGTGTTCTCTGCTCTCTTAGTATGATAGTTTACAATGAATAATGCTGCCTTCATTGTAGGTACACCACATTCAATATTTGAACTGTGTATATGTTCACGTCAGAATAATCCAGATTTTTCTCTTTTACAAGCCACCTATTACAAACTACAATACAAAGCTCAAATCTCAAAGAATACGTGTAAACGTACTCCTTCCCCTCAACCAGACAGAATTCCCACAGGCAATGTAAGAACTGTATAATTTAAAAGACTTAAAGTACTTCCATAAGTTGGGAGTAAGAAAAGAAAATGGTGCATAAGGAAACTTTCCCCCCTCCTCACTCCCCTCCTCCCCCTCAATGACTTGTCCACGAGCTGTTACTATAACTGTTTCAAAGTCAATTGAAGTTGTAACTATCTACTCCTGAAAGTTTTCAAGTCCCTTCTGTTCAACACAGTTACAAACTAACTGTTTGAGTTTGGCTTTCTTTGCTATTGTGTTTCAGAGGCAGACTGCATCAATTTACTTTGCGTATGGCCTCCAATCTGCAACTTGAGCACTTCTCATTCAGAATCACTCCTATTTGTTTAATATTCAACACAAATTACAGCTTACTGCGGAGGAACAAGCAGTACACAGCTAGGTGTTTCAATCACTATGGTCACAACTAGCGAGGACAGACCCTTACAGCAGCAGCGTCTGAACTGACCAGTGGCCAACAGCATCAGTGCCACATTGGTAGTGATCATGTCCAAACATCTCTGACCACCACTGAATGACCCATCAACACCGCGCACTTACCAATGACCAGAGTCCAAAATAAACAAGCGATATCAAAACCAAGAGCAGATAGCAGGCCAGACTGCAACAAGCTCATAGAACACCCACAGTGCAGTAGAAGGTCATTCGGCCCACTGAATCAACGCTAATTCCCCTACACAGCATCCTATCCAGACTCTGTCCACATAACCCCATGTATTTTCCCCACTAATTCCCCTGACCTATACATCTTGGGACACTAATGGACAATTTAGCAGGGCCAACCTACCTAACCAGCACATCTTTGGAATCATCTCATTCTCCCCTCTAGCACATGCAAGGCTCACGTTTAGAGATCGAAGGAACATCTGGCTCGATATAGACACAATGTTTCAGGTGGAGAGTCCAAAACAAGGAAGCAGGATCTTAAAATTCAAGCTACATTGCTCGTGGGAGATTTCAGACAGCATGTCTTTGCACGAAGAGTAGTGGAAGCCAGTAATTCTCTCTCCCAAGCAGCTGCTGAGCCGGGGGCAGGAAGGAGACGGCGATAATTTTATTGACTCACGTGTCTTTAGGGGATTATGGTAGGTAAAAATGGGTTTGACACTGATCACACACAATGTAATGGAATTGTGGAAAAGGTGCAAGGAGCAGAATGGTCTAGTCTGCTCCTATGTTCCAGTAGGTCAATCCTTTAGAACATGCTTGCATGTGGTGGAATGGGATCAGAAATTACTGATACTTATACCGCAATAAATAACCTGCTCACTGACAGTTTGGGCTTTGTCAACGCCACTCAGCTTCTGACTGGGTCCATTTACAGCCTTGCTCCAAATATAGGCATAATAACAGAACTCAAAATGAGGTACGAGTAGTGACTGCCCTTGACATCAAATATTTGACTGAGGCAGCGAGCTGCACTTGGAAAACTCAACTCAGCGGGAATCGGGAGGAAAATCTCTACTGTTTGTGGAGTCAAATGTAACATACAAAACGAGAGACAGTTGTTGTTGGAAGCCAATCATCTCAGCCCCAGGGCATGACTTCAGGAGTTTGTCAGAGGACTGTCTAGTGCCCAACTATCTTCAGTCAGCTGATTCAACGACCTTCCCTCGATCATAAGCTCAGAAGTGACAATGTTCACAGATAAATTCACAATGTTCAACCCCATTCATAACTCCTCAGATATTGAATAGTCCAGTTCACATGCAACAAGATGCGGATAACATTCAGACTTAGCTTATAAGTGGCAACTGACCTTTGTGTCACTCAAGTGCCAGACAACGATCTCCAACAAGACAGGATCTACCCTCTCCCTTGATGCTCAATGGCATTACAATTGAAGAATTCCCCACTAGCAACAACCTGGAGGTTACCTGGAAACTAGGTTGACTAGAAACTGAGCCATAAAAATACTGTGGCTACAAGAGCAGATCAGAAGCCTGGAATTTTGCAGCAATTCTCACTCTCTGACTCCACAAAGCCTGTCCACCATCTACAAGGCAAAAGTCAGGAGTGTGATGGAATATTCCCCACTTGCCTGGATCATGCAGCTCCAACAACACCATCCAGGACAAAGCAGCCCATCCCAAACATTCACTTCCTCCACCACTGATCATGGCAGTCATGTGCACCATCTACAAGAAGCACAGCAGCAACTCATCAAAGCTCTTTCGACAGCACCTCTCAAACCTGCAACCTCCACCAACTAGAAGGACAAGGGTAGAAGATACATGGGAATAACACCACCTGCAATTAACTCCAAGTCACTTACCATCCTGACTTGGAACCATATCAGCACTGTTCCTTCACTATCGCTAGGTCAAATCCTGGAACTCGCTTCCTAACAGCACTGTAGCTGTACCTACATCAACTGGACTGCAGCAGCTCAAGTGACAGCTCACCACCAGCTTCTTAGGGATGGACAATAATGCTGGATTAGCCAGCAACACTCATCACATGTCAGAATATTTTAAAAATCAATGTTTCTCTAATTGACAGCTCAACATTCTGGCTGAATGTGAGTTGGTTAATATTGAAGAGGCTGTGAAGATAACTTACCCATTCCAGCAGGTACTGATTGTCATTCAGCCTGCCTGCACTGCAGAAAACACAAGTAAATAAAGATGCAGTTATGGCTCAGAAGGCAGCATAGCTGCTAGCACTATGTGTTTCTCATTCGCATAAATGGGCAAAGCAGCACTGAACTACAGCATGTTAATAGAAAGTGCTTCAATTTGGAGCAGATCTTGACCCAACATTTGGCGACAAGTCTGAACTAAATTAAAATCTGCCAGGGGTTTCATGCCTCGGGTACAACCTCGCAAAACCGCAATGCAGAGAAATAGCTCTGACACTGCTCTAAAACAATGGCTGATACTGGTACTGAGTGGCAAGAGGTTGGATAGTGCTAATGAGATGCAGAGCTGAACAACTGAGTCTGCACTGCGACATGCATTAATTCAGAATAGCGTGACAAGAATGAAACGCGAGAGCTTCAAGTATGAAATTACACTGTTTGAATTTTTATTAATGCCCAATTTTACAAAGATTCTTTTAAAAAAAAAATCAACATTCTGATTACTGAGTTTCTATCCAACACCTACATAATCTGCCCATTAAAGATAATAACTTATAGTTTGCTAAGTAGAATCTTGGAGTTCAAATTTTAAACCTTGCAAAGCATCAGAGAATTCAGTGATAGAGAAATATATCTATTATTCCTCAACCAGCAAGCTGCAGATTTCAATGCTTATGGTATGTTAACTGTATAAAGTTTAAGGATATGCAGGTGAAGAGCATTGATTAAGCATCTTGAACACACATCAAGAGAAACTTCCAGGACACTTGGTGTTGGTTCGGGAGGAGGTAGACATTTGTAGTGTAGCAATGTGTATATAAATGTAGCATGAAGTGAAGGATTGATGTGTAGTTTCCAACTTCACCATCATGTTACCAGAAGTTTCACACTTATGAGCTTTCCATTCATGAACAAACTCCAAGCTGGGGGCTTCTCCTGAAGAGCCATCACAACATTGGAAAACAGATCAGCCATCAGTGGTGTCACATTCCTGCACATTAATTAGAAGAACTGCAATAACTAAAGCCTTAGGCTGTCCTCAGAATGGTTGCTGTCCATAAGTATCCCAACACATTACATGGATGTTTGGGGAAGCGGATGAGGGGAAGAGCAGGAGTTAAATGAACAACAGTTCTCTGAAATCATAAAGAAAGAAGATATCCTGAACAAGGACTTCAAATATTTCCTCGCTTCCCCCACCTCACTATTTTCAGATGTCACCAACTATCTCATTAGTAACTGTGCCATTCAGTTCAAGTCGTCTGTCCATACAGAATGAGGCAACTGGTGAGCAGGGGCACTACCATTTGCCTCCGTACTCACCAATAAGTGGGGAAACACAGTGGGAAATGGTAGAAGTCGGACAGTGCTCATGTTCCCTGTTGTTGTTCAGGAACTCTCTCAGTAAGTGATGTTAGAGAAGGATAATCAGGTTACTTCCTATTGCAGCTTCTCCTGATGGTCAAATAGCTTCTCACTGTCAAGACCTGCACTTGAATAAGAGTGATTCACTTGTTTTGATTTATTGTCACATGTATCAGTATACAGTGAAAAGTATTGTTTCTTGCGTGCTATACAGACAAAGCATGCTGTTCACAGAGAAGGAAAGGAGAGAGTGTAGAATATAGTGTTACAGTCATAGCTAGGGTGTAAAGGTAGGTCCATTCAAAAGTCTGACAACAGCAAGAAAGAAGTTGTTCTTGAGTCAGTTGATTCATGTCCTCAGACTTCGTATCTTTTTCGCAAAGGAAGAACGTGGAAGAGAGAATGTCCAGTGTGCATGGGGTCCTTAATTATGCTGACCGCTTTACTGAGGCAGCGGGTTCATAATTATGAATTAACACAAGAGGTGGGGGGAGAACAGGAAGAAAATTTGACATCAAGATATGCTTCAAGTCACGGCAGCTTGCAGATATACTGAAGGGGTGTAAGGATCACTATTATGTGAACTGCACTCCATTCAAAGTTCATAATCAATAAAACACTTTCCTATTGGAGGGCAAACTGAATGCCAAATGTACACAAGGGAACAATCCAATTGTGATTTAAAATAAACCATCCTCGCCTCCAGCTCCTAATTTCCTGCTGAAGTTTTATTCTAAGTTTAGAATGAGGAATGTGCGTGTTTTCCATCGCACAGCACACAGCTGGTTTAACAGATGAGATGGCAACATTCCTTCAAATCAGAACCTGGCCATCCATTAGAAGTTAATAAAGCTGTGTGGGACTCAAACATTAAATGACCATGCACTAAAACTTTCAAATTAAATTAAAATGGTCTCTTGTCTGCCTACCAGCTGACTTCTGCATAAAGTGAATTTGGATTATCTCAACAGATTCTGCTGTGGAAACAGGCATTGCTCTAAAATGCTCACCATTAGTCGTATTCGTTCAGGAGTGTCCTGGAAATGGTTAATGTGTGGGGAAGTAAAAGTCTCAATGGCACAGGAAGAAAGGGAGTATTATTGTAAAGTCAGGCTTGAGGGATAGTCGTTAAAAGACTAGAGGAAAATTATTCTGAAGTCCCACTTCTAAACCTTTGATGCAGCAACGGTCATTGGTTGAGCTTAGAACAGTACCCTGAGACACAATATCCTAAGCTGAGTTAGCCAACTTCAACGAGCACAACCATCAATAATCTTCTCACGTTCTAGTACAAACTTTGGTTAATATCAACTTCACACAAATGCAAGGTTTTGAACTGATCTGAATAAGGATTTCACCGTATATGTTACTAAAAGAAATATTAACATGTGAAAATTAATCTCTAAGTAACCAAATTTGTGATTTTTCTGTGATCTATGTTTGAAACTGGCATTTATATAGAGCCTTTAATGCAGTAAAGCATCTTCATCCGAACGTGACTGGACAAAATGTGACACTGAGCCAAAAATGGTATTTGCATGCAATGAAAAGCTTTGTTAAAGAGGTAGGTTTGAAAGAAAGGGAGAGAGGGACAGAGAAATGTAGGGAGCTTAACTGGCTAGGAAACTGAATGCACAGTGAAAGAATTAAAATTAGGCTGTACAGGAGGGCAGAATTGGAGGGCCACAGAGATCTACGAGCTGAGATAGAGAGACACATGGCAAGGTCGGGAGAATTTCAAAAGGCAGCTGTGAATTTTAAAATTAAGGTATTCCTGGACTGAAGGTCAATGTGGACCAGCAAGCACAGAGTGCTAGAGAAGAGGACTTGCTGCAAGTGTGTGTGATAGATAGCAAAGTTTGGGATGAGCTCAAGAATGCAGAGAGTAGGCAGTAAGAAGCCTTCTGTTACGCTAACAATAGGTTCCAGCAGAGCAGCTGAGGCACAAGGGACAGGTGATACTATAAACACAAACCTGGCAATGGGGTGGACATGGGGCCAGAAGTTGAAGGTGAAATAGAATTATTGATTAAACCAATACTGGGATATGTATATTTAGAGGAAAGGAAAAAGTATCAAGAGTGTATTTGAAGTTGGAATTTGCTCCTGTGACTTTGACATGGATGTCAGTTTGGTCAAATGCTATTAGAAAAGCTGAAAATGTATACGTTACAGAGCAGTTTCACACAATCCAAAACCCTCAAGTATGCTCTAGCCTTGAATACATTCTTATCTATGAGTTATTCTCTGCAGTCTGTTAAATACATCTATGTACATTGTATCTCATTGTTCAAAAGTGAAAATCCTTGGTGATTGCTACTTCAACAGTGAAGTGGGCAATACTGGCTAAGTGCCAAAGTGCCAGAGAGAGTTTGATTTGAACAGAGTTTTTCCAACTGCTCTCACCATCTTGTGACTGAGACATGTCAAAGGGAAGAAAATGGCCACAAAATTGAGTACATTAAACTGCAACAGTCTTTTGGTATTGCAGAAATTGAGGGCATTAATGGGAAGAGAGACATGCTACTGGGAGTTTCTCGTCTTGTCCTCTTCAGACAGTTTGCAAGATCAACAGTAAACAGAGCAACAATTTACATTGCACAATCGAGTACTGATTGGTTGGCAAGTGGACTCTGACTGGTGGAAATATTGCCTGAAGAATGTACCGGGAATAACTGCCAAGGCTTTGTTCAAATCTAAGCCAGGCAGGTCAACACTGATAGATCAAGGCAATGCCATGGGAAATGAGCCAGGGACGAATGTCCCCCAAGTTTTAGCTCAGTTGAAAAAGGCCCACCAATATGTGGAAATCTCCTTCTGCCTGCAAAGCTCAGAGCTTGTGAATGTACGTAGCTTAAGTAATGGTCCAGGTCAAGCATACACTAACGATGTAAAGCACTAGGATACTCTCGAAAAATCCAAGAGCAGCCCTCTCACAACCCATTGCGTGTATGTCCTTTGTTAGACAACAAAGCGGACCAAAGTACCTGGTTGGGTAAAGTCTGTACTTTGCTGCCGGGTTTGAAATTCCCTCCCCCAAGTCATCCCAACTTTCCCCTCATCCTCAACACTTCATAAACTCAAAACCTGTTGAGAACTCAGGCATTCATATTGACTTGAATCAAATCCAATCCATTATTCCTAGTCTTAGTAACTAATAATCTGTTAAATTTAAATTAATCTCCAAATCTCCCTCACTTATTTCTATTCATCTTGCCAATCAAGTATCGTCACCGCCACTGGTTAAACTCTTCTTCCCATGTCTCTCTCCATTCTCCAATGCTTTCCCTGTTGATCCCCATTGTGCACGTACTGCCTATCCACAACATGCTCTTCTCATATTTATGCAATGGTAAATCTTACAAAATCAAAATACTGCACAGGCAGGAAGTAAAAGCAAACCTCAGAATACCGAGAGAAGCAAGGGAAGAAACTGATGGGGCTTTGACAGAAATCTTTACATTGTCACTAGGGAGGTACAGTAAGAGGTCTCACAATATCAGGTTAAAGTCCAACAGGTCTATTTGATAGCACGAGCCATCAGCCAGAGCAACACCTTGAAAGCTTGTGCTCCCAAATAAACCTGCTGGACTTTAACCTGGTATTGTGAGACTTTTTACTGTACCTATCCCAGTCCAATGCCAGCATCTCCACATTGCAGGGGAGGCCCCTGAGGTTTGGAGAATAGCTAATGTCACTCCATCGTTTAAGGAGGATAGCAAAAATAATCCAGGTAACAACAGGCCGGGGAGCCTTATGTCAGTTGTAGGGAAATTATTGGAGAGGATTCTTCAAGATAGGATTTACTCCCACTTGGAAATAACTGTTCGTATTAGGATCTGACCAAAAATCATAGCTTCTGGAAGGCAACAGAAGGTTTGCTTAATAAAATAAGCTTTGAGATGGTTTTGAAAAGAGTCAATGATGAGTTTTAAGGGAGGAGGTCAGTGTAGGATTAAGGTAGTCGAGGGCTTTGTCACTACTGATGGAAAGAATGGTGAGTCGCAAAAGACCAAAGGATCTGGGAAGAGATACAAGGATGGATACTGTTGTTGAGGTGGATTTGGGTGTGGTGGAACATATTTGGAGATTTGGGAATTAACTTAAATTTAACAGGTTATTGGTTACTAAGACTAGGAATAATAGATTATATTTGATTTGAGTCAATGTGGATGCCTGAGTTGTCAACAAGTTTTGAGTTTATGAAGCGTTGAGGCAACATGGTTTTGTGACGGTGAGGTTGTGCCTCACTAACTTGATCGAGGTTTTCGAGGAAATGACAAAGATGATTGATGAGGGTACGGCAGTGAATGTTTTCTACATGGACTTCAGTAAGGCTTTTGACAAGGTCGCTCATGGCAGACTGGTGCAGTAGGTGAAGTCACTTGACATCAGAGGTGAGTTGGCAAGGTGGATACAGAACTGGCTCAACCATAGAAGAGAGGGTAACAGTAGAAGGGTGCATTTCTGAAACAGGGCTATGACAAGGGACATTCTTCAGGGGTCAGTATTGGGACCTTGGCTGTTTATAGTATATATAAATGATTTGGAGGAAAATGTAACTGTTTTGATTAGTAAGTTTGCAACGAGACAAAAGATTGGTGGAGTTGCGGATAGCAATGAGGTCCATCAGAGGATACAGCAGGATATAGATTGATTGGGGACCTGGGCAAAGAGATGGTAGATGGAGTTTAATTTGGACAAACGTGAGGTATTGCATTTTGGAAGGTCTAATACAGAAAGGAAATATATAGTAAATAGTTCATGCACAATGGGGATCAACAGGGAAAGCATTGGAGAACAGAGAGAGACATGGGAAGAAGAGTTTAACCAGAAACCTAAAATAGTATTGATAGATGGAATGCACTGCCAAATAGAGTGATGGAGGCAGACACATTGGGATCATTTAAGACTTATCTGGATAGTCACATGAGCAGACGGGAATGGAGGGATACAAATGAATGGTTTAGTTGGACCAATGAGTGACACAGGCTTGAAGGGCCGAAGGGCCTGTTTGCTGTGCTGCTTTGTTCTTTGTTTGCAGAGGGAACTGGATGTACACGTACACAAATCACTGAAAGTGGAAACACAAGTGGAGACTATAGTGAAGAAGGCATATGGCATGCTTGCCTTCATCAGCCGGGGCACTGAGTTTAAAAATCACTAAGTCATGTTGCAGCTTTATAGAATCTTAGTTAGGCTGCACTTGGAATATACTGTTAAATTCTTGTCACCACACTACCAGAAGGATGTGAAAGCTTTGGAGAGGATACAGAAAAGATTTACCAGGACATTGCCTGGTATGGAGGGCATTAGCTATGAGGAGCGGTTGGAGGAACTTGGTTTGTTCTCACTGGAATGACAGAGGTTGAGAAGCGACCTGGTAGAAGTCTACAAGATTATGAGGGGCATGGACAAAGTGGATAGTCAGAAGTTATTTTCCAGGGTGGAAGAATCAATTACTAGAGAGCAAAGGTTTAAAGGAGATGTACGAGGCATTTTTTTTTTTACAGAGAGTGGTGGGTGTTTGGATTTCACTGCTAGGGAGGTATTATAAGTAAATATGACAATGACTTTGAAGGGATGTCTTGACAAATACATGAATAGGATGGAAATAGAGGGATGTGGTTCCCGGAAGGGTCAGGCATTTTAGTTCAGTTGGACAGCATGGTTGGTGCAGCTCGGAGGGCTGAAGGACCTGTTACTTTTTAGAACAAAGAAAATCAAGTAAAATTTATTTTATTAGTGTCACAAGTCAGATTACATTAACACTGTAATGTTGTTACTATGAAAATCTCATAGTCGCCACACTCCACTGCCTGTTCGGGTACAGAGGGCAATTTAGTATGGCCAATGCACATAACCAGCACTTCTTTTAAACTGTGGAAGGAAACTGAGCACCTGGTGGAAACCCACATAGATACAGGGAGAACATGTAAACTCCACACAGACAGCAACTCAAGCTAGGAATCAACCCAGGTCCCGAGCGCTGTGAGGCAGCAGTGCTAGCCACTGTGCAGCGCCAATAAGTCTGCAACAAGAAGAGAAAATGTCAGCAAAGCTCAGAAGATTAATTGACATTGGTGGAGAGAAAAACAGTGAATGTTTCAGGTTTGTGACTCTCAAGTTGGAAGTGCATTAGGTTTTGAGCAAGTGAAAAGAGGGAATGGAGCAAAGAACAAAACAGAGCATCTTCGATAGGGTGGAGGATGGGGCAGATTGAATCTGCAATCCAGTCATTCATATCTCCTCTGGGCACATCTTTTGCTTCCTTTCCTCACGTCTCAATTCTTTACTTGCCCCTTTGGTTTTTATATCACAATACCTTATTTCATTCTAAGCTCCGACTTATCACAAACCTTCCTTTTTACTCTTCAAATCATCACAACCTCTTTCACTCACTTAAAACTTCTTTGTTTCTAACCTTCCTCAGTTCTGAGCACACCTATGCTTTTAAACTCTGTTCTCCTCTCCACAGTCCATCTCCAACCCAGTCCCTGCAATCCTCCAAAAACACTCATTCTCACTTGCAGATCAACTTTAGTCAGTCCCTCATGACCTCATTAAATGCTACAACTGGAATCTTTTGCAATCTCACATTCCAATAGCACTGTGTGATTTGAAACTCTGGTCATTAAGAATCCACCTCTCCACCCACTGCCATCCATCCCATTCCCTCTGCCAGAATCTTTATCCTGAAATGTGGAATTCATACACCTTTCAACCATGCTATATAATCTCTTCCAAGCTTTAAGACTTCAAAATTCTCTCTTTCTTCCCGTCCGATCCCTTGCAAAGCATCATGCTTTTAGTGCACGAAAATTCCATCTTACAATGCAAAAAAAACCTGCATCTGGGCATCCATCAAAGTAGCTGTTGGAAATACACGTACAAGGACATGGGAATTCTCTCCTTCCCCCAGGAAAGCAGCTCAAAATTACATCAAGGTTACCTTTCTGGGGTCAGGAATATAGCACTTTAAAGGACTAGTGGGGGTAAGCACACATCAAATATTCTCTGGCACAGTTTTCCAAGATTTTGACACAAGACATTAAAAACTTGGTCATTTTTAAAGTATTCAGAATCAGAAATAAAAAGGAAAAGTTCTTATTTGGAAACAAGTAAGTTCTTGTATTCTGAAGCCTAGCAAGACATGTTTTAATTACTCTGAAGGCCAAATATGACAAGTTTAGGATTAATTTCTTACCTAGAATGCTTCAGGCAGATTTTGATTGGTAGTTTCTAGCCACCAACACCCCAGCCCCTCACCAGGTTCCCACAGCTGCCGTTCAAAATTTAACTTGCAAAGCTGTCCAATATGACAAATTTCTCCCACATTTAGGTAAGTCGTCTGCAGGTTCACAGCGTGGAAGCAAATGGGGAATGGGTGGCTGCCAGCATTAGGAGAATCAGGGAGATAGTACAGGAGTTCTGATTCAATCCCGCTCGTTAATGGGTTTTCCATTTTGGATCGTGATGAGGGCACTGGTTCCTTAGAGGATGCAGCATGAGCCAATTTTGTAGCACCCCTATAGCTCAGCTACATAAATAGGAGAAAGAGGAGTGGAAGAGCAATAGTGATAGAGGATTTACTGGAAAAGAGACAAGTGTTTATGCAGCTATACATGTGAGTCCAGGATGGTATGCTGTCTCCCTGGGTGCCTGGACGTCACAGAACAGCTGCAGGATAGTCTTTCAAGGGAGGATGAACAAACGACAACAATATAGGCAGGCAGAGGGTTTGGGGCCGGAAAGCAGGTTTTAGGGAGTTAGGAAAATTAAAAAATAGCTCAGAAGTTGTAAGGATTAGTGCGCACAGGAATAGGGGAATTGAGTGATTGAATAAATGGCTGGAAAATAGGTTCAGGAAAGAGGTTATCAGACCTGAGATATCAGGATCAGGCCTGAGGAGGTAAGACGCACATGGTGGGCAAGTTGTGCTTTAGCAGGATGGATCTCCTTGCAGGGAGATCTGCATGTGCTTCTGGGGAGAAATGATGATAGTAAACTCAGATGGGAGCTCAGTTTGGAGGGAGGCAAAACTGGTAACACGAAGTAGAGTCGCAGTAGTAGCAAAACTAGAAGACAGCCAAAGCGAAGTGTTAAATAGGATCAGAATGCAGAATAATGTTAAAAAGAAAAGTTTAGAAAAAGAATGCACAGAGCATTTACAAGATAGAAGATACAAATATAAGAAAAAGGGGATGATTTAATTGCCAACATGAAGACGTGGTTACAAGGTGATGTAACTGGAAACAGTACATTTAAGTACTTTTTTTCCATATGTTATATATTAAAAAGGTGGGGCAGTGCTGCTAATAAGGCACAGTACATTAGCGCAAAAACCCAACAGGAAATGTAAATCAAACCTGGTTAACTAAAGACATTAGTCAAGGAGCCCATACATTCTCTCTCTCAACACCTTCTGCCAGGAAGGTTCAAAAGTTTGAGGTCATATACCAACCAACTCTTCCCTGCTTCTCCCCTGCTGCCATCAGACTTTCGAATGGACTTACCTCGTACCAAGTTGATCTTTCTCCACACCCTATGACTGTAACACTACATTCTGCACTCTCTTCTTTCCTTCTCTATAAATAATATGCTTTGTCTGTACAGTGCACAAAAAGCAATACTTTTCATTCTATCCCAGAATGTATGGCAATAATAAATCAAATCAAATTAAGTTGAATTAGATCAGAGGTTCCCAAACTGGGTTTCACAGGATCCTCCCAGGGGTTTCACAGTTGGACAGGTTGATCTGTACAATTTGAGTTTTATGCTGTTTGAAGCAGATGCCCCCAGCCTTGTGTTAAGGGCAGCTGAGTCAATGGTAAGGTAGACAGTCCTTCTTTTACAGCACCAGCCGCCATACAACAGATAGGTTTAAAGTTCCAGCATATTGAAAAACCAAGGAAAAGATCAGTGGGTAAGTAAGTGTTGAAGGGATGGTGGTAGTGGTGTGGCAACTTTGCACTGCTTATCTTCTTTGAGTTCTGACTGTTTCCATAGTTCTTTTTTTACTTTGATGCTTTTCATTCCACTATCAAATTTCTTTATTGGTCTTATCTTCCCCGATAATGTCTCTCATTCTCGATTCCAAATTTCTAAATCAAGTCTGCCACTAAATTCCACCAGTCCCCAGAACGTATGCCATAACTTCTCTTTCTCTTGGTGTCTCTCCATCTTCTATCAGAATTCCCCCTTCTCTTACTGATCTTTATGTTTCCTGATTTTTTTTGTCTGCTGCTTTCTTTGCAGTTAACTCTGCATTTCACACTGAATGGCCAGCGCCTTGCTCGGGGTGATCGTGCAGTTCTTTGTTCAATTTTGTCTGTTCTTGTTGAACCATATGCAGTCTGCCTGTGCTTCTCACCCAGCACTACTGTAGCATACAAGGTGGTTTCTACATTTTTATTGCCAAATATTCAGTATTACCAGTAGGTATGAGATGGAAAATGCTCAGAGCTTCATTTGTTTCTTCAAAACCCACAAATAACATTTTATCCCCTTTCTCTCTCCACATGTACACTTAGATCACCTGCCAGCACGAGTCTGTCGCTGCTTTTTATTAATGAATTATGCTGTCCCTCTGTTCCCAGAATTCATCTTTCTCCTCTGGTACACACCTGTGCTGTGATGCATAATAACTACGTTGCATATAGAACATAGAACATAGAACACTACAGCACAAACAGGCCCTTCGGCCCACAAGTTGTGCTGAACACATCAAAACCTACCCAGCCATAGACCTATCCATAACCCCCAATCCCATTGGATCCCATATACTCATCCAGAAGTCTTTTAAAAGACCCCAGCGAGTTCGCCTCGACCACCACCGACGGCAGCCGATTCCATTCACTCACCACCCTCTGAGTGAAAAACTTTCCCCTAGCATCCCCTCTGTACTTGCTTCCCTGCACCTTAAATCTGTGCCCTCTCGTCGCGACCATTTCAGCCCTGGGAAATAGTCTCTGAGAGTCCACCCTATCTATTCCTCTCAACATCTTGTAAACCTCTATCAGGTCGCCTCTCAACCTTCGTCTCTCCAGGGAGAACAGTCCCAGCTCCCTCAACCTGTCTTCATAAGGCATGCCTCCCAATCCAGGCAACATCCTTGTAAATCTCCTCTGCACCCTTTCAATAGCTTCCACGTCCTTCCTATAGTGAGGCGACCAGAACTGCGCACAGTACTCCAAGTGTGGTCTGATAAGGGTCCTATAAAGCTGCAGCATTACCTCCTGACTCCTGAACTTAATCCCTCAATGAATGAAGGCCAGTACACCAAAAGCTTTCTTAACCACATCCTCCACCTGGGAGGCCAATTTGAGAGTCTTATGGGCCTGGACCCCAAGATCCCTCTGCTTTTCCACACAGCTAAGACTCCTACTTTTAATACTGTACTCATTCATCCCATTGGATCTGCCAAAATGGAGCACAACACATTTATCTGCGTTGAAGTCCATCTGCCACTTCTCCACCCATTCTTGCATCCTGTCGATGTCCTACTGCAACTTCTGACATCCCTCCAGACCATCCACAACACCACCGACCTTCGTGTCATCGGCGAACTTACTCACCCATCCCTCCACTTCCTCATCCAGGTCATTTATGAAAATGACAAACAGCAAGGGTCCTAGAACAGATCCCTGGGGCACTCCACTGGTGACCGACCTCCATGCAGAAAAAGAGCCATCCACAACCACCCTCTGCCTTCTGCAGGCAAGCCAGTTCTGGATCCACAAGGCCAAAGCCCCTTGGATCCCATGCCCTCTCACCTTCTCAAGAAGTCTTGAATGTGGGACCTTGTCAAATGCCTTGCTGAAGTCCATGTACACCACGTCCACTGCTCTTCCTTCGTCAATGTGTTCAGTCACATTTTCGAAGAACTCAATTAAGCTCATAAGGCACGACCTGCCTTTTACAAAACCATGCTGACTATTTCTAATCAACCTAAACTTCTCCAAATGCTCGTAAATCTTGTCCCTCAGAAGCCTCTCCATCAGCTTACCAACCACTGAGGTCAGACTCACCGGTCGGTAATTTCCAGGACTATCCCTGTTCCCTTTCTTGAAAATAGGGACCACATCCGCATCCGGATCCATATCTCAGTCCTGATTTCAAGCTTTATTTTGATGATCCTGGCACTGACTGTGTCCCATCAGCAGTGTATCCTTGAGACTATTCCAACACCATTTCCTCACCCATCCTGTCTATGGCAGCAAAGTTTGCATTCACTTCTCCTACTCTGCTGCCCTTCCACTTTGTTTTCTGGCGACCTGCGATGTATATTTGATTTCTCAGCAGCAGGTCAGTTTTTCATTGCTTCCCCTGTCAGGCTATTAATATTTAGACTTTCTGATTTGAGTTTCCTCTCTTTTGAGTTTTCTTCTTTAGCCATCCCTGTCCACTGTGGTAACCCTTGCTCATTCTTCTCAGAGTTGAGATAGAGGCCCTGCATGTTGGGGGTTTTCAGGGTAAGCCCTAACAATATAGCATATCCATTCATATCAACCATCATTTGGATTAGATTTTAGATAACATGCTATTGAAGCTATATGTTCTTGTAATTTGTTTATGTACAGGTGATTGTGCTCCACAATGGCCCTAATCAGAAATGCACAGTGACTTTACAGCCTGAGGTCTCACATCATGCACAGTGAGGATGGTGAGGCACAATTGAACTGGTTCTCATGTTCCTATTCTGTGACCCCCTCCTTGACACAAAAGTGCATATAGAATCCCTGTAGTGCAGAAGGAGGCCATTTGGGTCATCAAGCCACCAACCACAATCCATGCATGTCCTATTCCCATAACCTCTCATATTTACCCTGCTAATCACCTTGACACTAGGGTTAATTTTAGTATGACCAATGAACCTAACACACATATCTTTGGAGTGCGGGAGGAAATTGTACATCCAGAGGAAACCCATGCAGACATGGGGAGATCATGCCGAATCCAGACAGACAGTGACCGAAGGCCAGTTTTGAACCTGGGTTCCTGGTGCTGAGGGGCAGCAGTGCTAACCACTGTACTGCACCATGAATGAGCAGGTGAAGGATGCTTGGAAAAAGCATCTGACAGGTCTTTCTATGCTGTAAGACTGCACTCTAGCATAAATCATTGTTTACAAGAGTAACCATTAACAGAGATGTTTAAGTTTCAGTATTTCCAAAATGCAAATCATTAATCCTCAGTCTGGTCGCTATCCAAACTTCATCAGTGTTAAAAAAATGTTTGAGAAGAACAAAGAGTCATAGCTGGATGTTTGTCATAGTATAAATTAAATGAAAGATTTCAAATTCTTTATGTATTTTTACAGTTGGGCTGGCAAGTATCTGACTAGCTTTCCACTTTCAAACCAATGGGGCTTCTTCCTCTCCATGTCAGTCAATCCAAAGAAGTTTGTGACGTTTCTATCCGAAACAGGATCTGCACCACATCACCCACAATAAATGACCATTACCAAAACACTCACTCAATAAGACCCACAATTTTAAAATGCTGTACTGGAATATTTTTCATTAAATGATGATAGAACTGGTGGAATGAAAAAAAAAATCGAAAAGTGGCTCTCACCGTGTACTCAATTCAAGCCAACCCAAGATAAAATTGCAAACTGTAGAAAAATGTTTCATCTTTAAAAACTAAAATCTCCAATATCCCAGGAATAGAACATTCATTTTAAATCTTCTTTAAATTTGAGATTTGGAATACAGAAATGAAAATAATCACATGCAGTATATAGCATTCACCATGTTATGGATAGGAGGATGGTTAATTCCAACAGCACTAATTTCTCCTCTCATTACCCATCTATAAACAGAAAGGTCTTTTTGATTTGCTCCCCCCTTTATAATCAGTGGCACATTCCTTCAGTTTTGGTGCAATTCAATTTTCTATTAATAATCCCACAGCAAATTCAAGATCAAATTAAGCTCAAAGGGTTTGTTTACTGCCACATATTGAAAATATGGCAGGGGGATTGCAATGGTGCCTCCTTTCCATTCATAAAGTAAAGAGAGATAGAGAAAATGAAGAAACCATACAGAAAGGAAATACTATTTCACGTGGATTCCAGAGTCCAGAATCAAAGTCCAATGAGGCATTCTTTCAGAGGTTGGACAGCTAAAAAAAACAATGCTGCATAATTCACTTTTCTGATGCTACTCCACACAATGAGATAGATTTATAGAAATTCATCCATCTGATCAGTAATGGTACAGAATTTCCAAAAGCAGTGTAGACAGGGCCAAGCGTCAAATCTGGGCCAGAGCTTTTCTTTGAGGCTGCTAGTTAGATGGTAAATAGCAGACTGAGACTTCGCAGTTCAGCAAGGCAATATTACTAACTCCACAGACCAGAGGTCCATGTCATATGACTCTCACCTCTCCACACTTGCTTTTGAGGGGATGTATATCCCTCATTGGGGTCCTGGGGATTGTTGAATGTTTCAACCATTAAAAATTGAAAGGAAGGTTGAAGGCCTTTGTCTTAGCAGATAAGCAGATTCCTGTTGGCCTTTCTGTAGTTCTCTTTAAAGTTGGTCTGTGCAGCACTCAGTAGGATGTCTCACAACACCAGGTGAAAGTACAAGTCACAAGCTTTCGGAGCGCTGTCCCTTCATCAAGTTTGTGGTGTTTGCTACCAAATAAACTTCTTGGACTTTAACCTGGTATTGAGAGATTTCTTACTGTGCTTACTCCAGTCCAATCCTGGCATCTCCACATCGTCAGCCACAGAGGGCCATTAGTACCTCTTCGGAGATAATGTGGTGCAGGTTTCTCCAATATTGTCAGGTTTTGTTCAAGGTCTTAAGCAGACATAGATTCAGCCATTTTAGTTTAAAATTTTGCCTAGTTTAAAATTTTAGAGATAGCAATAAACATATCTCTAAACAATTTATAAAATATATATGTATATACAGGGTGAGGTCTTAGATCCTCACATTCATATCAATCATTATTGTAGTCTGTTCTCTGCAGATATAGCCACAGGCCAAAATGTTGTTAACCAGTTATGACAGAAAAAATACAGGAAATTTGAACAAATCCCAAAGGCTTAGTTGACTTAAGTAGTGAGTGGGCCAATCTCAGACCACAAGATTTCTATTTTCACTCTCGTAAGTTATCTTACATCAGCAATGTAATCATTCCTTGGATTAGTGGATTGAGAGTACTGGTGGTGGGGGTGGTGTGGCAGGGGTGAGGGAAGCGGGGGTAGAGGATCATGGCAGGGTGGGAGAGTTGATTAATGCTGGTAGATCTGACCACTGATGAGCTGTGCAAAAGCAACAAGTAGAAACAAAAACAATTCCAGTTAGCATCTTTTTCTTTTTCCTTTCCCACTTCCCTCACTGGATAGCACAATGGGATATTGTTTTACTGTAGTAGCACAGTATAAAATGCAAGTTTATTTTTTCATTGAAAAGCAGCAGCGTCTATGGAACCCAGCAGGAAGTAATGCCTCCATGGAGGGAAATGTTGTTCGACAAAGAGTGGAATTAAATGCATCTGGCAACAACGTAAGAACTTATCAACAAGTCAGAGTATTTTTGAATGGTAACTGTATCATAACAGTGTTGTGAATATCAATCAGATTTAGTGCAAACACTGAAAAATGCAGAGGCTAACAGTAAAGTAGATAATATTTCACTAAAAGAAGGCTTTGATTTCAGAAACTAACAAAATGTCATTTTAATCCGTGCATACCTGACTCTTCAAGGTTTGATAGGGTAGGTATCCCTGGGTCAAAACTTCATTCTGAAGGAGAAACAAGTCCTATTAGAACACACATCTCCATCATCACTTATTTAGAATGGTGAAATCATTAAACACTTAGACAACAACAAACCTTCAGGGTTTATAACTCAAAAAAACCCCAACTCTAGAAAGTATAATTGCCAAAAGTCTACCAACATGCATTATGTAACAATCATACATTACCCTATGATGTTGTAGCAACGACTGAACAAGAATTGAGTATACACTCTCCACCTGTCCTACTTCACAAGATTTGTGTCACTAATTCATGTCCTAAAAAAGCTATTTGCAAATGACAGACATCTGAAACTAAGCAACAAATGCAATCCAACTACTATCATTCATTATTAATCCATTAGGCTGTTAATATATTACTCGAGTGTGGAGGATGGAAAAGCAAGCATTTTTCCAATTATGAAGCATTGACTATGTTAAACATGTTGCACATCACTGCACACAGCAACCAGACTAGCTGCGGTGCACGCTCCTACAACAAGGAATGAAATGAATACCAACAAGCCTCCTAATAAGTCCAACAAATACATCTTCCACCTTTGATGAAAGTGTAAATACTATTCAGACTTTTTTTTAGGCCACTGATCAGTCAATAGTTTAGAAATGGTAAGATTTTACTTATGTTTTTTAGATTTTCTCCTCTCTCAAGGGGGAGCACGATGAACTGTGGACATAAAAGAGTAACAAAAGGGAGGACAAACAAGGGAAGATGATTTAACAGTATCAACTGAAAAGATACGCATCCTTTGGATTCCTATCAGAGTGCAGGGTTCAGATATTTATACTCAATTAATTACTCAGCATCTAAGAGCATTGTATGGCTGCTTTTTTAAAGCTAGCTAGTTACAATTGACTATATATCATTGAGTGGTAAAATGTCACAAGACGACCTCAAAGCAAAACAATCCAAAACTGAACTACCAGAAATACTATCACAAGTATTAGTTTCTAGCTTGCTTCTTATCCATTCATAACTTAGCTGATCAAAAAACACTGCACAAAAGCAAGGTATTAAATGGCAGGGGACCTTCCCTTTTCCCAAAGGCAGCATCAGATTATCCTATTAGCTGAACAACCAATGTGACCAAAGGCAACAGCATCCTTCGCACTTAACAAAAGATGGATCGCAGTATCAGCAAGCAGCACACGTAGGCGTAACCTTGGTTACCAATAAGACTCAATATTTTTAACGAAATGCTTGTGACAGCAATTGCTATGACAAATTGTTGCAACTCCTCCACTGTCACATGTTCATTAAAAAAATCAGGTTTTAAACTGTCTTCTCATACAGCAGACATGTCAATTGTCACATTTTCTGCAATCTCAGATTTCACACTCTCACTGTATCTATCCTGACTGCATAAAGGAAGCTTGATTTTGTGTCTAATCTGCACTCTGCCTACTCCAGGAGTGCCTGATGGGACAGTTTAGATGGAACTTCACTCTGTCTAACCTGTTCTGTGCCTGGCTAAGAGTGGTTGATGGGATACTGTAAATCTGACGTTCTCAAGCTTCTTTGTCCCTGGTGGGGCAAAATATCCTACAGACCACCCACTGCAAAAAGCTAAGCTTTTGCTTGCCACGACAAAAAAAATTTATGGGAAGCTCTGGAAGCAATAAATATTTCACTAATTTTTCTGTGTGATCTACTATGATATATTTATATGCATTTTCTTTTAAATATCACAAAAGTAAATTAATAAGAAAAACAGACATTTTCGTATTAACAACATCAACACTACAAGAGAACATGTTTATTCAAAACATAAAATCATTACCTTTGGAGTAACGAATACTCATCTTACATCTACACTAATCAAACTAAATCAACACCGATGTCAGTCTTGTTTATAAATCTACATGCTGTCGCTCACATTGACATCGCTCGTGCTCTGCTTGCAAGAGACGATCTGACTGTGAGACATTGTGTGAATGGCTTAGATAAAGGTTCCATCCTATTGCCTCGCACAGCCTCAGATATGGTGTTTTGTGTCACAGATTTGCCAGCCAGTGGACCACGTGTAGGACCCTTGTGTTAAAATTCATGCGGAACTAGGAGCTACACCCACTAGACTACTAATTGGACGCCACACTGTTAGGGCTTTCGAGGAGGCCCCAGACTACAGACCTTGATAGATATTGGAGAAGTTATCATTCCCAATTTCAGTACTGAAAAGGTTAACATGTCTACTACTGTGCAGTAGTAATGAATGATTGCAACTAATTGGAATAAAAAATAGGAGCTCCACCAGCAGATCAGCTGCTTTTTAAACTGCAACAATCTGAAATGACCTAAGGTGGCTGACTGTAACTCACATCACATTCCAAGGACAGATCACGTTCCAAATCTAAACAGCAGGGACAGAAACTGAAATCCATTTGTAATTTCAGGGATTTCTGTTTTAATGTACACATGGGGATACAGCAGTGAGTGTGCTGAAAAACAGCCCAAGACAGTGAATATGCTTATAAGAACATCATTAACTGTTTTTTTGATGCTTCATAATATTCTGCCAACAAGCATCCACCTAAGAAAGTCTCAGCCACCAATCTAAATTGCAACAACTTGAATCAACCCAAATGCACTGCAAAAATCCAGGAGACTCTGACATTTCCACTGTGGCAAAAGTTATTTATGTATCAGCAGGAAACCAAGGTCACTCATAGCAATGTACGAGTCATTCACCCCACTCCCCCGATGATGGAAATTTAAAAAGGCAATGCCACAGTATACAACTAACTTGAATCTCTGAGATAATTAGAAAATAAGTTTTGCTAGGATGGATCCAACAACAGCTTGTATTGACAGAACTTTTAACACAAAAAAAACCCAACAGGATCAAGTTTATGGAGGGTATGATAGGCCAGCAAGGAATCTATTAGAATAATAAAATGCACGAATGAGGATTCCAGTAGCAAACAAGCTGAGATGGGGCAGACAGCTGAAGCTTCACAGGATTTAGTGATGGCACAGGACAGATTGATAATTCATCTCAGGGTCAAACGTAACACCAAGGTTGCAAAGAATCTGATACAACCTCAGGCATTTGCCAGAGAGAGAGACGAATTGGTGTTGAAGCAGCATTTGTGGGAGGGAGCAAAGTAATTGCTTCAATCTTCCCAATATTTCGGAGGAGAAAATTTCTAATCAGCCAATCTTGGATGTCATTTAATAAGTCTGGCAACATAGTGAAGGTTGAAGAGAGATAGTGCTGAGGTAAAGTTTGGTGACCTGATGAGAAATCATACATGTGGAAACTCAGGGACACAGTAACTCAGCCAAGAGTGTGATGCAGAGTAACGCCAAAGCACAGGTTCAATCCCCATACCAGCTGAGGTAGATTTTGGGTCCTACCTCCTTGCCTTGTCCCATTGTCATATCCTCAGCGGATTGCAGTAAAGGGCGAAACTTGAGAAGTACCTTGTATCAGGCATTCATTGCACTGCCAAGCTCTCTAGATGTCTTGGATTCTCCTTGCCTCTAGGGTCATGCAAAAGCTGCCGCAAGATAGCAAATATCCTTCCTCTCAATAATCAAATGCCTTAGCATAGGTCATGCTTTTTACAGCTAAACTTATGAAATCACTTACAACTTGGGCATACTCTAATCAGGAGTTAACCATCAACTGTATCTATGGAAAGTAACACTATTTTGGGATGAGACTGTCAAAGGTTTTGCAGGTAGATAAGAAATGGGAGGACTCAAAAGGAGATCCTTGATGATACCAAGATAATTGTGCAGAAATTGGGAGAGAAGCCATCGATGGTGACTCTCTGGCTGTGATTAGTAGACTGATAATGAGTACAGTTCCACCCAACTACAACTGGTGGAAAATGCTGGCGGGGGCAGAGTGATCAAAGGTTGCAGACAGGTGGAAAGGGATGAGGAAGGCTAGTTTATCTCTGTCACAAACATTCAGGATGTCATTTGAGTTTGATAAGAGCTGTTTCAGCATTGGACAAGGGCAGAAACCCATTTGCAAAGTAACATGGAATCCAGAAAAGAGAGGCACAAATTGAGAGAGGTGGTGGTGGTAATAACATATTCAAGGACAGCTGTAAACTGTTCCACATTATTGGCCACTGATTGTGAAGATAAACTTTCTGGTCAACAACCAAAGCTACAAGTCTTACCAGCTCTGCACATAGTACATATATTGCCATCCAACTATAGGATATAAAAATCAATGGAGAATAAAACTGCAAAGCAATCCCATTAAAATAAATAAAAGTTAAATCTAATTTGTGCTTATTCGGCTCAGATCAAGTAATCAAACGCCAAAAGACATAGACAGAGAATTCGATGAGCCAGGATTTAATAACAGTCTAATACATTCAAACACCTGAATGTATTAAACAAAAGGCCTGACCAAAAAAAGCAATCGACTCCTTCACAAAGGCCACACACCACTGATTCCAATCAGACCAATAACAACGCTTTATTACAGAAGGACAATAGCCACACTCAAGTTCAAACAGCAGGTGAGGCATGGTGACCTGGGGAAATTATATTTCCATTGCTATTGCTCTACATGCTGTGCAATGACCAAACAAATCATACCACTCTACGGGGGAGTAAATGAAAAACTTTTGAACACACTCCTCCACCAGCACCCCCCTCACCTTGAAACTCAGTCTGCAGCTTATTTCAGTGAACAATTAAAGGAGCATACATCAGAAGAGATCTTCAACAAGGACTCTTATCAGTACCAAATTAGAAAAAAATCCATGAAGTGATTTATATTCTGAATTTTCCCTTTGTTCTTTGAATAAATAGCAAATTAACATCAACAAAACAAGATAGGATGAGTTATTTTGCATGAAACAGTTTAAAGAGGGTCATTAATCCACCATTTTAGAAGAAACAATTAATAAGCTCTCCCCAACTAATTTTCCCCTTTTCTTCTGTAACTATCGAAATTTGGTGTACTATCACCTCTAATATCTTGCCCAAGTGGCCTGAAAGAGTTCCCTTGATATTAAGTGTCAGACAGCTGCTTTAATGATACATCAGTGGTACATGCAGGAATCACAAAAAGTTAACATGCTGGTACAGTGAATGATCAGGAAGGCAAATGGAATTTTGTCATTCATTGCAAAGGGAGTAGGTTATAAAAGTAGTAAAGTTTTCTACAGTTACACAGGGTTTTAATATACTGGAGTGTTATATGTTAAAACAACATTCCAGTACAAAATGGTACATGTATTGTATACCATTTTGGTCTCCTTCCTCAATAAAGAACATAATTGTATTAGCAGTGCAAAGAAGGTTCACCAGGTTGATTCCTAGAATGAAGGAGTTTTCTTATGAGGAAAAGTTGGGCTGATTGGACCTGTGTACATTAGAGTTTAGAAGAGTGGTGAGTAATCTTACTGAAACATACAAGACCCTGAGGACATCTGACAGGGCCATTCAGCCCATCAAACCTGTTTCACCATTCAATGAGATCATGACATATTATAATTCTCATCTCCATAACCCTTATTCCCTCCTGATTAAAAATCAATCTATCTCAGCCTTAAAAACACTTCAACAGTAAAAAAACTCCAAAGATTCACTGCCCACTTGACAGAAGAAATTCCTTCTCATCTCTGTCTTAAACGGGTGATCTCTCACTATTAGGTATGTCCTCTGGTCTTTGACTCTCCTACAAGGAGAAGCAACCACTCAGCATCTACCATGTCAATAAGATCGCCTCTCGTTCTTCTAAACTCCAATGAGTACAACCTACTCAATATCACCTGATAAGAAAACCCTTCCATACTCAAGATCAATTTAGTCAACCTTCTCTGGACTGCCTCCAATACCAGTATATCTTTCCTCGAATAAGGGTATCAAAGCTGTTCACAGTATTCCAGATGTAGTCTAACTCGTGCTTTCTATAGTTTTAACAATATTTCCCTATTTTACACTCCATTCCCTTTGAAATAAACGCCAATATTCCATTTGCCTTTTCTATCAGCTGCTGAAGTTCTAGGCTAGCTTTTTGTGATTAATGCCCAAGGATTCCAAATCTCTCTCTGCTGGAACTTTCTGCAGTCTTTCTCATTTAAACAACATTCAGCTTCTTCATTCTTTTGACCAAAGAGCATAACTTCACATTTTCCTACACTGCATTCCATCTGCCAAATTTTTACACATTTAACCTGTCTATATCCCTTGGCAGACACTTTGTGTTATCCTCACCATTTGCCTTCCCATCTATTTTTGCTTCACCTGTAAATCTGGCAATAGTATGCTCACTTCCCTAATCCAAATCATTAATATATATTGTCAATAATTGTGGCCCCTGCACTGATCTTTGTGGCACTTCCACTAGTAACAGGTTGCCATACTGAAAATGCCCCCCTTATCCCAATTCTCTGTCTTCTATCAGTTAGCTAATCCTCTATCCATCCGAATAGATACTACCCTAACATCATGAGCTCTTATCATATCAAGTAACCTTTTGTCCAGAATCTTATTGTGTGTGGGTGGGTGGGTGTGGAGGTGAGCCATGATCTTAGTAAATTGGCTAAGAGACTTCACTGTGCATTCTCGGAGAAGTTGGACCAGCAACATTTACCAAGAAGTAGAAAGCAGGAAGAGCTGGTGTCAAACAGCAGTCAATTGCAGCTCCTTGCACACCGCATGATTAGGTTGGAGCAGCAATTGGATGTATCTTGGAGCATGAAGGAGGTGGAAAGCTTCATAGAAAGGAACTTTGGAGACATGGTCACACTGAAGGTGCAGGCAGATAGATGGGTGACTGTCAAAGGGGCAGGCAGTCAGTGCAGAAATCCCCTGTGGTCATCCCCTCTCTCTAATAATTTTACCACTTTGGATACTGTTGGGAAAGATGGGCTGTCAGGGACTACTAGCAACAACAGCCAAAGCAGTGGCACCACAGCTGGCTTTATTGTTAATCAGGGAGGGACAAAGAGGACTAGAGCAATAGTTATAGGGGACTCTATAGCTAAGGGTGCAGATAGATGTTTCTGTGGACATGAAAGAAACTCCAGGATGGTATGTTGCCTCCCTGGTGTGACAGTTTAGGATGTCTCTGAATGGACAGAAAGCATTCTGAAAGGAGAAGGTGACCATCCAGAGATCACAGTATGTATTGGTGCTAACTACATAGGCAGGAAGAATGATGAGGTCCTGCAGCAGCAGTTTAGGGAGTTAGGTAGAAAGTTAAAAAGCAGGATTTGTAGGTTGTAATCTCAGGATTACTCCCTATGCCACGTGTCTGTGAGGCTAGGAACAAGAAGATAGTTCAGCTCAATACATGGCTAAACAGCTGGTGTAGGAGGGAGGGTTTCAGGTATCTGGACCACTGGAGTCTCTTCCGGGGCAAATGGACCTGTACAAGGAGAAGGTTTGCTAGTGTCACATGAGAAGATTTAAACTAGTTTGGGGTGGGGTGGTGGTGGGAATAGCTGAAGAGGAACAACAGAGTATGGCCAGTAAGACTCAGATAAACAGCAGGCAGAGTGGGATTGCTAATCAGAGAATGTCTGGTGGACTGAAGTGCATTTGTTCCAATGTGAGAAGTGTAACAGGCAGATGAACTTAGAGCTTTAGTTAGTACTTGGCACTATGATGTTGTTGCCATTACAGAGACTTGGTTAAGGGAAGGACAGGATTGGCAGTTTAATATTCCAGATTATAGATGTTTCTGGCGGGATAGAGGAGGATGTAAAAGGGGGTGGGGGAGTTGCTTTACTGGTTAAGGAGAATATTACAGCTGTACTCCAGGAGGACACCTCGGAGAGCTTATACAGCGAGGAATATGGGTACAGCTCAGGAATAGGAAAAGTGTAGTCACAATGTTGGGGGTTTACCATAGGACACCTAACTGCCAGCAGGAGATTGTGGAAGAGATGTAGGCAGATGTTAGCAAGGTGTAAAAGTAACAGGATTGTTGTGGTGGGAGATTTTAATTTCCCCTATACTGACTGGGACTCAGTGCTAGGGGTGTGGATGGAGCAGAGTTTGTAAGGAATATCCAGGAGGGCTTCCTGAAACAATATTAGGTAGTCCAACTATGGAAGGGGCCATACTGGACCTGGTACTGGGGAATAACCCCGGCCAGATAGTTGATGTTTTAGTAGGGGAGTACTACAGGAATAGTGATCACAATTCAATAAGCTTTAAGGTACTGATAGATAAAGATAAGTGTAGTCCTCAAGTTAAGGTGCTAAACTGGAAGAAGGCTAATTACAACAATATTAAATAGGAACTGAAGAATGTAGATTAGGGCAGATGTTTGAAGGCAAATCAACATCTGGCATGTGGGAGGCTTTCAAGTCCAAGTTGATTGGAGTTCAGACTGGCACATTCCTGTAAGGATGAAGGATAAGTATGATAAGTTTTGGGAACCTTTGATAACGAGAGATATTGTGAGCCTAGTCAAAGAGATAAAGGAAGCATTTGTCAAAGCTAGGAGGCTGGGAACACACGAAGCAAGTGTGGGATACAAGGAAAGTAGAGAGAAATTTAAGCAAGAAAGAAGGGCTAAAAGAAGTCATGAAAAAGAATTGGGCACAAGGATTAAGGAAACTCCCAAGGCTTTATATAGATACATATATATATGTAGAGCAAGAGGATAGCCAGAAAGAGGATTGGCCCACTCAAGGACAATGAAGAGAATCTATGCATGGAGCCAGAGGAAATGGGCGAGGTATTAAATGAGTACTTTGCATTAGTATTCATCAAAGAGAAGGATTTGGTGGATGATGAGTCTGAGAAAGGATGTGTAGATAGTTTGAGTCATGTTGGAATTCTTGAGAATTCATGTAGACAAATCCTCAGGGCTTGATGGGATATATCCCAGCATATCTTATATATTGCCCAGCAGAGAGGCAAGGGAGGAAATTATTGGGGCTTTCAGAGAAATCTTTGTATTTTCACTGGCTACAAGAGAGGTAAAGGGGAGTTTTTTCACACAGAGGTGGGAGTATGGAATGCGCTGTCAAGTAAAGTGGTGGAGGCAGGCACTCTGGAGTTATTTAAGAAATACTTAGATGGGCATATGAACAGAATGGGAATAGAGGGGTATAGAAAACTGATTTAAAATAGGGATCATGAGCCTTGGGAATCCCTGGGAAGTGTGTAAATAGATGATGATATTGACGTACTTATTTTTATCCTACAGGTGCTTTGGTCCGCCTTGTTGTCTAACAAGGGGCATACACGCCATGGGTCGTGAGAGGGCTGCTCTTGGATTTTTCAAGAGTATCCTAGTGCTTCATGTCGTTAGTGTACGCTTGACCTGGACCATTTGATGGGCAACACGACAGCTCAGTGACTATCAGTGTACTGTGCATATACATGGATCTGGGCCTGTGTCTGTGGGAGTTTGTGCATTCTCTCCATGCTTGCGTGGGTTTTCTCCGGGTGCTCCGGTTTCCTCCCACATCCCAAAGATGTGCTCTTAGGCTGATTGGCAGAACAAATTCTCCCTAAATTGTCTCAAATTTGGTTTTTAATCCGTAGATCTGTAAACATAGACAGGGATCACAGTTAGAGGTAGGATCATTGGAGTGGCGGTGCGGGCTCGTTGGGCTAAAGGGCCCATTTCCCGTGCTGTTATTGTTCTTTGTTAATGGCAGAGCAGAAACAAGGGGCTGAGTGGCCTACTTCTCCTTCCAACTCATATGTTTATAAGTATTTCATATACCTTGACACCTCAATAACTGTTTCCTGCTAGCCCTTCTGAACTTGCATCAAAACATGTCTTCAGTGATGTCAGTGAAATGTCCCAGAATATTAACATTTCAAATACCACAGATAAATCAAGGATTAAAGACAAATATTTCGTACAATCCCTAAACCTCTCAACTCTTAACCAAATGAGTTTTCTGGTTTTGTGTGTTGAAAACAGATCAAGGATCAACATGGTTGTACCTTACATTCTATTCACTGGTGAACAAGACTGAGTAGTTTATAAATTTGTAGTATTTGCTGTTAGGGTAATCTAACGCACATATAATTAAGGCAGGAATGTCTATGAACTAACAATATAAACAGGGCAATACCGCTTGATAGCTCATGTCTGGAGTCTAGATTGAGCACAGTTTATCCCTTGGCTGGACAATGCTATTTCACTATAATACAAATCTGATTACAAATGCAAATTGTTTCATTGCTGAGAAGTATACTTCATTAAGAGTAGGCTATATAAAATGACTAATTTAGCAAGAGCTTAGTTTCTATTTTGCCCTGAAGTTAAAAACTACTTTTGAGAGAGTTTGACAAAAAGAGCCAGAGGCCAATTAGGTTTGAAAGTATTTTCATAGAATCCCTACAATGCGGAAGGAAGCCTTTTGGCCCAACAAGCCTGCACCAATAACAATCCCACTCAGGCTCCATCTCTGTAACCCATCCCATATTTACCTTGCTAATTCCGCTGAGCCAATTAATCTAACCCACCCATCTTAGGAATGTGGGAGAAAACTGGAGCACTTGGAGGAAACCCATGCAAACAGAACATGCAAACTCCACACAGACAGTACCCAAGGTTGGATTGAACCCAGGTCCTTGGCATTGTGAGGAAGCAGCGCTCTCCACTGTGCCACCATGCTGTCTATCTGAAAACAAAAAAAACTTCTGAATTAATAAGCAATGCTCTTAAACTAAAGCTCCATCATTTTAATAGCTCACCATTTGCCTACAAATGCAGAAAGTGCATCATTCATTTATTGACTCATCACAAAAGCTTCACTTGTAGCTCAGCTTACAGTCTCCCTGAACAAAACAAGCTAGAGAAAAAAAATCTATCCGGACATACACATTGCTTAAATGCATCTGGTTATTGCATCAGAAAATTATTTCTCTCCAATTGGTGTTAATAGGTTCAAGATGTGAAGAAACTAACAGCACCCAAATTCCATTGCAGCTCGAGAGACTAGGGAAAAACATCGAAGTGACAGCACACTGCCCTGAAGCAGCAAATGCCAAAACTTGCACACAGCCAACGCAGGAGCAGAAACAAAGTTAACCATTTCCCTCCATTTCAGCTTTCAGGTTACTAATTGCATTATTCAGAAACCACGTGCTTCAGAACTTTAGGTATGACCCGGGACACCTGCTTGGTGACCTGCTCTTCTCTATCACCAGATGCTCCACACTTCACATCAGCATGTTTGTAACTCAACATAAAAAGTCATGCTCACACCAATGCAATTTAATATATACAAAGTATATTCCTTGCAGAGAAATCCAACTGTTACTATAGTGTGACATTGCACAAAATGCTCCCTTCCAACACAACCAAGTTTCAGATAAAACCTCCCTTTCTTCACCAAAGTCCTTCAGCATGTTGCCACCTTCCCAATTCCATGTCAATCTTTCAACAACTCTACATTTGAATCTCTCTAATTTTCAATTCATCTTTCATTTGGTTGAGTGTTCATCTTCCTCACATCTCCCTGACGTTTTCTAAGGTGTAAGTGCTTAATAAATTCAATGCAAGACATAGATCGGATAGAAGCAGGCAAGCTATTAGAAGCTAGGAAACTAGGATTCCTCTTTCTCCTTTAGGTACCATGCTCAAAGAGAACTTCTACTGGATTCCAAGATTACACTTGCAAAGTACAGTGATTTGTCATTCCCTTTTGCTTTCCCACTCTTATCACCTGCTACTAGGCAGGATGGATTTACAGGCTGATAATCAATTTATCTGGCAATTTCATGAAAGCACCTTCCATAGCCATCAAGCCCTTAAGTGGAACTTGAACTGGGAGCTTCTAGTCCATAGGTAAGGATGCTATCACTGCACTACAATATCTCGGCAAAAGACTTATAGGTTTAAATACAAAATTCTAAAGCCTCAAACAAGGTTAGATTAGAAAGAGACACCCAATCTCCTTCCCTCCTTCTCCAGAGGAATATGTAAGACTGAAAGTCGCTGATTCAAGATCAATTAGTTCCTTATATGATTTCTGTCTGTTGAGGAAACGGTTTGACAATTATAAAAATACAAAGCACAGCTTAACTTTCCTTATTCAGTTGAGCTAAAGGAAAGAACTTGTATACATAGTGTACAAAAATGGGAACAGGCCAATCGGCCCATTCAGCCCATACTGAAATTTATACAAGTCATAACTCCTTCTATTCTTCCGCATATAACTCCTTTCAGCATCAGCCTTCACTCCTGTTTCCCTCATATGTTTACCTACCTTCCCTTTTAGTATCTATACTTTTCACCACAATTCCTTGTGGTAGCCAGTTTCACATTCTCACATCTCGCTGAATAAAGAATTTTCTTTTGAACTCTCTATTCTCGGTGACGACCTTTTTTGATGGCCTCTGGGTATTATTCTTTGTTCAATCATCAAGCCATACCTTCTTTCTCACATCCAAGTGCATTTCTTCCCGTCCTTTTCCCCCTCATCAAATCCTCTTTCTCACTGCCATTTTTATCTGCCTCACTACCTTCCATTCCACTGCATCTGCCTGACCTTTCCTCTAATGGAAGACTTTACATAGAGAACAAAAAGAAAAGGACTACTTTTTTCTTCTCTTATTTAATAAGAACAGTTGAGTTGAAATTGCAGCAATGCACAAAGTTTTTCTTCCAATCAGGAAACAGCTGTGACAATAAAACCTCTTCTAATACTTACTCTGCAACAAGCTAATTGTCAATATTTATTCTTTATTTACAAGTATAAGCTGATGTTGATTTCAGACCCAAAAGTTTGGAAATCAATTAAAACCAAACTGTTCTAGATTTATTCGGTCACTCATCAAATTATTCATTAAGTACTAAAGCCATATAAAAGGCAAAGATTGATCCTAGTCTCTGTTGAAGTATCTCATCAGCAATTTAGCAATTGGTCTCATTTTCTGGAGTTAGGAAAATAAAATAGACCACAATTCCAGATCATAGAAACTAGGTGCAAGAATAGGCCATTTGGATCTGAGCTTTTTTTTTTATTAACTTGTAGGACATGAGCACCGCTGGCCAGGCCAACATTTATTGTCCATCCCTAGTTGCCCGAGACTAGTTGAGAGTCAACCGGACTCGCTCGTAGGCCAGACCGGTTAAGAACAGACCTCCTTCCTTAAAAAGACATTAGTGAAACCGATGGGCTTTTGCAACAGTAAACAAAGGTTTCATGGTCAACAGTAGAATCTTAATTCCAGATATTTTTATTGAATTCAAATTCCATTATGTGCCGTGGCAAAGTTTTAAGATTGCTCCCTGGAATATTAGCTGAGTTTCTGAATTAATAATCTAGCAATAATACCACCAAGCCATCACCTTCCTGTCATTCAATGTGATCTTGGTTGATCACCCACAATTCCTGATCACTATTGGTTGAAAGTTTGTCGACTCATTCCCCCAGCAAATATGCAGATGAGAACGTCAGGAGGAACAAGATTAGCCTCAGGCAGAGGCTCTTTATCTTTGATAACTTATCAATACACAACTGTTCACACCCAAGCATGAAAACTAGTTATTCTAACAAGACTGCTGATGTTTGTGAACTGCATTACATCACAGAGAGAAGCAGGAATTACAACCGAAAAGTTTCCACTCCATGTGTTTATGGGGATTTTAATAATTCTGCTCAGATTCATAAAAGTCTGTGCTTCATAAAAACTTACCTAGTGCCTTGCAAAGCTGCATACTAAATAGCGACTATCAAAAAATTGAAAATTCAAGACCACAATGACAAAGATGGATTTAGTGTGTCTTTGAAGACAACATAAAGACTTAGGGATGGTGCTTAATAAAATATGATCAAGTCCATTTTTTTGGAAGATGACTACCACTCACATTCCTCCATCAAATGTATTTCCCCTATGTGAAATATCCGTCTCAATAACATGTTGCCACGGAAAATGGATATTTGCAAATTTCTTCTTATTAGCTCAAGTCAATGCTGCACCAATCAATAAAGTCCAGGAATCTACACTTTGTTACTGAAAAGAAACACAAGGAAAACCATTCTTTCGAGAACAACTTCAATTCAGGCTATTGAATTGTTTTTTTCTGGCTTGGCTTTCTGTATCAAAGCTTCCACTTACAACCTTTCAGACAACCTTTGTTCATACAATGACAAGTTTCAAACAGAAAATTGATGAGATTCTACAAGAACGTTATGAGCATCTGAAAATATTTTGCCTGCAGGTCCTTCATCAAAATTCCAGATGGATGAGATTCGATGGATCTATATTTAATGCACGTTGCTTTGTGGACAGAAAAAAATCAGTACTTATCATTTATTCTGGACAAGATACTCGTATTAAAAAAAATCTTCAATCTCCATTGACAAAGTCAGCAGGCAATGATCAAGAACAGGTGACAATGATATCTGAAGATGAGAATCCAAACAATGCCCTTGACAGAGAGAAACCACACTGCAGGACTGTACAACCAAAAAGTTACAGATTATAAATGTTTGTACTAAATATATTACTCAATCGTTTGAATGAAATAATGCAAGTAATAGCAATGCAGGAATTTAATACTAAATTACTCATTATTAGATAATTTAAATTAAGTAATTGAATTGTATCAAACATTAGTGCTGACGCTGATTACAGGCAATTAATGACATACATGGATATGGTTTAAAACCAACGTAGAGAAAATTTATTATGCACAGTTTCTTTATTTCAAACCAGTTGCCAATTAAAGCTTCCAGTATTGGCCTGGATTTTGCTGTTCAGAATTCTCCATCATTTAACCTCTCAAACTCTCAACAACTTGTAGTGTGCAAATGGACAATTAAACACAGAAATCCACATCACTGCGATTCTACCCTTCTACAGAGGGCGCACTGCTGCAGCCTCCTCAACTGCAATCAATTTTCAAATAACTAAATTGACAGTCTTCCATTTTTACACTCCTAACCTTGCTGTAAAAAATCTTTTACACAAAGAACAAAACAACACGGGAAACAGGCCCTTCAGCCCAACGAGCCTGCGCCACCACCCCAATGTTCCCACCTCTACCCGTAATCCCTATTTATGTTTATAGATCTATGGATTAAAAACCAAATTTGACACAATTTAGGGAGAATTTGTTTTGCCAGTTAGCCTAAGAGCACATCTTTGGGATGTGGGAGGAAACTGGAGCACCCGGAGAAAACCCACACAAGCACGGGGAGAGCGCGCAAACTCCTACAGACACAGGCCCAAATCCATGTATCTGCACAGCATAGCGATAGTCACTGAGCTGTCGTGTTGCCCATCAAATGGTCCAGGTCAAGCGTACACTAACGACATGAAGCACTAGGATATTCTCGAAAAATATCCAAGAGCAGCCCTCTCACGACCCATCGTGTGTATGCCCCTTGTTAGACAACAAGGTGGACCAAAGCACCTGTAGGATAAAAAACAAGTACATCAATATCATCATCTATTTACACACTTCCCAGGGACTCCCAAGGCTCATGATCCCTATTTTAAATCAGTTTTCTATACCCCTCTATTCCCATTCTGTTCATGTGCTTAAGTATCTCTTAAATAACTCCAGAGTGCCTGGCTCCACCACTTTACTTGGCAGCGCATTCCATACCCCCACCACCCTCTGTGTGAAAAAACTCCCTCTAGCATCCAAATTATACCTTACCCCCTTCACTCTAAGCCCATGACCCCTCGTGCTATTCGAATCCATCCTAGGAAAAAGCTTAACCCTGTCTACTCTATCTATAATCCTCATAATCTTGTACACCTCTATTAGATCTCCTCTAAGTCTTCGTCTTTCTAAGGAAAACAGTCCCAATTTGCCTAACCTCTCCTATCGTAACTCAGACCTTCCATACCAGGCAGCATCCTGGTAAACCTCCTCTGCACTCTTTCCAGAGTCTCCACGTCCTTCCTGTAGTAAGGCGACCAGAACTGGATGCAGTATTCCAAATGAGGTCTAACCAACGTTTTATACAACTGCAACATTAGAGGCCAGCTCTTGTACTCTACACCCCTTCCTATAAAGGCTAGCATACCAAATGTTGTTCATTTGTTGAGTACTAAATCTTGCTACTTCTTGTCTGGCCTTGACAATACTTATAGAAATGGTGTGTCACAAATTGCTAAAAATATCAAAACCAAAAGTACATTGAAACTATTGAGGTAACATTTCATGCAAACATTTTTTAAATATAATACTTATTGTTCTTAGTTTTAAATAGGTAGCGCATAGTCTAATAACTTAAGTTCAACTACACAGAAAAACGTCGACAAAAAAATGTTGTGAAACTCTCAGACTATAATTAAAAGGATGCTTTAATTTTCACCGACAGTCTTTTTTAAAGGAATAAAAATTGTTGTTGAGTGCTTACACATTTAACATAGTATCAACAATTTTAGTTATATATTGTAAACTAAAAACATGAATCACTTTGGAAAGTCTTCAGAAAATCACATAACAGCGCCTTGTTGAATGAATTGATATCTGGGTTTTTTTTATGGTGTATTCAGTTCACAAAGACCATAAGCAGCATCACTGGTTACTAATCACAAAATCCATCCCAAATCTTCAATAAAAATGCCTTACTTTAGTCACAGTACTATCCTAATTTAGGGCTAGTAATATTGTGGTCTTCTAATACTTGCTTGACTGGTTTTCGGGCGAAATTAGAGAGAACTAACTTGATAACATTTTTATCAACTCTCAAAAGGATATATAATTGTGCATGTGTTTTTTTTAAAGTTTATTACTGTCACAAGTAGGCTTATATTAACAATGCAATGAAGTTACTGCACAAATCCCCTTGCTGCCACACTCTGGTGCCTGTTTGAATACATTGACAAACACGTCTCTCAGACTGTGGGAGGAAACTGGAGCACCCAGAGAAAACCCATGCAGACATGTGGAGAACATGCAGACTCCACACAGACAGTGACCCAAGCCACGAATCAAGTCTAGGAACTTGGCACTGAGAGGCAGCAATGTTAACCACTGTGGAGTGAGTGAGTGCGTGCGTGGCAGGGGTTTATAGAGGTTCAGAAGGGGGCAAGTTTGATGGGCTAGCCTTTTCCTGCTATTTTTGTATTTTCATCATTTAACAATAGTAATAATCATATTACGATTACAGAAGTGTTGTATTAATAGTCAAGACAACAACTACAAAAAAAAACAGCGGATCTACCATCTCCTTACAGATCCTCAAGAGTCCAGGCACACCTGCATTTGAAAACCGATCCTCTACTTTGCCACACCAATCTCTCTTTCTTTTTGAAATTATTCAGTTGACTTCTCCCCTGATTTTGAACAAAGTACTGGCAGAAATTAGCAAACCACCTCTTAACAACTCTTGAATAACTAAGTTATCCAGGTTCTCCAAGAAACTGTTCTTTGCATAGTTCTGTTGTAGACATGACAACCACCCAGCTTTCTGGTGACAGTATCTTAGAAACCCCAAATAGAGCACCCATCCCAGTCCACAGTGGGATAAATGAGCATTTCATATCATATTCACTAATGCTGCTCATTTCACAACATCTAAATGATTTCTCTTCGGGGAGAACATTTTGAGTAGTGGAAAGTTGCATATTGCTTTAGTTTGTCCAGAATGGCCTGCACTGTTAATTTATAGTGCCCAGTAAATCTTAAAGAATCTGGGAGTGGGGAAGGGATGAGAAATGAGGGCAAAGGAAAAAAAAATGAAGGCAAGACAGACAATAGCACAGAAATTAAACGAAAACATAGCTTTTAAGCATAACACAAGTGACTTAGTGAAATGCTGGCAGATAACCAGAAAGCCTTGCTGGGAAAAGAGAAATACATTAGAAATGAACCTCAATCCTATCTATATCCTGATCAGATAAATACACAATATCTCTCCCAGCAAAGTAATTGGAAATAGAACATAGAACATAGAACAATACAGCACAGAACAGGCCCTTCGGCCTTCGATGTTGTGCCGACCAAAATAAAAAGCAATGCCCCTCCTAACGAAACCATTCCCTTCTCTTCCATATACTTATCAACTAACCTCTTAAACGCCACCAAACTTGGCGCATCTACAACAGCTGCAGGCAGGGCATTCCACTCCCTAATCCCTCTTTGAGTAAAGAACCTACCTCGGATATCCGTCCTATAACTCATACCCCTTAATTTAAAGCTGTGTCCCCTCGTGCTAGCTTTCTCCATCCTAGGAAAAAGGCTATCACTGTCCACCCTATCCAAACCTCTAATCATCTTATATGCTTCAATAAGCTCCCCCCTTAGCCGCCTCCTTTCTAACGAAAACAACCTCAAATCCTTCAACCTCTCTTCATAGGACCTGCCCTCCATACCAGGCAACATCCTAGTAAACCTCCTCTGTACCCTCTCCAATGCCTCCACATCTTTCTTATAATGTGGCGACCAGAACTGCACACAATACTCCAAGTGCGGCCGCACTAGAGTTTTGCACAGCTGCAACATGATGCTGCGGCTCCTAAATTCAATCCCCCTACCAATAAAAGCTAAGACTCCATAAGCCTTCTTAAAAACTTTATCCACTTGACTGCCTACTTTCAGGGATCTATTGACACATACACCAAGATCCTTCTGTTCCTCAACACTATTAAGAGCCCTACCAGTAGCCCTATACTCTACACATTTATTGTTCCTGCCAAAGTGCATTACCTCACACTTTTCCACATTAAACTCCATTTGCCACCTCTCGGCCAGCTCTGCAACTTGTCCAAGTCACTCTGTAAACTATAACACCCCTCTTCACTATCTACCACTCCACCGACTTTAGTGTCATCTGCAAATTTACTAATCCATCCTTCAATACCCACATCCAGATCATTTATAAAAATTACAAACAGCAGGGGCCCCAAAACAGACCCCTGAGGCACACCACCTGTCACCGAACTCCACGATGAATATCTCCCATCAACCACCACCCTCTGTCTTCTATCTGCCAGCCAATTTCTAATCCAATTAGCTAAATCACCTCTATTCCACACATCTGCATTTTCTGTAGAAGTCTTCCATGGGCCACCTTATCAAAAGCCTTACTAAAGTCCATATATACTACATCAACCGCCTTACCCCCATCCCCCTCTCTGGTCACCTTCTCAAAAAACTCAATGAGGTTAGTAAGGCATGACCTACCCTTCACAAAACCATGCTGACTATCCCCAATCAATTCATTTCTCTCTAAATAACGATAAATCCTATCCCTAATAATTCTCTCCAATACCTTGCCCACAACAGAAGTAAGACTCACTGGCCTATAATTCCCTGGAAGGTCTCTCTTCCCCTTCTTAAACAATGGGACCACATTCGCTATCCTCCAGTCCTCCGGAACCACACCTGTAACCAACGAGGACCTGAAGATCAGAGCCAGAGGCTCTGCAATCTCCTCTCTTGCCTCCCAGAGAATCCTAGGTTAAATCCCGTCCGGCCCAGGGGACTTATCCAACTTCAAACCCTCGAGAATTTCTAACACATCCTCCCTATCTACTACAATACTCCCCAATTTGCAACCCTGTACCTCAATATATCAAATCCTAAATCAAATCCTAAATATAAAACTTCAAACTAAAGTAGGAAATTACTGCTAGCTAGCTACCTACCTAAATATTCAGAACGTAATAGAATTGTACGGTTAGTCCAAATTTTAGCAGGTAAAAGGCAGTTTCTCTGCTTGCCTCACATGGGCAATCTTTCTTTAATTTGAGATGAGATAGCACAATACAGAAATTCTTGTGATCTGAACATTACTGCTTGTTGCTTTAGCCTAAGGCACGGGTATAATTGGAGACATTTGATCTAACTCAGCACAGGAAGTGAAAAGGCCTCAGAGCTAAGCTTAAACACTAACAATCTTTGTGCTTTGACTCTATTCTGGGAACATCTGGAATCAATTAAATGAAGTGACTCAGAAGCTCTCAAAACCATAACTCACTATTTAAATTCTAATGAACATTTCATACCTCTGCAGCAAACAACCTTCTGGAGGCACTTAATTTCACAAAAGAATATTTGTGCACACTGGCTGAATTTAGCTGTTAGAAGCTAACATAGTCCAACTCACAAGACAGACCACGAGGTTTAGACAAAGTCATTTTTTTTCTTAAACGCAATCAAATCTGCAAGCACAAATAACCTTATAAATATGACAGCAATAGGGCAAGCAAGAGAAAATATTTATCCCATGACCCCACAAAGATTTCATAACATAGGGGCAATGGAACATTGTCAGTGGTGCATCAACAACAGACCAAAAAAACAGTATACAAGCTTTCCACGAGAAACTATAAATCCAAACAAATGAAGACCATACAGTTTCTAAATAAACTTAACTCTTTTTGCAGTTGACTAACTAGCTAAAACCCATTTGTAAAGGTGGTCTTTACAAAGTATTGCAAATGTCTCAAACTACCCAATTTTTTTTTTTACATATACAATACGAAAAGCTGTTTCTGTCCCCTGACTCCATCCCTCCTTGTATCACCTTTTGTTGAGAATCTCATCCAATCTGGTTACCTCCAGACCTGACTCTCCCAGTGCACTCCTGGCTGACAGCCCACATTCTATTCTCTGTAACTTGAGATCATCCAAAACTCTACGACCCAATGTCCTAACTCTCACATTCATTCATCATCTGTGCTCGTTTGAAAATACTGAATCTTGGTTAAGCAATGACTGGATTTTAAAAATTTCATCCTTGCTTTCAAACATTCCAAAGCCTTGGTCCTTGCTCTGTAATTACCTCCAAATACACAACCTTCCAGGATATCTGCACTCCTCCAATTCTCGCTTATTGAGAAATCCATAACTTCAATCCTCCCACCATTGGTGGCATATCTTTGGCTGCCAAGGCCTAAGCTCTGAAATACCCTTTAAGAAATTCCTTAAAACTTATTCTTTGACCAAGCTTTCCGTCATCTCGTGTAATGTGATTCAATATGAAATTTTGTTTTCTAACATTTTTGTGAAGCACCTCAGGATGTAATACTAAAGGTATCCATAAGCACAAGTTGTTGTTCTGTAGAAACAGTCCATATTGGTGTCCATCCTTCACACAAGCTGTATTCCTAATCTCATGTGTATGCTGTGTTCCTATATCCTTTTATTAGCCTATAGTCTGTAAGCTATTGTAAGGAGACATACTGTGGTACATTTCTATATATAAGCTGAAGGAACCTTACATGCCTAATCATGTACAAACTGAACAATGCTACACAATGATACCTTGCCAGAAGCACTCTGTTTGGGATCACTTAATAGTAAATAGAAATGTCCCTCTAACTGAGACACAAAACCATGGGTAGGTGCTGCTTTTCCCAAATTTCTCTCCAACTCTTGAAGCAATCTAATACATTCCAGAGGATCAGAGTGACTGGATGACAAAAGCTTCAATTCTCCAAATATCTCTATATGTGGATATGTTTACCACTCAGGAATTGATCTGGCTCACTTTGAATGCTTGCATTCAGTGAACCACATTCACTACACACGCCAGCAACATGTTCCAGAGGTTGAAGATGCTCTGTGCAATAAGTATCTCTTAGCATCCAATCTAATGTTTACAGAACATACTTTTGTCTCCTTGTCCCTTTCAATTTAACTAGCTTGAGTAGCCCATCCACTTTGATTGAATCTAATCTTTCCATTATCTTGAACAACGTGAGTAAGCCATTTTGCCCATCAAGCATGTTTAAAAATATCATGATCTGCAAACTAACCCTACACACCTGCCTATATACAAGAGAAGAGAGGAGTAGGCCATTTGAGCCTTAAATCTGCTCCACCATAAGATTATGGCTGTTCTTGTCACCAGACTAATCCAGAGGCCCAAGTTAATACTCTGAAGACATGAGTTTAAATTCACCATGGCAGTGGGTGGAATTTCAGTTCAGATAATAAATCTGGAGTTAAACTATTGCCAATTGTTGTACAAGCCCATTTTGTTCACCAATCTCCTTTAAGGAAGGAAATCTGTTCATGTGACTCCAGACAGACAGTAATATCGCTTACTGTTAAGAATCCTCTGAAATGGTGATGGGGAGGCCAGAGAATTCTCGTAAGCATGTGATTTCAATGTATGCATTGTCTGACGTTTTTAATATTGTGCTATGCACTATATGGCAATAAGGATAAATAAATAAATATAAGAGGCCTAAAACAAGCATTGAAGATATGATCTGACAAGCGCTTGTAGAAAAAAAAGGACATTTCCCATTTGTCTATCTGCCCATGGCTCAGTGGATAACACCTTCACCATGGAGTCAGACGGCTGTGAGTTTACATCCCACCAAAGGACTTCAGCACACTCCAGTGCAGCACTGAGTATCGCTCTGACAGAGGTCTCACCTTTCTGATGAGATATTAGACCAGAGGTCAGACCTGGCCTTTCAGATGCATGTAAAAGATGTCATGGCATTATTCTGAAGAAATGAGGGGAGTTGTCTCCAGTGTACTGGCCAATATTTATCCATCAATTAACTTTACAAAAACAGATTATCTGGTCATTGCTGTCTGTGGAAGCAAATTGGCTGAAATATTTCCAACATTACAACAGTGACTATTTTTCAAAGCTACTTCATCAGCTGTAAACACACCTGTCTGGTGGTGGTGAAAAACATTTTATAAATGCAAGTTTTCTTAAACTTAATTTTAGATTTCTTGTGGATATATCCTAACTGTTGCAATTCACTAGTGGCATCGGTCATGTCCCTAGTCACCACCCCAACTCCCTGCCAAGCGCATACTTCCATCACATTGCATTTCGTCACCTAAGATACTTACATGTCACAAAATCTGTCTTCCATGAGTTTTCAGATAATTCTCCAACACCATCATTCAGATCATAAAAAGATGAGAAACAATACCAAATAGAGTTTATTTATTAGTCTCACAACTAGGCTTATATTAACACTGCAACTAAATTACTTGTAAAAATCCCCAAGTCACCATACTCTGACACCTGTTTGGGTACACTGAGGCTGAATTTAGCATTGCTAATGCATCTAACCAACACGTCTTTTGAACTGTAGGAGAAAACCGGAGCACCCAGAGGAAATCCAAAAAGAAACGGTGGAAATGTGCAAACTACACACAGGCAGTAACCCAAGCTGGGAACTGAACCTGAGCCCCTGGCACTGAGAGACAGCAGTGCTAACCACTGTGCTAATAGAGGCCATAAAAACAAATCTGTTAAAATGTTCAGCATGCGGCATCTGTGAACAGAGAAGTTATATCATGTGATGGGAGGTGGACTGTGGGGCAGATAGAGGCAGTTACAGTGAAGCACCACTACCATTAATAACTATTTTTTCTATGGAAATACAAACATAATGAACGGAGGCTATTTAAAGAATTGCCTTGTGCATAGTAACATTTTCATAATATAACACACTTTGCTTTTCAACTGCAATAGAAAAAAACCAGCATTTTTTTCCTGCACTTAGTGATCCAGAACTGTAAAGCTTTAAAGATAAAAAAAAAACACAGCTGGCTGAGACTGGGGAGGATTCCAGGGAGGACATATGGCTGCCATTTAACTCACTACACAAAGCAAATATGTATCAAAAGAAATTCTTGGGTTCTTAAAAACCCACAGTAACTTTGTGTTTAACATATTACATGCTGCTGGTTAAGAACAGTGGATGCTCAGCAGTTGCCAAAATCCTATCCACAGGAAAGTTGTGGAAACATATAAGGTTTCTATCTTTTAAAGTAAATTTTCTAAAAATTTGTCTAAAAATAATTAAAAAACAAATCCTGTTTCTGTACAAATCTGTTTTGATGCAACTTAAATTTATGTGGGTTTGATCACAGTACAGAAGAAAGAAATTTTTCACTGGCAGGATGCTTTTAAGTAGAGGACACAGACTTAAAGTAACAGACAAGAAATGGAATTTTTTTCCATGTAGAAAGTTATTACAATCTGGAACACTCTGCCAAAATGGTGATAGAAGGATGCTGCATGTTATTCTAGGGGTCTCCAATAAGGCTCTTTCCTGTCCGAGTCAAATAACTCATATTTACACATGCAAGAAAGAAATTATATTTATTTATTAAAATGTATATAAGGTACAGCCATTCTGTATACCTGTGGAAATGAAGATTATTGATTGCCCTGAACATTTGCAGCAACCTGGTTACATTGAGATTACTGTGGAATGATGTGGAATTACTGTGGAAGGTCTTTTCTGTGATTGTATCTGTACTCTCACTTCTGAGCAAACAAAGAAAATTACAGTACAGAAACAGGCCTTTCAGCTCTTCAAGCCTGTTATTCCTATCCCATTCGTGTATTTGTCAACACACCCCTTAAAAATCACAATCATATCTGTTTCCACTACCTCCCCTGGCAGCAAGTTCCGGGTGCCCTCTTTGTAAAAAAATTTGCCTTGTACATCTCCTTTAAAGCTTGCCCCTCACTTATGTCCCTTAGTAATTGACTCTTCCACCCTGGGAAAATGCTGTTCTCCAATTTCTTGCCCTCTTGCCTCAAGGCTGCTGACTCTAGTTTAAGGTTCACTGGGGGCGCAGCAGTATGACAGTTCATTTAACTATCATCAAGAGCAAGTAAGAGGTCTGATAACACCAGGTTTAAGTCCAAACAATTTATCTGATAGTAAAGCTTTTGGGGTTTGCCTCTTCGTAAGGTGAATGGAGAGTTCTGGCCTCAGACAGAGCGTATAACTGTACACACAGTTTACAAATGTGAGTCTTTACAAGTAACCTGCTACTCAAGTCTGAAAGATGCCAACAATATGAATGAAAGAGCATTAAGCACAGGTGAAAGAGATGTGTATTGTCTTCAGACAGTACAGTAAATGAGGTTTTGCAAACCCAGGCAAGTCATGTAGGTTACAGGTATTGTGACATGAATTCAAGATCCTGGTTGAGACCATCCTCACGTGTGTGGAACTTGGCTATCAGTCCCTGCTGTGGAGTATAATAGGGCAGTTTTACGGAAAAAAAAGGGTGGGCTTAGCAATGCCACAGATAGATGGCCAGAAATAAATTGGGGGGTCAGGGATATGACACCAAAGTTTTAAACAGTCTGGTTTAGCTTTGGTTGTCAAACAGAAGCATAAATCAGACATTTCATCTATTCCTGAAAATTAACCAGGGAGTCTCATCAGAAAATGTGTCTGTGTATGCCTGCACACCATGTTCGTGGACATTGAGAAAAGACTGTGTCCTGCTCAGTGACTCTGTGCTGTCTCCACATCAAAAGCAAGCTCAGCAAGATATTCAGTGTCTGATTTATGCTGCACGCCCAGCATGGCTTAACACCTTGCAACCCCTCACAGCCTCTTGTGAAACTGCCTGTAATGGATGAGTAGAAATTTCCTCTAATTAAATACCAAAAGACCAAATCCACCAGAATCTCCAATCACTAACATTGACTCCATCTTCTGTTTGACAACCAAAGCTAAACCAGACTGTTTAAAACTTTGGTGTCATATCCCTGACCCCCAAATTTATTTCTGGCCATCTATCTGTGGCATTGCTAAGCCCACCCTTTTTTTTCCGTAAAACTGCCCTATTATACTCCACAGCAGTTTATTTGCTGTTGATATCCTCATCCGTATTCCTCTTGTCTCCAGACTTGATTTTTTCAACGCACTCTGCCCGGCCTTTGATATTCTCCCCTATGAATGAAACCTTTCCAAACTTAATCGCCTGCATTCTAAGTCACACCAAGTCCCATTCACCAATCAATCCTGAACTCACTGACCTTCATTAGCTTGCTGTTAAGCAATGCCTAGGTTTTAAATTTTCTTATCCTAATTTTCAATCCCTCCAGATCTTGCTCCTCCATAAATTTAATTTCCTCCAACCACACTATCCTCAGGTCTATCTGCACTCCATCTATTCTGGCCCTGTAAATAGCTGATTTGAATTATTCTACCTTTGGTGACATGCCTTTAGATGTTAACCCTGGCATACTCTCTCTAAACCTCTCTGCCTGCCTTTCCTTCTTTAAGGTGAGCCTTAAAACCTACCTTTGACCGAATCTTTGGTCACCTATCTTAATATCTCCTTACAGAAGGAAAATGCTGGAAAATCTCAACAGGTCTAACAGCATGCTTTACTGCTCTACATTAATAGTATACAGTGGAAAGCAGATATACAAGATGCTGGCCACACCCAACACATTGCAAAATAAACTGGATTCTATTTGACTATGTCATTTTCAGACATTTTACTTGTGGGCAAGTATGACTCACTGTATAGCTGCAACTATACCATTCAAGTTATTCTAGGGTCCACCCATAATGTTTTCTTCCCCCACAATACAACGTCTCCCAACTTCCTCAGAACTAAGGAAGGATGCAGTAAAATTATATACATTAAACTGAATGTACAGGTTTGTTGGAGGACTATTGAGCTATGAAAATATTAAAAGCCATACTTAATACTATCCCCTACATAGCACTTTAATGACAAAATAAAAATGACAACTTTCTCACAAAATAGTATTAGAAATAAAGACAGCCTGTGCAGTTACACGTTCTCTTTCTCCTATTTTCGAAACTGCGGTTTCTCACAGAGGATTTAGTTAGCTCAGTGGGCTGTATGATTAGTGTGCAATGCAAAATAACATCAACAGTGTGAGGTCAATTTCCATATCAGCTGAGATACTTGGGACATGCCATCTTGTCTTTCCTTGTAGATTACGTTTAACAACTCTCAGATGCTACATGGAGAGAGATTCTTGCAGGGTACTGGACCCATCACCACCAGATTTCCTTCCCTAAAGGACATCAATGAACCAGATGGGTTTTTACAACAATTGACAATGGTTTCATGGTCATCATTAGACTTTTATTTCCAGATTTTTATTGAATTCAAATTTCAAACACATACTATGGTAGAATTTAAAGATGGTTCACCAGAACACTGTTCTGGTCTCTGGATTACTAATCCAGTGAAAATACTACTACACCACCGCCTCCCTATAGTCTTTTTCCAGCCAACAGAGACACTATAGACTAAGTGATTGTCTTCCGTGCCATAAACCTTTCTATATACATAATGACAATTCTTCACGTACAAAACTAGATAGTGTATCTCGGAGGGCTAGTCAGCTATGACACAAAACAGCAATATAATCTAGGTCAATCCTGCCCATACCAGGGATGTCCAATGCGCAAACAGAATTTCAGTCCAATTTCTCGCCTCCTATTCAGGACCGCTGAGGGCAACTACATTAACCATTACACCATACACTATTAACTTCTATCTAGTGTAACATTACAGGATACAGAAAAGGAGAATTTGGAATAGTTCAAGTTAGATAGAATAGAATAAAAGAACAATACTAAAAGGCCAAATTTGACTAAACTTGAGAGGGTTTTCTTCCCAAAGTGTGGTAGATGCATGAATGAACACTAGGATAGAACAATAGTGATGCAAGCCCTCAATCATTTAATAACTGGCTGCTATAATGGAGGGATTTTAGGGTTACAGTGGATGGATAAAGAAGATGGGCCAAAGGCCTTCCTTTCCTACAATTACTTTGTGGTCTATGGTAAATACAGGTGTAGACAAAGATAGTCAAGTTCACTCCTGGCCCCAATCGATGCCCACATAACAGACAGCGTGCTGAATAGAATTCTGGAATCTGATTTCCTGACTCCCAAATTATTGTGTGTTCCCCCTCTCTCATTGACCTGCAACTGCACAGTCTGCAGCCTCTTACTCTCTAGATTCAACTTCCTAAAGCCTCTATTCTTTTTCTTTGCAGCTGCTGGAAAACCCACCCCTTTAACGAAGTTGTTGACCAATCTTCCCAGGCTCTCCTGCCCTACCTCAGCACCCAGCTTTTACCTGGCTAACTGCAAGATGCCTTGGGTCACCTTTGATGTTAAAGGCATTTTATAAACACTAGCTTCTGTCGTTTGCAGCAGACTAACCAAATTACTTTGGCCACACAAGTAATAGCAAATACATGCCTTGCTGAGTTCAAGCTCGAGGGGAGAGCTCCTATAACTGCATACATGCTAGCCATCCATATTTTACATGCAGTCAGCACTTGAATCCGCATTGCCTATTGTCTGCAATTAGCTAGGACTGACCTGTCTCTATTGAAAATTAACGAAAGGAATAGCAGGTGAACAGGCAGTCCGTGTGTAAGAGAGGTTTTTAAAAAGCTATAATTAAGTCTTCTTATGCTCAAGATGTTTTGCACGTACAGTACTTCTAGTCCAAAATTTGGACTAAATCCAGAATAATGTGCTAGGGATCAGGGTTCAAATCCCACCATGGCAAGTGGTGAGATTTGAATTCAATAATAATCTGAAGTGGATAGCACTGTGGCACAGTGGTTAGCATCGCTGCCTCACAGGGCCAGGGATCCAGGTTTGATTCCCGGCTTGATCAGTGTCTGCGTGGAGTCTGCACGTTTTCCCCATGTCTGTGTGAGTTTCCTCCAGGTGCTCCAGTTTCCTCCCACACTCCAAAGATGTGCAGGTTAGGTGGATTGGCCATGCAAAATCTATAACAAAATCTCTAAGGTAGGGACATGTTCAGTACAACAGATTCCCACGAGCAGCACTCTCTTCGCAAAATCTCTCTGAAAGCTTCAAGAGGGTCTACATTCAATGCAAGTATTTTATGGTTGTTAACTGTATTTAAAGTGGCTTTTGAGTAAGAGGAATATTGCCTATTTGGAATTGAAACTGTGATAAATTGGAAACTGAAATTGTTTCCTTTCATTTTTAAATATTGTTCAATGGTTAGTAATTAAACTGCTTCATTTTTTCGAGTGATAGTCAAAATGTGAATTAAATAAGATTTGTTTTTATTATAAAAGATTCCTAATTTGTCAGTGAAATTACTCTTGGAATGAAGCAGCTTATCCTCACTTATTTGAAAATAGAAAATTTGTGGGGATCTAGTCCGGCACCCTAACGCAACCTGGGATTCAAATCTAGGAGCAGAACACACAAGAGTGGCTAAAGTTAGGATCGTCAGCCAAGAACAAAGACTTTAGGTGCAGCAGAAGGTAAATAGGTAACTCATCTAGTAATCAACAGCATTATCCACTCAAGGCTCCATAAGCACTAATAAGAGCAGCAGCTGGAGTAAACTAACTTCTTTCAGAGATGAAAGAAACAGTCCTGTTACACATCTAGTCCAGAAACAGTTCTGAGTTAAAGATGTTTCTCACTATCGCTAGCCATAGTTCTTTCCTGGACCAAACACATGAAACAGCAGGAAAGAAGAAGTCTCGCTCCCACTTACACACTCTATCTATCAACATCTTTCAAAGCAACAAGTTCCAAAGAAATGGCAGACAGCAAAAATCACCACCATACTAAAACCCGGAAAAGACCCCATACTTGCAGCTTGCTACTGTCCATTCTCTCTCCTGTAGGTCCCATGCTAAATCCTTGAACTCCACCCACTTTGAATCATCATCCACAGCAAACAAACAACTGGTCTCAAACCCAGGCCAACAGCTGCCTGGTATTCAAGCTTCTAAGCAAAGAGTGGTTTACTCTTTGAAGGTTCAGGACTAGACATGGCCCCAACTTGGCTAACCGCCGCAGATGGAGCATTAGTGTCAGCTCCCTATGAGCCTGTGGGAGCCAGCAAACCTTGCAGCACATCAAAGAAGGCAGCTTCCAATCCACAGACTCAGTGGTAGCCTATTCACACTCAACACAGCAGGACCAGAAGAAACAGCTGGGCTTAGGGACTTTGCATTCGCTAAACAAACAAAATGCAGAAAGCAGCATCGTACAGCATTAAATGAAATAAAATGGCGAATGTTTTAAAGTGCTATGTGACAAAATTTAGCAGCAAGCTAGATAACGAGGTATTCTGACAGATGACCAAAAGCTTGGTCAAAGAAAGTTTTAAGGAATAAATTAAACAAGGAAACAGAAAGGCAGAGAGATTTAAGGAGATAATTTCAGAGCACAGGCTGCTGAAGAGACAGCCAACATCAGAAGCACAATTCATGGATGAGATCTTTAAACTGAAGCAATTCTCAACTGAGAACCAGCATTGGCCAGTAAGTACAAGGGAGAACAGGATTTAGTACGAGTTAGCGCACAGACAGCGGGCTTTTGAATGAATGTTGTGAAGGATTGAGTGAGGAGTAATTAAGAGGTTACTAAGGCATGGGGCAAGGACAGAGTCAAGCAATGCTATGGATTGAGGTGCAGACATATAGTCAGAAGCTCACCTCAGATCAAGTATAGCATCAAATTTGCAAACAATCTGGGAAAAAAAAAGAAAAGTCATATTGGGCTTGAAGCATCAACTCTCTCTCTCTCCACAGATGTTGTCATTCTTACTGAGCTTTTATGACACATAGCTTTTGTTTTAGGTCTCCAGCATCTACAGTATTTTGCTTTAACGGAAACCTGGCTCAGCTTCAGACAGTTGCTAGCAGGATGATACATCAAAGTTGAGTGATACCAGCTAGGCCAGCATTTAATTCCCACATCTAAATATCCCGAGAAGGTAATGGGGAGTCACCTTCTCAAAGCTCTGCAGCCCATGTGGGCGTGTTAGGAGGGGAGTTCCAGAATTTTGACTCAGTGACAGTGAAAGAACAACAATGTAGTCCCAAGTCAGGATGGTTGGAATTTAATGGGAAACTTGCAGGTGGTGGCATTCTCAAACAGCTGCTGTCCTTGTCTTTCGAGGTGGTAGAGGTTCTGGGTTTGTCAATGGCTAGGAGGAAAGGGTTTATGGCAGGGAGCGATGACAATAGTTTCTGGCTTGCCCATATTCATTCGGAGGAAATTTCTGTTCAGCAAGTAGTAGATTTTGGACAAACAGGCTAAAGTTTAGAGACAGAGGATGGGTGAAGGGAATTGGTAGTGAAAAAGTGTATTTGTGGAAACTGAAGCTTTTTTTTGGATGATGTTGCTGAGAGGCTCACGCAGGTAAGAAATATGATGGAACTAAATTCAGATCCTTGGGGGACACCAGAAGTAATATTACAAAAGAGGCAAGAGAAACCATTGCAAGTGGTTTTATAGTGTGACTGAATGGGAAAAAGAATGGATGCAGCTGAATGAAGTCCCACCCAGTCAGACAGGAGAAGCTCTGGAATCAGCCAAAGGACCAGGATAAAAGTCTACCTTTGTCATAGCCGACTCGATGGGCCAAAGACCTTTTCTGTGCTATATAACTCTATAACTAGTTTTTTTTTGTGATTTTGGTAAGTTGTTTTAGCAATATGGCAGAAATCTAATTTGAAGAATTGAATATTACCCAAGTTCACAACCTTTGAAACTTTAAAAAATAGTTCAAAAAATCAATTTATATATTGAGAATAAAAAGTGAATGACTGGCAGTGTCATTTGATATGTGGAAAGTCAACTAATTCAAATTAAATCAACAAGACATGCCTGATCAAATAAATGAATTCTAAAATAACACCTCAAGCCAAAATCAAAACATTTGAAAAACTACCAAAATTCATTGCCTTTGTCATCCAACATACAGTTTACCAAGTTCAGAGTCGCTGTGGCAGCATTGTAAGAAACCCACTTGGTCAAATTTACAACTTCCAGTTTTAGAATCATCTTTCCCTCCAACATTGGATATTCCATATTATTTGAAAGATTTGACAAGTTTGCACATTAATAACATCTCACGATTTATGAAACCACAAGCTGGGGGCAGCATACTTTCTCTACTCTATGAAGATTTTCCTCTCTGTCAACCATCCACCTTGCCCGTTCTGAAATACCATGTGGAAATCCAATTCCATGCAGTGGTTTTTGTGCATGTTTATGATAATGGTTAAGTGGATGAATAAGATCCTAGGGTGCCTTTTTGAGACAGTTCCAGAGATTGAATACAGACATTAGATTTCCTGCTAGAACTGCAATTTGGATATTATTTCTTTGCAGATGCCTCTTGCTCTCATTGGTTATTTGAGATCTGAACATGATCTCCAACTAATAAGCTGCTTTTGAGTAGGCAACAGGAATCTATATAACATGTCATCATGATATAATTCCACTTCATCCTCATCCACTATTTAAGGATAAGGTGTCACTCATTTAGGACAGAGGTGAGATTTTTTTCTCAGAAGTTTGTGTCTCTTTGGCATTCTCTGCCTCAAAAGGTGGAAGCAAAGTCTTTGAACATCTTTAAAGCAGAGTTAAACAGATTATTGATAAACAAGAGGTGAAAGGTTACCGAGTATATATGAGAATGTGAATTCAAGTCACAACCAGATCAGCGACTCCCTTGTTAAATGAAGGAGCAGGCTCAAAGGGCCTATCTTGTTCCTAATTTGGATGTTTCTACTTCTGCATGTTCCTCACTTAACCATCATCATAAACATGCATAAAAAGCATTGCATGGAATTGGATTTCCACATGGTATTACAGTGGAATTTTAGTATAGGCTTTAATTTTATTCCATAGGCCATAAAGGTTAGTATCATATGAATCTTGTCTTCTCATGTTCTGCAGATTTTTACTAGAAACCTTTTGATTCTTTCCACTCCATAGTCCAGTTGCTGGGCATATCGAAATTCATGGGTGTTTCATTCATGTTGCCAATCCAATATAATGGATACATGTATTTTTGATGTTATTTAAAGATGAATTGTGGAAACGGTTAATTTTGCCTAGATGAGTGCAGCCAACAACACTCAAGCTTAACACCATCCAGGACAAAAGCCCTGCCTGACTGGCTCTCCATCCACCACTGACATACATTGGCAGCTGTGTCCACCATCTGCAAGTTGCACTGCAGGAACTCACAAAGGCCATTTTGGCAATACCTTCCAATGCAACCCCTACCATTTAGGACAAGGGTAGCAGATACTTGGGTATACCGCCACTTTCAAGTTCTCCTCCAAGCCACATGTCATCCTGACTTGGAACTGTATGGCTGTCCCTTCACTGTAGTTGAGTCAAAATCTTGGAACCCTTTCCTAACAACACTGCAGGTGTACCTACATGCCATGGAATAGTGGTTCAAGGAGGCAGCTCACCACCACCTTCTCAAAGGCAATTAGTGAAGGGCAACAAATGCTGGCCTAGCAAGCAATACTCATGAACCGTGAAAGAGTAATTTTAAAAAGAATTTAGCAAACCAGCAGCCGCAGCAAAGGCTCAATATATGGGAATTTGAATGGTAAAAGACTGAGTTATTTTTCCTAAGGGGCAGATATAGGAAGAAATGGGCTAGGGTAGGGAAATATAGTAAAGAATGATACAGCTAATTTGATATCTTTTGCCTTCCAACATTTAATTAGATTGGTTGCAAACTGTAATGTTGACTTTAATAGTGTAAATAATTTAATATGCATATTTTAAATTTTTTTAGAAAATATTACCGTTAAATTACCTCCAAATAAAAAAAAGTGGCACTTATATTGCTCACACTTTAGTTAAGCTATTTTCTATTTTAGATTTCTTTCAAAAGTGAAAATGCAACAGCTTAACTTAATTTTTAATCATCTGTTTAATATTTTAAATGTCTATTTTTGTTAAAATGTTGTATAATTAATTATTTAAAATATGCTTACACAGCAGGATTGAGGAGGGAAGGGTGGAAGCAGCAAGAATGAATCAGTAGATCCATTCTTTAGCTTCAATGCTATTTCCTTTCCCATAAAGTGCCACTTTAAAAGTGTGAGGTAATGCACTATGGCAGAAATAATAAATGTGTAGAGTATAGGGCAAATGGTAGGATTCTTAGTAGTCTTGATGAACAGAGGGATCTTGGTGGGTATGTGCATAGATCCCTGAAAGTAGGCAGTCAAGTCGAGAAGGTTGTTAAGAAGGCATATGGAGTCTTAGCTTTTATTGGTAGGGGGATTGAATTTCGGTGCCGCAACGTCATGTTGCAACTGTACAAAACTCTAGTGCGGCCGCACTTGGAGTATTGTGTGCAGTTCTGGTCCACACATTATAAGAAAGATGTGGAGGCATTGGAGAGGGTACAGAGGAGGTTTACCAGGATGTTGCCTGGTATGGAGGGGCAGGTCTTATGAAGAGAGGCTGAGGGATTTGAGGTTGTTTTCGTTAGAAAGGAGGCGGCTAAGAGGGGACCTAATCGAAAAATATAAGATGATTAGAGGTTTAGATAGGGTGGACAGTGATAGCCTTTTTCCTAGGATGGAGAAAGCTAGCACGAGGGGACCAAGCTTTAAATTAAGGGGTGATAGTTATAGGACGGATATCAGAGGTAGGTTCTTTACCCAAAGGGTGGTTCGGGAGTGGAATGCCCTGCCTGCAGCAGTTGTAGATGCGCCAAGTTTGGTGGCGTTTAAGAGGTTAGTTGATAAGTATATGGAAGAGAAGGGAATGGTTTAGTTGGGAGGGGCATTGCTTTTTATATTGGTCGGTGCAACATCGAAGGCCGAAGGGCCTGTTCTGTGCTGTAATGTTCTATGTTCTATGTTCTATATTTACCATGCTCTTACCCTCCCCATGCCAATATTAGTCCTTAATTTGCAGACCTAAACCTTCAACTGCTGCACTTTTTGGTGATAATGATACTCCAATAGTTTTTCATGCATAATTCCAGAAAACAGACCTAGCAATATACAACAATATAGGTTCAAGACAGAATAGTGTGATTTAGAAGGAAACTTAGAGGCATTACTGCTCCCATAAGTTGCTGCTTGTTCTTTTCAGTGGTAGTAGTAGCAGCAGCAAGGGAGGGAAGCAGTTAAAACATGTTCATATTCCCATTACCCTTAGTATAGCAACCTAATATTGGAGCTATATTTAAGGATGTATAAAGGTCTATGTCCACTTTTCTAAAGTTGTGATTTTGTTATTTTTCCAGCTAGACGTCTATGAATCATAGTTTCAGAACTTGTATGACTTAGGAAAAAATATTATCAGTCACTATTTGAAATGAATGAGTATAAAGCAAATCTCTCCTGGGTGAGCACACAGGCACCACAAATACAGTTTCAATAATTTACTCCCAGAAATCAGGACTGGAGAAAGAAAATTTCAGAGCCCTACTATTCAATAATTTCCAAATGCTGAACAGACTAGTAAAACCTAATACAGACCAACGAGAAGTTTCACCCAGCCACATTCCATTTCCTGTTTCACATCAGTTTAGAAATTGAAATTCCATACAATATATCTTGACCCTAAAGATCCAATGTACATCAGTGAAGCTTTACACAAACAAAACAGATAGATAGCCACTGGCTTTTGTAAACATCAAGATTACATTAAGCACTTTAATTAGTTTTTTTGGAAACATCAGATTACAAATAAACCCACAACGACAGTTATAGTTTAGTGTCTTATTTGTAACAGTAACCATTTCTTGAAATCAGATAGGACACTAAGTTTGGAAAGTTTTTCATTTGCATGTCACTTACACACAAAATCACTACAACAACATCCTGTCTTTAAATATCCAGCAATGGCTCAACATCCAGTAGCTAGCTAAGCCAGAGATCAGCCAAGCAAGCCTGCAACTTTTATCTGCACTCACACACCGATTTGTAAGTAATGCCACAAGTTAGTCAGCTACCACTGCCCAGGAACAAAACCAGTGCAAGGTACCACTTTCAGAATAAATCAAAAGGGAGACATTTTTTTAAATTCCTACTCATAAACTTGGGAAAATAATTCATAACAGGTTTAAAATTAGACTGCAATTTAAATTCTCAGATTTGCTCAAAATAGACTATGCAAAACCATAATGTGTGCACAGACTTAAATCTCATACCGGAGGAAAATAGCAGTCAATGAACATGCTGCTATCCAAATTTAGAATATGCAGAAAATGTACATTAGCTTCAAGGTCAGGAGTTTAAATCCCAGAGACAATTGTGACATTAAAGTGTTTTGTTCGCATCCCAAGAACGAACAATTTTTAAAAACACTATGAATGATAAGAATACATAACGTCCACACATGCCATAATCAATACAAAGCACTCTTAAAAAAAGCCTTCAACCACCTGACCTATGAATTAAATCATATCATCTTACTTCTAAGATTCATAAATTGTTTCATACAATAGATCACAAATTTTCAAATTTAAGTCCCTTATGTTATAAAATCAAAATACTGCAGATGTAAGAAATCTTACATTAAAACAGAAAGCACAATGGAAATACTCCGAGTCCAGTGGCATGTGAAGAACAAACCAAAGTTAACATTTACAGGTTATCAACCTGAAACGTTCCCTCTGTTTCACTCGCCACAGATGCATCCAGATCTTCTGAGTATTTTCAGCATTGGCATCAAGGCAGATTTTCTTCTTGGCGTCACAAGTAAGCTTACATTAACACTGCAATGAAGTTTCTAGCCTTTGCTAACTTTCACGATATTTCTGAATATAAAACTTCCTGCAACAGTAGCTTCTGGTCACTGATAATACCTTTGTTAAGTTAGAACAAACAAAACAATTTGAAAATTGCCCCTATAAAGTACCAAATATGTGAAAGTCACTCAATTGTATGTGGCACATATTGATTAAGTGACTTTAATAGCTGCAGATAACGATGTTTTGTTTTGCTCTTCTAATCTAGATTTTCTTTCTCCCTTTACAACAGTATCTTCCTAGCCCTACTGTCTCACCAGGAATAGTTCCAGGCTATTCCAAAGCAATGGCCAGTCCACAGGAGTTTAATTCATTGATTCATGCTCCGCCAAAAGCAGATTATGTAAATACTATTCAGCCAACATCTCACCATGTTTCCCAATACCTTCTCTCTAAAAATACATACCTACCATGAAGCATTTACATTGCCTTCAGTAACATTCTTTGATAGTTTATTCCACATCTATCCTCTGAATGGAAAGGTTACAAACATGAAGAAAGAGCAGGAACAGACTATTTGGTCCTTCAAGCCTGTTCCACAATATGAAATCATGGCTGATCTGACAGTAACCTCAAATACAAATCCTGCCGATCCTAATAACCCATCACCCCTTGCTTACCAAGAATCTATACACCTCTACCTCAAAAATATTCAAAGACTCTGCTTCCATTGCCTTTTGCAGAAGACAGTTGCAAAGACTCATGACCAAAGAAAATATTTCGCCACAACTCTGTTTCAGATGTGTGACCTCTAAGTTTTAAACAGTAATGCACAGTGTACTAGTTTATTTCATAGGAGGATGTACCCTCTCCACAGCCACCAGATCAAGATTCCTTACCAGTGGTCTACCACCTTCTTCCTTTTAATGTTCTGATTAATAGCTTGCTGCCTTGGATCTGAATCCTGCCACAGATGGATCATTTGCTTAGCCGTTTTCCAGTGGTGCTTTACCATAAGACTATAAGGTATGGGAGCAGAATTAGGCCATTGAGCCCATCGAGTCTGCTCCACCATTCAATCACGGCTGATAAATTTCTCAATCCCATTCTCCTGCTTTTACCCCATAACTATAATCTCTTACCAGTCAAGACCCCATCTATCTCTGTCTTAAATACACTCAATGACCAGCTTCCACAGCCTGCTGAGGCAATGAATTCTACAGATTTGCCACACTTTCTCCTCTCAGGGTAGTGTGAGGAGGCAGGCCTCAAGTCTACCTCAGCTTGAATGGGAATGAACCTACATGTTGGTATTATTCTGGACCCCATACTCCAGCCAACTGAGATAACCAGCCCCTTAAAAGTTTAATGATCAAGACTTAAAAAGTAACCTAAAATGATAGAAGACTAGGCACATTACACAACTGCAAATTCACAGTGTGGGGAGAAGGTATTTTTACAATTGTATTCCTTACTGAGTTTGTTAGCAAGGTGAAGGACAATGATGGGGAAGAGAACATTCTTCGTCCACAATCTGTATTCTCTCAAATGACACTGCACATTCAGTGCTGAATTATGGGCAGTTTGTGCCATTATCTACAAATAACTGGACCTCAAGGCAAATTCAAAATGTTAACCATATACATTTATCATGTTTTGTGCTTCTTGAATTTTACATTCGTTCAAATAGGAAAGAGTCATTAGACCCAAACATCATCATATTTTTCATCTTTAAAAGTATATTAAAGCAAAAGAAAACCATGCATGTCTCGAGTGTCAAAAGAAGGGGACATGATAAGAAAAGGCTGAAATAGCTAATTAGCTGTGCAGAAATTCTTTGGCATAATAATTCCGACCACATTTACAGGACAAATAACAGGGAGGAGATTTGAGAGAGATGTTCAAAATCATGAGTGTTTTGACAGGATAGGGAGAAACTGTCTTCTTTAGTCAAGGCTAAGAAGCAGCGGACACTGATTTTGGGTGATTCGCAAAGGAATCAAAGGCATCACATAGTAAAATGTTTTTATAAAGTAAGTGTGAGGATCCATAGTGCAGTGCCTGTAAGTGTGGCAGAGGCACATTCAATCATGGCTTTCAAATGGGAATTTGATAATTATCAAAACAGAAAAAACAGACAGTGATATGTGGAAAGTCAGAGAATTAGCTAAGTTGCTCTTGCAGAGTCAGCATGGGCACAAGAGTCTCCCTGTGCTGTAACCATTCTAGGATTGTGGTTTTTTTTAATTATTCATTCATGGGACATGGATGTTGCTGGCTGGCCAACATTTATTGCCCATCTCTAGTTGCCACTGGAGGGCAGTTGAGACTCAACCACATTGCTGTGGCTCCGGAGTCACGTGTAAGCCAGACTGGGTAAGGACGGCAGATTTCCTTCCTTAAAGGACTTCAGCAAATCACATGGGTTTTTCCTGACAATTGACAACAGTTTCATGGTCATCAGTAGATTCTTAATTGCAGATACTTTTTATTGAATTTAAGTCCCATCATCTGCCATACTGGGATTCAAACCAGAGTCCCCAGAACACTGCGTTTTTGGATTAAGTCTAATGATAATACCACTAAGCCATTGCCTCCCCAGGTATGTGATCTTATGGACTAATCTTGATCAGTGTAGGTGAGTGGAATTTCCTATATTTTTCCCTCCATATTGGTCCTGGTGTTTTGCTTTATTACTTCTTCCAATATTTTGCATGGTTGCTGGTCTGTGGGATGTCAACCATCAACTTGATTGTGGGGGAGGCTCAATGCACCTTCATTCTCGTGTTAAGCAAACCTTACCATTAACATGACCTCAATAGCTTCTTTCTCAAAGTACATTTAATTGCCTCTTCGAGCACTTATTTATTGCCTTGAATTACTTTCCTTGATAATTTATTTCACATCTATCCTTTGAATAAAAAGGTACCAGTGACCTACCTTCTTCCTCTTAATTTAGTAATTAAAAACGCATTGCCTTGGATCTGAATCCTTCCAAAGGTAAACAACTTGATGGATCATTAGGCAATAGTCAGAAAGATCACAATGTAACATTAATTTTGAGGCAACACCACGCACCTAGCTGTTTGGCAGTGAATTTTGAGCACAGTAACAAAATGAATCACCTGATTTAAATTCTGCAACACCCACATATGCAGTTTCTAAGCTCCACTCCAGGACAGTGACTGCCACAATTCAGCTTTTAAACATCTTATAAAGGATCATATTTAAGATTGACTCAACACATCATAATATTCAATCCACAGTGCTCGACTCTTGGGCTGCAACTGTGACACATCAGATTAATAATTCTTACATTCAAAAGGTGGTTTTGCACCACAATTTCAGTCATCCAAAGTTCCTTCAGAGAGGAACAGTGCACATAACTCAGCTACAATATATATAGTGTTATATAATAATCTAGCCTCTGTCTACACTTCCCGCTGCCTCGGCAAAGCCGACAGCATAATTAAGGACCTCACGCATCCCGGACATTCTCTCTTCCACCTTCTTTCATCAGGAAATAAATATAAAAGTCTGACGTCATATATCAACCAACTCAAGAACAGCTTCTTCCCTGCTGCTGTCAGGCTTTTGAATGAACTTACTTTGCATTAAGTTGATCTTTCTCTGCACACTAACTGTGACTGTAATGCTACATTCTGCACTCTCTCCTTTCCTTCTCTATGAACTATGCTTTGTCTATGTAATGAACAAGAAACAATATTTTTTCACTATGTTAATACATGTGACAATAATAAATCGAATCAAAAATGTTGGGAAATGGATTTTAATTAAAAGTGCATTCATGTGATATTGTTACTTGGGAAAAATATGACTGAAAAAAATCATTTTCATTTATGCATTGCAAAAGGAAGTATGAAGGTGACAAGAATCACATATAGCCTCATCAAAAACACAAAGTCATGGGTCACCCTCCCCAACTAAAGAAATCCCAGCGCTGAGTACACACTTGTGGCACTATTTAGACACTCTGTAATTATCTGCCATGTGGCATAGTGCTCAGTAATAGGCTTGATCTTAGCAAAATGTTAATAAGTTGCACAATCGACGTTTCAATGTGGGTTCTAGCCAACCCAGCTCTTATGATATGACACTGAAAATACTACTGTTCAACCAGACTCCAAGATCTTGATTGTTTCAAATCAGTTTTGTATTTAACATTTTAAATATGCACACATCAATTGTATACTCCTTTCCAAAACAAGCACACACTGAACTTGACAATAACACCAATGAAAACACTCACTCAGTTGCAAAAACTACTTCATACTTTTGCCATTACTATGGATGATCAGAAACCAAGTTTTACATCAGTGCAATGGCTGGTAATGTATCACATTTACATCCTTTGAACATTCCAGTTCTGCAATTCAATAAGATCTGGCAACAACCTTCAACCCGCTGTGACGAAATCCAATAGATCGCTAGCACTGTTACATGGAAGATGAAGTTAACATAATGATCATCTTGCACTAACAGAACTCACCAACTTGCTGCTGAGGTTTTTCACATTTACAGGATTAATTTATACTGGCACCTTTCAAAATCCAGTCTGAGTTGTATGATCAGCTAGCATGGATACACAAATACTTTAGCTAATCTTTCAGCAATTAAAAATATTTTTCACATTAGCCTCAGGATACATAAATTATTAGGAAACAATTTATGTTATTACATTTTTCTTTCCTTACCTTTTAGGCACAATCTACAGCAGACTGCATTTCCAGAGATTTGTAGTTGGGGTCTATAAACACAGGTGCTAGGGAGTGGTCTGAAGATCAAATTGGCCTGCCTTTGACCCACTTACAGATGATATACGAGCAGGCTCTTAAAACATCCTTAGTCAACAAGGTTCCAGTGTTCAAACAAAGCAGAATCTAATGTTTCAATGTGAATAATTATGGTCATCACTGGTGTGACATTTATGACTTTTTTAAAATCAGCATCTGGAGCCAGGAGATAGCATGCATATATAGAAGTGAAATGTGAAAGTACATAATATTTCCAGAGGTTAATGAAAAGAGATAAGTGAGGTCTCTCATTAGATAAAGTATGCATTTCATATCCTCTCGTATGTCAGCATCTTTTTGAACAACCTAAGTATGAAACTCAACAGGCACCAACCTCAGCAGCAAGTTGGTGAGTTCTGTTAGTGCAAGATGATCATTATGTTAACTTCATCTTCCATGTAACAGTGCTAGCGATCTATTGGATTTCGTCACAGTGGGTTGAAGGTTGTTGCCAGATCTTATTGAATTGCAGAACTGGAATGTTCAAAGGATGTAAATGTGATACATTACCAGCCATTGCACTGATGTAAAACTTGGTTTCTGATCATCCTTAGTAACGGCAAAAGTATGAAGTAGTTTTTGCAACTGAGTGAGTGTTTTCATTGGTGTTATTGTCAAGTTCAGTGTGTGCTTGTTTTGGAAAGGAGTATACAATTGATGTGTGCATACTTAAAATGTTAAATACAAAAACTGATTTGAAACGATCAGATCTTGGAGTATGGTTGAACAGTTGGTGTTTATGTGCATAGATTCCTGAAAGTTGGCAATCAAGTCGATAAGGTTGTTAAGAATGCATATGGAGTCTTAGCTTTTATTGGTAGGGGGATTGAATTTCGGAGCTGCAACATCATGTTGCAACTGTACAAAACTCTAGTGCGGCCGCACTTGGAGTATTGTGTACAGTTCTGGTCCCCACATTATAAGAAAGATGTGGAGGCATTGGAGAGGGTACAGAGGAGGTTTACCAGGATGTTGCCTGGTATGGAGGGCAGGTCTTATGAAGAGAGGCTGAGGGATTTGAGGTTGTTTTCGTTAGAAAGGAGGCGGCTAAGAGGAGACCTTATTGAAACATATAAGATGATTAGAGGTTTAGATAGGGTGGACAGTGATAGCCTTTTTCCTAGGATGGAGAAAGCTAGCACGAGGGGACACAGCTTTAAATTAAGGGGTGGTAGTTATAGGACGGATGTCAGAGGTAGGTTCTTTACCCAGAGGGTGGTAAGGGTATGGAATGCCCTGCCTGCTGCAGTTGTAGATGCGCCAAGTTTGATGGTGTTTAAGAGGTTAGTAGATAAGTTTATGGATGAAAAGGGAATGGTTTAGGTTAGAGGGTCATTGCTTTTTCTTAATTCAACAACATCGAAGGCCGAAGGGCCTGTTCTGCGCTGTAATGTTCTATGTTCTATAATTTCAGAGAAACATCCCACTGAGAAAGAAAGAACTTTAACAGAACAATGCAACATTTATGGCTCACTAAGGAAGTTAAGCGCAACTAAAGTAACCATGGGTTCTCTAGAGTGCAAGTCTGGGAAATTAATAATGGGCAATAAGGGAATGGCAGAAGGGTTCTTTGTCCATCTTCACAGTAGAGGGCAAATAATATTCCAGAAATACTTGCAAATTAAAAGGTGAAATGGAGGAAGGAATAAATTTCCCTTTGATATTCCATTCCCCTTGTAATAAATACCAACATTCCATTTGCCTTCCTAATCACTTACTGTACCTGCATACTAAGTACCAGGATACTCAGATCCCACTGTATTGCAGAGTTCTGAATTTCCTTCTATTTAATTAGTACACTATTCTATTCTTCCTGCAAAGTGGATGCTTTGCATTTTCCCACATTACACTCCATCTTTCAAATGTTTGCCCACTCACTTAATTTAAACCTCTTTATAGACACTGCACATCTTCACAATTTATTTTCCTGCCTATCTTTGTGCAATCAGCAAGTTTAGTAACCATGCATTCAGTCCCTTCATCCAAGTCATTTGTGTAGATTCTAAACTGTTGAAGCCCCAGCATTGACCCATGTGTTACTCCACTAGTTACAGCTAACCAAATTGAAAATGATCTTATTGACTGGCAAAGCAGGCTGAAGTCACTGAATGGCCCTATTCCTCTTTCCATTTCTTATGTCCTTGAAGCTGTCAATGATCTTTTAATTTGGACTCTAAGTCCATCATAAACGATCTGCCACCAGTCTTCTCCTGTGACAGTGGTGAGGCGTGAACCCAACGGGAAACAGTTGATTACTGTTGGCATGCTGAACTTTTACTCCCGTCAGATGAGAAAAGTGGTGACAAATGATTTGAAAACTCTTCATATGGTGAAAGGAATGCCTGAAATGTCCTCTATTATTGCTGTATCTGCATTTAATGTTTTCTATATTTGAGTTGATGGAAATTAGAACCATTCTGAACACACTGAAATCTTTACAGAAGTGAAATTATTACATTGTAACCGATCACTGAAGCAGTCTAAACTTATTGAAAGTTACTTATTTGAATCCTTAAGTTTACTCAACTTTGTGTCAAATAAATTTGTTCTTGGGATGTAGGAAATCAAAAATGTGCTATTTATTACCTATTCCCAGGTGCCAAGTAGGTCATTGTTGGCCTGCGTCATGCACTGCTACAGATCTTGGGCTTGTGATGTTGCTCAAGGTTAAGGGGAAATAGCCGAATTTTCTCTTGTACAAAATGGTCATAGTATTGCACCAGCTAGGCAATCTGCACTAACCAGCACAACACAGGTGTTATTCAAGCCCTGTTGCAGACCACCACTGGTGCTTAAACATCAGGCCTTGTGGAATGGAACTGAACACTCAAATAAAATAAAGAACAGTACAGCACAGGAAACAGGCCCTTCGGCCCTTCAAGCCTGTGTTGCTCATTGATCCAACTAAACCATTCATTTGTATCCCTCCATTCCCAGGTTGTTCATGTGACTATCCAGGTAAGTCTTAAACAATGCCAATATGTCCGCCTCTACCACCCTACTTAGCAGTCATTCCAGGCCCCCAGCACTCTCTGTGCAAAAAACGTCCCTCTTTTATCTGAGTTATACCTCGTCCCTCTCACCTTGAGCCCATGACCCCTCACGCTCATCACCTTAGGCCTGGGAAAAAGCTTCCCACTGCTCACCCTATCTATACCCAACATAATTTTGTACATTCCTATTAGGTCCCCCTCATTCTTCATCTTTCCAGGGAGAACATCCCCAGTTTACCCAATCTCTCCTCATAGCTAAGACCCTCCATACCAGGCAACACCTTGGTAAACCTCCTCTGCACTCTCTTTAAAGCGTCCACGTCCTTCTGGTAGTGCGGCGACCAGAACTGTACGCAGTACTCCAAATGTGGCCTAATTAGCATTCTATACAGCTGCAACATCAGACTCCAGCTTTTATACTCTATACCCCTTCCCATAAAGGCAAGCATACTATATGCCTTCTTCACCACTTTCTCCACCTGTGCTGCCACCTTCAAGGATTTGTGGACTTGCACACCTAGATTCCTATACTATATTCCTTTGTGTTTCTATACTCTTAATGGTTCTGCTATTTATTGTACAACTCCTCCTACATTAGTTCTTCCTAAAAGCATCACTTCACATTTATCTGGATTAAATTCCATCTGCCATTTCTCTGCTCAATTTTCCAGCCAATCTATATCCTGCTGTATTGTCCAACAATGTTCATCACTATCCGTAAGTCCAGCTATCTTCGTGTCATCCGCAAACTTGCTGATGACACTAGTTACAACTTCTTCCAAATCATTTATATATATATTTTATTTATATATATATATATATATATATATATCATAAATAGCAGAGGTCCCAATACAGAGCCCTGCAGAACACCACTAATCATAGACCTCCAGCCAGAAAAAGACCCTTCAACTGCTACCCTCTGTCTCCTGTGGCCAAGCCAGTTCTCTACCCATGTAGCCACCTCTCCTTGTATTCCATGAGCTTTAACCTTCTTCACCAACCTGCCATGAAATCCATATAAACAACACCCACGGCCCTTCCTTTGTCAATCATTTTTGTCACCTCCTCAAAAAACTCCACCAAATTTGTAAGGCACGACCTCCCTCTTACAAAACCATGCCGTTTGTCATTAATAAGATTGTTCCGTTCTAAATGTGCATACATCCTATCTCTAAGAATTCTCTCCAACAACTTCTCTACCATGGACATCAAGCTCACCAGCCTATAATTATCCAAGTTATCTCTGCTGTCCTTCTTAAATAATGGTACCACATTTGCTATTCTCCAATCCTTAGGGACCTCACCTGTGTCCAATGAAGAGACAAAGATTCCAGTCAGATGCCCAGCAATTTCATCTCGTCTCCCTGAGCAGTCTAAGAAAGCTCTTGTCTTCCTAAGGAATCTAGGATTTCTAAGATAAATCTAACAAACAAACCCAGCTATTACCACTGCTTCAGTCCCTTTGACTCACTCTTGACACAGAAAGAAGTTCATGTACAATAACACTGAAGCATGATGCTATTTTCATCTTTTGCACAAAATAAGATCCCACAAAGAACAATGAGGTACTGAGCAGATGAGCTAGCCTTTGGTGAGAATAGTTGAGGGGAAAGTATTAATTGGAGAAACTCTTTGCTGACAGCTTTCCCTCTACAATCCAATGATTCCTGCTGGAAAGCATCTGTGAACGGAGTGCCGTTTTGCCCTCAGTATTTGGGAGTTACGGTAAGCGTGGGAGATTGGAGAGTTTAAAAAATATTAATCTTAAACGTTATTCTTAAAGTTAACACAAATTGCTGGTAATTTTTCTAGATTATAAATTGCTAGTGGAAATTGGAAAATCTTTCAGATCTAAGGAAGGCAAAAACAAAATCCCTGAGTGGATTAGCCAGAGGATTAATTTAGGGCAGTTATTAAAACAGTTCAGACTGTTTTTTTTTCAAACAGTAGAGGCAGAGACAATAAAAAACATCTGCAAGGGAATTGGACAAATGCTTGAAGTAGAAAAATGTACTATGAGGAAAAAGCAGCATTGTGCTAAATATCGGTTAGTGCTTTCAAACAGCTTAAACAGGCACAACTGGCCACCTAGCTTTCTTTGGTGCTGAATTATTCCACGACTCATTGATTAAGCTCAATACTAAATGTCTTGGTTAAACTGTATAATACATAACATAGCAAAATGACAGGTATACAACAGAGGACCAACATATGAGCCACTAGATTTAAGAGTCATTCTGAACATTTCAATGAGTGTTTCTTTAAAAGTCTAAACTGCATCCCATCATTAATTAACAGGGTGGCATTGTTTGCCAACACTCTGGAGTTACTGCAATAAATTCTACAATTTCTAAGTTAAAATTGCCCACAAGATTCCCAAGTTCTTAAACTCAAGATAGTACCTAAACTGGCTGAAAAATCCCAAGTTTTACCTATCCTCAGTTAGCATTTCAAGCATAGACTCTTCATTAAACAGATATAAGTGTAAGAACCCATAGAACTGATGAAAAAAGGGACCAGATCTTCTTTCAGACTTCCAACAATGTTTCATTTTAGTTCTACTAACAAAGCATGTAAATATTAATAGGAAGGAACTGTTCTTCTAATTATGTTGTGAAAGCTGCGCTCAATTCCAAAGCAGTTCTATTGTCCTGAACAGAGTTAGATATATGGACAGCATCTGGCAAACTGGCATAAATAACAGGTAGTTAAGTAATTGGCATGTATGGAAAGGTGATACCTAGTAAGTAATGTTGTACTGTAACTTAAGAAGTCTTTTAAAAATACATAATCCAGTAATTGCAAATCCATTAGAACCAGGCATAGCAACAAAAAAAATAGAAAATATAGCACATAACTTTTGCTTGCGTAAGGCAAATAAGTTGAGATATTTCAATTTTGATGAGGGCCCACTGCCAAAATGTCTTTCATTTATAAAGAATAATTAGTCATGCAGTAAAAACAACAAATGACGGAAGTAGCATAAAGCTTATTTCCTGGGCAAGGTGATAGATGCTGCTGTATGGAGTCATAATTATTAAAAGTTATTTAGAACAAAACGTGTCTGTGTGGATTTCCTCCGAGTGGTCCAGTTTGGAGTATTAGAGGAAAGACATGGCGATTAGGTAAATGGGCCATGCTAAATGTGAGGGGTTACGGGAATAGGGCAAGGGATACTGTGATAGATGTGCCATCAGAGAGTAGCCGCACTTGATGGGCTGAATGGCCTCCTTCTGCACCATAAGGATTCTATCACCCTATAGTTCTAATGAGTAGATTTTTAAAATACATTACACTAAGTGGATTTAATTAGCAGATAATAGCAACAAGAAACTCTGGTTGTGTTGAATAAGCCCATCAATTCAATTCCACAAAGCTAAACCATGTTCCTGCCATTTTGTAATGAATCAATTATAGGATTTACAACATCTGGTCTCCATCAGTATTTATGCTGCCTCTCGACTCCATCTAATCCAAGACGCATATCCTTTTATTCCTTTCTTTTCTAAGCACTTATTCCCCTTAATTTGTTCTATGACACGTAACAATTACTCCACATGGTAAGAAGTTCCACAAACTACTCTCTACACAAACAGATTTTCATGAAATTCATTATGGAATTTACTATGACCATCTTATATTCACAACTTCTGGTTCTGAACTTATAAAACTAAAACACCTCCTCTTACATCTATCCAATTAAATTCCTCCATGATTTCAGAATCATAGAATGGTTACACAGCACAGGAGGCCACAATACAACCCATTGTCTCTGTGCTGGTCTTACAAAGAACAAAACAGCACGGGGAACAGGCCCTTCGGCCCAACGAGCCCGCGCCGCCACCCCGATGCTCCCACCTCTACCCCTGATCCCTGTCCATGTTTATAGATCTATGGATTAAAAACCAAATTTGACACAATTTAGGGAGAATTTGTTCTGCCAATCAGCCTAAGAGCACATCTTTGGGATGTGGGAGGAAACTAGAGCACCTGGAGAAAACCCACGCAAGCATGGGGAGAATACGCAAACTCCCACAGACACAGGCCCAAATCCATGTATATGCACAGCACAGCGATAGTCACTGAGCTGTCGTGTTGCCCATCAAATGGTCCAGGTCAAGCGTACACTAACGATGTGAAGCACTAGGATACTCTCGAAAAATATCCAAGAGCAGCCCTCTCACGACCCATCGCATGTATGCCCCTTGTTAGACAACAAGGTGGACCAAAGCACCTGTAGGATAAAAACAAGTACATCAATATCATCATCTATTGACACACTTCCCAGGACTCCCAAGGCTCATGATCCCTATTTTAAATCAGTTTTCTATACCCCTCCATTCCCATTCTGTTCATGTGCCCATCTAAGTATCTCTTAAATAACTCCAGAGTGCCTGCCTCCACCATTTTACTTGGCAGCGCATTCCATACCCCCACCATCCTCTGTGTGAAAAAACTCCCTATAGCAGCCAAATTATACCTTACCCTCCTCACCCTAAGCCCGTGACCCCTCATGCTATTCAAGTCCATCCTAGGAAAAAGCTTAACCCTGTTTATCTATACCCCTCAATCTTGTACACCTCTATTAGATCTCCTCTAACTCTACGTTTATCTAAGGAAAACAGCCCCAATTTGCCTAACCTCTCCTCATAACTCAGAACTTTCATACCAGGCAGCATCCTGGTAAACCTCCTCTGCACTCTCTCCAGAGTCTCCACATCCTTCCGGTAGTAAAGCGACCAGAACTGGACGCAGTATTCCAAATGAGGTCTAACCAACATTTTATACAACTGCAACATTAAAGGCCAGCTCTTGTACTCTATACCCCTTCCTATAAAGGATAGCATACCGTATGCTTTCTTCACAACCTTCTCCACTTGCTCTGCCACCTTCAGAGACTTGTGCACCTGCACCCCCAGGTCCCTCTGTGTTTCTATACTCTTAATAGGTCTACCCTTTATCACATACTTCCCCACTATATTCTTTCTCCCGAAATGCATCACCTCACATTTATCAGGATTGAATTCCATCTGCCATCTATCTGCCCAAACTACCAGCCTACGTCCTGCTGCATCGCCTGACAATGCTCCTCACTGTCCGCAAGTCCAGCCATCTTTGTATCGTCTGCAAACTTGATCACTCCACTTACTCCCTCTTCCAAGTCATTTATATATATTACAAATAGAAGAGGTCCCAGTACCGAGCCCTACGGCACACCACTAGTGACCGACCTCCAGATAGAAAAACACCCTTCCACTATTACTCTGTCTCCTATTACTAAGCCAGTTACTTATCCATCTAGCTACCTGTCCTTGTATGCCATGAGCCTTGACCTTCTCAACTAACCTCCCATAAGGGACTTTGTCAAACGCCTTACTAAAATCCATATAGACAACATCAACGGCTCGCCCTTCTTCTGTATGAGTTAGTCTGTAATGCCATTCCTTTTTAGTTCCCTACAGCACCACAATTGTTTCCTTTTTAGATAATGACCCAATTCCGTTTTGAAAGTCCAAACTGAACCTGCCCCCACAATACCCCTCTACCAGTGCATTCCAGATCCTAACCATTCGCCTCTTAAGCTCAGCACAATTTCATGTGAATTTCAATTGAAATTGACTTTTCCCCAGTTAATTGTTCTGGTTTGCCAGGTGTTTTTTTCCATAGCCAACCTAAACGTTATACTAGAATGATCACTGCCCCATAAATTTTGTCCTAGTGACACCTGACCCACTTGGCCCACCTCGTGCCCAAAAAGCAGGTTCGACAACACTTTTGTTATTGGACAGGAAACATACTTTTAAAAATTCTCCTGAATGTAATTTAGGGCTCTTGCCCCTCTTTTTCCTTTACATTAATTATCCAAATATAGATTGGGACAGTAGTAAAGTCTTCCATTATAATTACTCCAATGATTCTTGCACTTTACTATAATTTCCTTGCAAATTTGTCCTCTGCATCATTCTCATAGCTGATGGCCTATAGATTACACCAGCCATTTGAATTGCACCATTTTTGTTCCTTAGCTCCAGCCAAATAGATTCTGTCCTTGGCGACATCCTCTCTCGTCAGCACAAAAATATTCTCTTTAATCAATACTTTTACCTCTGCCTTTCCTGAACACCCTTTGTCCAGGAATATTTAACACCCAGTCCTGTGTTTTTAAAAAAAAGTTATCGCCATAACATCTAACTTCTATATGGGTATTTGTGCCTAGAATTTGCCAATCTTATTTATCACACTCTGTGCATACACACATTCATACTGTAATCATAATTTAGGCTTGTTACATTATCTCCTCTGCTATTATTAGGCTTATAAGATTGATATTTCAGAATTGCATCCTTTGGTGCTTAAGATTTTTATATCTTGGAACAGTAGCTTTAAATTCAGAGTAAATAAAGGGGTCATTTGACTTGCTTTGGAGTCTAATTGAGAGTAACACTGAATGATTTGGTTTTTAGAGATCAAAGACTCAGATTGTTTCACTAAAAACATGCAAGACATTTATACTCAAGAGACAAATCTTTGAGTTTCCCAAAGTCCATAGAAGATGTTATAGGTATCAAGTTGTAAACAGTGGTGCTACAAACTAGCCATTTACTTCTAAGATGAAAGAGAATTGGGGTCATGAATAACTAATTAGCTTCAAATGAAATATGTTTCCCCCTTTGGAGAAGAGTATAGATGAAGCAATTTTGAGATCAGGTTGTAGGCTTATCTGTAGTAGGGAAAAATGGAACTTTGCAGTTAAATCTTGAGTAGTCTGCAGCCATCTGGGAAGGATGAAGGAGAAGCCAGAGGCAGACGGACGACAGGAGAAGCCAGAGGCAGACGGACGACAGGAGAAGCCAGAGGCAGACGGACGACAGGAGAAGCCAGAGGCAGACGGACGACAGGAGAAGCCAGAGGCAGACGGACGACAGGAGAAGCCAGAGGCAGACGGACGACAGGAGAAGCCAGAGGCAGACGGACGACAGGAGAAGCCAGAGGCAGACGGACGACAGGAGAAGCCAGAGGCAGACGGACGACAGGAGAAGCCAGAGGCAGACGGACGACAGGAGAAGCCAGAGGCAGACGGACGACAGGAGAAGCCAGAGGCAGACGGACGACAGGAGAAGCCAGAGGCAGACGGACGACAGGAGAAGCCAGAGGCAGACGGACGACAGGAGAAGCCAGAGGCAGACGGACGAAAGGAGAAGCCAGAGGCAGACGGACGACAGGAGAAGCCAAGGCAGACGGACGACAGGAGAAGCCAGAGGCAGACGGACGACAGGAGAAGCCAGAGGCAGACGGACGACAGGAGAAGCCAGAGGCAGACGGACGACAGGAGAAGCCAGAGGCAGACGGACGACAGGAGAAGCCAGAGGCAGACGGACGACAGGAGAAGCCAGAGGCAGACGGACGACAGGAGAAGCCAGAGGCAGACGGACGACAGGAGAAGCCAGAGGCAGACGGACGACAGGAGAAGCCAGAGGCAGACGGACGACAGGAGAAGCCAGAGGCAGACGGACGACAGGAGAAGCCAGAGGCAGACGGACGACAGGAGAAGCCAGAGGCAGACGGACGACAGGAGAAGCCAGAGGCAGACGGACGACAGGAGAAGCCAGAGGCAGACGGACGACAGGAGAAGCCAGAGGCAGACGGACGACAGGAGAAGCCAGAGGCAGACGGACGACAGGAGAAGCCAGAGGCAGACGGACGACAGGAGAAGCCAGAGGCAGACGGACGACAGGAGAAGCCAGAGGCAGACGGACGACAGGAGAAGCCAGAGGCAGACGGACGACAGGAGAAGCCAGAGGCAGACGGACGACAGGAGAAGCCAGAGGCAGACGGACGACAGGAGAAGCCAGAGGCAGAGGACGCAGAGAAGCCAGAGGCAGACGGACGACAGGAGAAGCCAGAGGCAGACGGACGACAGGAGAAGCCAGAGGCAGACGGACGACAGGAGAAGCCAGAGGCAGACGGACGACAGGAGAAGCCAGAGGCAGACGGACGACAGGAGAAGCCAGAGGCAGACGGACGACAGGAGAAGCCAGAGGCAGACGGACGACAGGAGAAGCCAGAGGCAGACGGACGACAGGAGAAGCCAGAGGCAGACGGACGACAGGAGAAGCCAGAGGCAGACGGACGACAGGAGAAGCCAGAGGCAGACGGACGACAGGAGAAGCCAGAGGCAGACGGACGACAGGAGAAGCCAGAGGCAGACGGACGACAGGAGAAGCCAGAGGCAGACGGACGACAGGAGAAGCCAGAGGCAGACGGACGACAGGAGAAGCCAGAGGCAGACGGACGACAGGAGAAGCCAGAGGCAGACGGACGACAGGAGAAGCCAGAGGCAGACGGACGACAGGAGAAGCCAGAGGCAGACGGACGACAGGAGAAGCCAGAGGCAGACGGACGACAGGAGAAGCCAGAGGCAGACGGACGACAGGAGAAGCCAGAGGCAGACGGACGACAGGAGAGCCAGAGGCAGACGGACGACAGGAGAAGCCAGAGGCCACAAACCAGAGACGGACGACAGGAAGCCAGAGGCAGACGGACGACAGGAGAAGCAGAGGCAGACGGACGACAGGAGAAGCCAGAGGCAGACGGACGACAGGAGAAGCCAGAGGCAGACGACGACAGAGAAGCCAGAGGCAGACGGACGACAGGAGAAGCCAGAGGCAGACGGACGACAGGAGAAGCCAGAGGCAGACGGACGACAGGAGAAGCCAGAGGCAGACGGACGACAGGAGAAGCCAGAGGCAGACGGACGACAGGAGAAGCCAGAGGCAGACGGACGACAGGAGAAGCCAGAGGCAGACGGACGACAGGAGAAGCCAGAGGCAGACGGACGACAGGAGAAGCCAGAGGCAGACGGACGACAGGAGAAGCCAGAGGCAGACGGACGACAGGAGAAGCCAGAGGCAGACGGACGACAGGAGAAGCCAGAGGCAGACGGACGACAGGAGAAGCCAGAGGCAGACGGACGACAGGAGAAGCCAGAGGCAGACGGACGACAGGAGAAGCCAGAGGCAGACGGACGACAGGAGAAGCCAGAGGCAGACGGACGACAGGAGAAGCAGAGGCAGACGGACGACAGGAGAAGCCAGAGGCAGACGGACGACAGGAGAAGCCAGAGGCAGACGGACGACAGGAGAAGCCAGAGGCAGACGGACGACAGGAGTGTGTACGATTTTCCAGGGCACAGGAAATACTCTGGAGTGCCCACATGGAATGGAACATTGTCTTGGGATTGGAGCTATCCTGCGTTACTTGCTACTTAAGAGACTCACCAGCTACTTGCTTGTATTTAGTTATCATTTAACTACAGGGGGTTTAATTGAAATGTTGTATTCACCATATTACTACCTGCATTAGTGACTTATCAAAAATAATCTGCCAGCACATCAAAGATATTGCAACTACAACATGGAGTAACTGCCCCAATGGTACATTCAACACTAAACTGACGAAAGCAACGTCACAGACAATACAATCACAGTGGTTAGCACTGCTGCCTGTTAGTGCCACGGACCTTGTGAGTGTCTGTGTGAAATCTATACATTTTTCCAGTATCTGCATGGGTTTCCTCCAAGTGTCTAGTTTCCTCCCACAATCCAAAGGTCTGCAGGTGAGATGGAATGGCTATGCTAAATTGCCCCTTAGTGTCCAAAGATGTGTAGGTTAGGTGGGTTAGCTATCACAGATGCATGGCGTTACAGGGATAGGGTAGAGGGAAGAGCCTTGTTAAAAAGCATTCTTTCGGAGGATTGGTGCAGACTCGGTGGGCCGAACGATCTCTTTCTGCACTATAGCTATCCTATGAATTCAATGAAGGAATAGAACTAAGACAACTGAGCAATCTTTTTTTTTAAAACCGGGATTGTAAATTTTAGTTACACCTGCACTGACTATCCAATGTCCAGTGAAATAACACATTTTTAAAACAACATTAAGATAGCACCTGGATTTTATACGAGTGGTAGTTCTAATCTGGTTTTCTACCCTTAATTTTGTCTCAACTGGTGGGCATTATTGATCAACATTATTGCCCCAAGGTTCAGAATCTAAATGAGCAAAGAACATGGTATATTGTTAAACAGACTGAAAAAGCTATCAAGTGCAGAGGCATGTGTTTAGTTTTCTTTTCCAATAGCATCAATTTGTGCATAGAAGCATCCCAAATAGAAATGAAATAGATTACTACAGAATCTGCTTTAGTGATGTCCATTTGGGTATAAATGTTGACCAGGATATCAAAAACAACTTGCTTTTCAAATAGTGCAATGAGAGACTTTGTTTCCATCAGTTTAAACATCTCTTCAACAGTGCAGCACTCCCTCTGTACTTCGCTGAAGATGACGTACATAAATAAAAATACAAAGTACGTAAAGGTTCTGATGAAAGATCATCAATCTAACATGTTAACCCTATCTTTCTTTCTTTACAGACGTTTTCTCAAAATTTTCCCTGCTTATGTTAGATTTCCAGCATCTGCCGTAATTTACATTTTCCTGCTCAAGTCTCTGGACTGGGACATGAATATATAACCTGCTGACTCAGAGACAAGTCAGCCAAGGATAACACTACGAGGAGGAAACATGAAAAAATAAGGGAAGGAGTAAAGAACACTAGGAAACTCGAGGAAGAGGGCAATACATCAGTAGGACATAAATTATGAAACAAAAATAGAAAATGCTGAAAATACTCACCATGATCAGCAGCATCTGTGGAGAGAGAATCTGTAACCATTTCAGACCAATGACTTTTCATTGGGATCTTGCTTCCAATGAAATTCTACATGTAAAATTCTTTTAGATTTATATTTTTGAATGCAACTATTTGTATAATTCACATTACAGAGAATGTGGTTATTTTGACCAGAAGTATCTGAATATGAGACCCACATTCAGAAAAATCAAAGGCAAGCAACCGACAAACCAAAACACCGGCCCTTCAATCACTGACCTATGTTTTTGCAAGGGTTTATTTATGCTGCAAGCAAGGCTATTGCCTCAAAAGGAGCAATGGCACAGTGGTTACATACTACTTTATGCAAAAGTACCTACCAATGTCTAGACAGTTTCTTACACTGCCTAACTGGCTCAGGACTGGCCAGGATTTGCAAACACAGTCATTGCTCCATCCTAGCTTGTAATAACAAAAGCCACATTGGGCAAGCTTCCAGCTTGCAATGAAGTCCCGAGTTCTGCTGTCCACTCTTGTTTATACTTTTTTCTAAACAATATACTCTGACTGCCAACGACATGGCCTATTGATGTGGGAAGTCCCCTCCCACATTGGCACTTTGCAGTAATTGCTCTTGAATCACCCCACAGCAACTCTGCCATGACAACCACTGATAACTTCAATAACTCAGCTTTCAGTTCCAAGGTCAGAACATTGATTTTACAATTAAATAGTGAACAAGTTCCCCAATGACTCCGTGAATTTATCGAGGGAACGGCTAGGTCATACGGACGAAACATTAAGGTTTTCCCCATTCCATTATAAACATTTGTTCACCAGAAAAGCCAGACGGGCAGGTGATTTGATTGATTGCAATTCTGTTGCTTTTCACTCAGCCATGCTGCAGATTCTGTCAGCAAATAGGATTAAAGGAGGTACCGTATTGCATCAGGAGCATGTATTGTATAGATCTACATATAGAGCAGTTAATTCTCTTCTCCTCTTGAAAATAGTAACTTGCAATGGCAGTCGCAATTACACTTAACTAGATAAAGACGTGATGGAGCCTTGCTTTCAGTAAACCTGGAGAATCACTGTCAGTGAACTCATTTTCCATGGAGGGTTCACACCTTAGCCCAATCTTACCTTGTCCAATAGCTGCAACATGTGCAGATTCAGGCCACACACACAATCGCAATCAAGAGTAGAGACCAGTATTACTGTTCTTCTCCCAAGCCCAAAAGCACCAAGGCTAAGTGCAGGCCAACCACGTTCCTAAGATTAGTTTACCGGCACAGACTCAAGAATTGGTTCTTCCCTGCTGCCATTAGACTTTTGAATGGACCTACCTTATATTAAGTTGATTTTTCTTTACACGTTAGCTGTGACTATAACACTATGCACCCTCTCCTTTCCTTCTCCCTATGTACTCTATACAGACACTTTGTCCATATGGCATGCAGAAAGCAATACTTTTCACTGCATCCCAAAACATGCAACAATAATAAATCAAATTAGGAATCAAATCAGAGGATCTTCTGATCCAAAGTACAGCCTTTACCCACAAAGGGACCACATTCTTTTAAACCATCATGGGATCATAACGTGGAAAATCACAGAAACAAACCCATTTCATGCTGCAGTGAGTTGGTACATCAACAGCATTCACCATTCCATTCTGTAGTACTTACAATTTTATTACCCATATTTAAAAAGCATTTAAGACAGTTACAAGGGTAAGATGGATACAAAGGGATATGACCAATTGTGGGCAATTGAAATTAGCTTAGTGGTTAAAAACCGGGCATTATGGACAAGTTGGGCCAAACGGCCTGTGTCCACGATGTAAATCTCTATGACTCTAACAGCTAGATGCTAGCCATAAAGTTCAATTCAAATTTTGAAAATATTCAATTTTGTACACTAAGTGAAGGGATATTAATATTCAAAAGGTTATTTTGTTACTAATGCAACATAAACCTAGCAGAAATGATCAGAAACATGGTATAATCCACCGGACCCCCCTCCCCAACTACCAGAGGAATTTCCAGTTCCAGAGTCCTTTCCATTCCACCTACAATAAATATTCGATTATGGAGAGCAGCATAGTCTACCCCAATTCTATTCTTGTTGGACAGCTACACATGCAGTTCAAATGGTGAAGCATCAGTTAGCAACCACGAGTGGGAACTCTGAGTTACTTTCCTCTCTTTATTCTAGGGGCACTGAGCCCAAATGCAGCATAGTGAATCGCTGTCTGAACATCTAGTTATACCAAAGCTAAGATTTCTAGACCAAAGACACAAGAACATCAGGGAAAAAAAAACCTCTAATCTGCTGCAAAATTGAAACAAATATCTAAAGATACGGCTAATTAACTGAATAGCCCTAGGCTTCAGAAGTGTGTCAGTGTGTGATATAAAACTAGGTCACAATTCTATTTTCAAGTTTGATTAGCAGCAATTATTCAATACAATGGAAATAAATGTAACTTTTATATACGCAACTCTCAAACATCTGAATATTAGCAAGAATACAAATTTCCCTTTAATTTATAAATAATATTTTAGAAACTTCCAGCTACATTTTCTGTTACTTTAACCTCTGTGATTTCAGAGCTAGTGGCCACTTTGCCACATAATTACATTGTGAAAGTATCACTTCTGAGTGATAAAATATTGCTGGTGTAACACTAAAGCCACAGGAACCAGGGGTCCTCTCACCCACAAGACTGTTTGCATGACCTCTCCGCAAATAATTCATGAATGTTCAACTCCAACTCCTACAGCACCTCTCCTTCCCTCTCAGTTCACCGCATGAATCATCTTGTGGTGTTTCTTCACATTAAAGATGTTATATAACGCAGATTATTGCAACAGCAACTGGTATGTTCCAAGGGACCTTTGTGAGAAGTGGAGAGGATAGGTTCCCATTCCTGATCATGATCCAGCCTGTTCATTCACACATGTGGCTGTTAAGGGAACCAATATCCTGAGTCAGTTTAGATGGATCCTCACAACCAAATAATTTGTCCACAGAGCTAGGTTCACATCAAGAATGATCACTTAAACAAGGCAGCAGACAGTGATCAGCATCAGTACCTTTAACAAAGAGGAAAGATTAACAATGCTGTGGTGTGGGAGGCAGTCGCCATGCTCCCAAGCCCTAGGCACAGCTCAGCAATCAGCTGAGTGGCCCTGCTGTTATTTGAGACTGCAGCAGCCAAAAGCTATTGCTAGTATGTGGATGCAGGATATGCCACTTTTTATATATCTTGCATACGAGAACTATTGTGGCTCAAGATGCTGTATGTGAGCATTCTCTATTCAACAATTATGGTAGTTTTAGTTTGTGTTGTGTTTTGAATACTAGAAAATGCAGTGTTAAGAATGATCCAGGATTTCTCCAAAGACATTTCCTACCATTTTTCTCCTTTAATTGGAGGAATTGTTTACAAATTAAAATCATGAAATATTTACTTCCCCAAAATGCTAATTACAATGTCCAAAGTTTTAATTTAAAAAACTATTGAAAAATATTCCACTTTTCCAGAACTGCCATTACTTTAAAAAATAACTTCCCTCCCTGATTATAAAATGATATTGAAGCCATGATACTGGCTTCACTTAAACATTTATATTCTCCACTCACAAACATTATTACCCACAGCAAGCAGACATCTGGACGATATCTACATACTCAATCGTTCAATATGCGTTATCAGTCTGGTGACAGTCTGCCCACAGTGGTTTAGATTTCACTCAGAATTAGTGACCACAAAAACCAGTTCGCAAATGGATCAAATACAGAAGCAGGCACAATTAAAATGCAATGACATCACTTGGGATCAGCAGCGCAGAGGCTGTTTTATCCTGACAGAGGAAACAGGAAGGAGATGCACCTGGACATAAACAAGCACTGGTCTTCTGGGAAATATCTCCACATCTCATTCAGCCCCCCAAATGAAGGTCCCAAAACTTTTTTCACATTTGCTTCTGAACACATTTCACATCAAGTAGCTGCTCTCGGTCCTTCACAAATCACCACTGATTCTTGAAATATCTCACTTATATTTATTTTAAAAATTGGATTAGTCAATATTCAATTCCTTGTTAACAGCATCCAATCTATCCAAAAGAAAACCTGCTAGGCCAGAAAATTTATTGGCAAGTCTTTGGAAAAGACTTGTGGAATCATTCAGGTTCAGATTAAACAGTGCTGGCTTTAGATATAAGACACAACCTTCTGGGAAATCAAGCTGTACAAAAAAGTTTGGCTACTTTTGAACATAGCTTAATAATTAACATGCATAAGAATTAGTGTCGTTTAAACTTATTTAAACAAATACAAATAGGGAATGCCTAATGGTCTGTATGGTGATCTGGAGAATTAATGTAATACCCTGTATCCTAGTAAATACGATATGGAGTTGCCGGCATTGGGTTGCGGTAGGCACAGTAAGAAATACAAGAGATTTATTTGGTAGCACGAGCTTTTGGAACACTAGTTCTTCATCAGGTGACAGCGCACTCACCTGACGAAGGGGTAGTACTCTGAAAACTCGTCCTAGTAAATACCAAGCAAAGTAAATCACAACTCAAAAATCTAATGTCATAACCTGATTAAATTTGACTTGATCCAAGACAAACTAACTCCTTGGCATAGATAACTGTAAAAGAGTCAGCTTCAACATAACAAGAGAAAGTTGGAGGGGGAAGACAGTGGCCTGGTGGTAATGACATTAAACAGATCATGCTCTGGGGCATGCATCTTATACCACCTTGGCAGCTGGTGAAATTTAAATTCAATTAATGCAATCTTGAATTGAAGCTTGTCTAAGTAATGGTGACAGAGGTCCCTTTGAGAAAATCTTCACACAGTAGGTCTGCTACTCTGAGGTTGTTCAAGACATTTAAGATTAAATTTAGTGATCATGTGATGTAGCGGTAACTCTGCTCTGGGGGACATAGTTCAAATTCCATCATGCCAATATAACAATAATGCAGCACAAAATCCCACGTCTGTCAAATCAATCTGTCTCTCCCACTCATTCCCCATAGCCTTAAACATTAGTTCATTTCAAGTATTTATCCTTTTTAAAGTTACTATTTAATCTGCCTCCACTGCCCTTTCAGGCAATGTGTTCCAAATTATAACAACTTTGTGGAAAGAAATGTTTGCATGTTATTTCTGGTTCTTTTGCCAAATACCTTAATCAGTGTCCTCTGGTTAGTAACACAGCAGCCTGTTGGACTTTAACCTAGTATTGTGAGACTGCTTACTGTGCTATCCCAACCCAACGCTGGCATCTCCAGACACTGAAAGATTCTCCTATCACAACGATTCATGATTTTAAATGCCTCTTTCAAATATTCATTTAACCTTCTTCTTTGCTCAGAGGAGAACAATCACAGTTTCTCCAGTCTTTTCACGTAACTGAATCTTTCATCCCTAGCACCATTCTAGTAAATCCTCTTTGCGTCCTCCCAAAGTAACGGCACCTTGAATCGGTTATGATACTCCAACTGGGTGGAACCAGTTATATTTTTGTTTAGCAAGATTTCTTTGCATTTCATTTCGATTTTATTTCTAAATCCACTGATACCATCTGCCTTTTTAAATAGCTTATTGAGTTTGTCCTGCCAACTTCAAGGATTTGTGTAGGAGCATCCCCAGGTCTCACTCATTCTTTAATATTGTAGTATTTAATTTATATTGCCACACTCAATTCTTCCTACCAAAATGAATCACTTCACAATTCTCCTGTGCTAAACATTATCTTCCACGTATCTTCACAATTTCAGCGGTCTCTGTCCTCCGGAGGTTTGTTGTTATCCTCTTACCTCATAACCTTATAAGAAATGTCTAAGCTGCGAACTTTGCAATTATACCGTTTTCATAAGCCCAGGTCAAGAATATAAAAATTGGTTCCAACATCAACCCATGCATATACTTTCCTACTGTCTGGAAAATAACCGTTCATCATTACATTATGTTTTTAGTCCCTTCGCCAATTTGGAATCCATGCAGCCACTGCTTCTTTCATTCTGTGACCTTCAATTCTTTAAACAAGTCCACTGTGTGAAACTTTGCAAAAATCATACATATTTCTTTTTGCAGGAACCGTTCTAAAAGAATAGGAAGCTTCCCGCAGTTTGGATAACTGGTCCAAAGATTTTTCTTTTACTGGATAGGATTTCTGTTTACAAATCAACAGCCATAACCCTAATAGAAAGGAAGAATGCCCACTGAAGACAAGATTAGGCTTGTTTGCAATATTTCTCACTCAACGTCTGCTGAAAAGGAAAACCTATCCAAGGGTCTCCATATACCCAAGAAAAGTTACCTGCATGAGTTTTATATATTCTCTGTACACCTACTGTGGAAAAAAAATGCAGTCAATTTGGTCACATTAAGGTAATGAAGCATGATGGGTCAAGCTGCCTCTTGCACTATATAATTCTATGTTCTGTAAGTAGTTGCTATCAGATTCCCCAAAAAATTAACAGGAGAAAAAATTGAATGTTGCCAAAAATTTAATGTACAAGAACAGATGAGAGTATGCACTGATTGTTGAAAAGCTCAAGTCTCACTCCTGAAATTGGTCTGCCATCAAATGCAGTGGTCTTAGCTCACAGACTGGCATTAATGTCACATCATAATTCCAGAAGGTTGAATGTAACACACTTGCCTGCATCCCACACGCCATTAATGATTCATTTTAAGTACCAGAGCTGTAGACTTTCCTACATTAATTGCCACACTTACACAGGTTAAGTTCCTCTTGATTGATTAGCAACACCACCATCCAGATTAGCAAAGAACACCAGAAACTTGTGTGCTGAACATTGCAAAGACTCAGTTTACAAGAAGAATACAGGACGTGAACATTTACTAACATTTCCAGCTTCCAAATAGTAAACTGCAACGAAAACTGAATATCCAAGCAGCAGGAAAAAAAAATCAACCTCTCCTCTTTATTTCACAAGCTAAAATTCATTTGGAGACATAAATTGTAAATGTTAAAGATTAACAGCTGTAAATCTAAAAGACTAAGGATTGCATAAATGAACTCCATTCCACTGTGGAGAACATCAGCTCAAAGTTTGATAGCAGTTCTTTTTGACCAATTATTCCAGTGTTACACTAACCGGCCAGAGCATAGTCAGCCTCACTAATAATTATCTCTCACCAAGACTTTCAATCCAGTTAGAGAGAGTAGCCAGTAACGTAATCTAAATTTTCAATTTGAATACTGAAACACCTTTTGTAAAAACACCAATTGTTCTCATTTTTCCATTCAATTAGCTCCATAATCAGGATTTGAAGTATACTTGTGATACTACTGAACCCATTCCTCTCCCTGGCAACAACCTGAGATCACGTCAGCCTCTTTGCAAACTTGGTGTCCTTATTTGATCCGAGTTGAGCTACGTATACGTCTTCAAGCTCAACCGTGATACTCCCCACAACTGAACAACCTGCTGCCACTTCCCAGTTTCACACAGAGTGCTCCTTTGATTATGACATAGTGGTCAGCACTGCTGCCTCACAGTACCAGAGACACAGGATCAACTCCAGCCCTGGGTTACTGTCTGTGTGGAGTTTGCATGTTCCCCCAGTAACTTTGTGGGTTTTCTCAGGGTGCTTCAGTTTCCTCCCATACCCTAAAACATGTGTAGATTAAATGGATTAGCCATGGTAAACACACAAGGTTGCGAGGAGAGCCTAGGTGGAATGCTCTTTCAGAGTGTTGGTGCAGGTTGAATGGTCTTTGTGCACTATGGAGATTTTATTGTTCTACCATTGCAGGGAGCAATTATATCTGACACATTCAGGCTAGCAAGACTTACATCGATGAAAAGTAAATTTAGGAAAAATACTGGGAGATATTCTTTGTTTAGAATGCTACTCTGGGTAAGGTGGCAGGGTGAAAACCACAGCAGTATAGAAATATGTAGAATCTGTGGCAGGGAGTTTCAGGATATGCTGCATTGTCAAGAACGTGGCCTTTCCTTACAGCTTCACTGATAAGATTCAAACTCTGTTTGTGAAGACTTCCTCGTTAAATTCACATTCAAATGAACATTCTCATTCAGATAATTTACAAGCACAATTTTGCAAATGCTTTGACATCAATATGCCATTACTTATGTTCTCCTTGAGGCTATTGTGCTTCCAAGCTACCTTCCTGAAATCTAGAGAAGATCCTAAATTTATTAAATTACCTCATGCGTACTATGTTTAGGAGCCAATTTATGTGAAATGTAGACTCAAAGTTCAGGAAATCAATTGTTAATGCTCCATTTATGTGAGATCTACTTCACGCCCCCTCAAACAAAACCATTTAAAATGAAGTCCTATTCAGCAGCAAGAATGAAAATGTTGGGTGGTTCTAAGGTTCAGATTTATGACAAGATTATGAAGTTTAAGTAATTTTAGAGCTGTGTGCTGTGAAGACTCCTCAAATGTGCCCCAAAAATAGATTCAAAATGATTCAAAATTCATGTAATTAAACTAAAACTAACTTTCATCTTCACCTCTGTAGTTGGCATCTCCAAGATCTAACAAATCTCGGGCCTCCCATGCAGGCAGTGGCTGGTTTAGATTTTTTAATGCTAGTCAGCCCATGTCCATGACTTGCAGCTGAAGACAAAGGTCCCCCCATGTGTTCTCACAAAAAGTAAAAACTCAAAAAGGGTACAAAAATCCTGAGAAGTAAGAGGTTAAATTAAAACATGTGAAGGATCAGGGAGAAGCTAAAAACAAAGTTCCCAATAAGGAAAGAAGACAGAGAAAATAAGCATACCTCAAAATCTTTTTCTACTATAGAGGTGTAGCATGACACACAAAAAGTTGAAACCGCTGGCCTAGACTAAAGGGAACATGGTCCAATTAAGGAAGAGTTCATTTGCCCGCTTAGAAAACAAAAATTGAAAAGATTAATCATTTTGTGCAATTCTATTTTAGAATTCCCCTCAGTAACTTGGCAATTTATCAGTTTGTTTTGAAGAGATGCATGCTTTGGAGTTTGCTTCATAAATTGGCTTATATTTGCATCACAACACTCCTGGGTTTAATCCATTTCAGATCATGGCAGATAAAGCTTGTTTCATTGCTGCTTATCGAGTTTAGAATGGATAAAGCTGCTTTAGCTGGGATTGTGCAAATCAGATCAGTAACCAGCTTTCTGACATTATACAACTACTTCCTAGCATATGTGCCCTTCTTTAGCCAATAAATCTTGAATCTGCAATGGTAGTTATTAAGTAAGCAAAGCACTAATATATAACAATTTAATATATGCTCTATGACACATTATTAGCTGATCTCCAGTACTGTTGCTCATAAAGCCTGGCTTTTGGAATGTAGTTGTGTTAGTTGGCTTGTCCTCATTTTGAGTGAGGGAGCAGGTTGTCAAGCTGGCTGGGAGTCACAAGGAGTGAGAGTATCCTTAGAAGAACAAAAGAGTGCAAAAATAAACATGCCATTTAACTGGCTGACTACAGCACAGTGCCTAGAGTTGGCAATAGTCCAGCAACAATAAGAATATGACTTTCTTAAACATAAAGTGCATCAGTCCTCCTTAAATTGCTCAGTGCACTTCAATGTCCACCTTTTTATGAAATGTTTGCCAATGCCTTCAGCGTATTGTGAACAAGATACAGTAAGTAACTTGTGCAAACCAATGTTTTGGAAATCACTACAGTAAAAGCAAAATGCTGCAGATGCTGGAAATCTTAATTTAACTCTCTCTCTCTCTGTTAACAGCATCTTCTATCTTATTTCTTGGAAATCTCACTGTTATTTCAGTTATTAGTATAGTCCAGAGGTTTCTGGAGTGCTCATAAGTAGGGTGGATGTTTTTTTTTGTTCTCCAGGTTCTGCTTCTCATTTCTAAAACAATTTGACTTTCTACTCTGTGATACTATTTTGCATTTTTTAATTTGAAAATACTTACTGGAGATTGGAGTTAAGTGTCATTTATTTGAAAACTTTCTTCAAACTTTTACATCAAAATGTCATCTTTATTCTCTCATATACAGTAACATTTTATTCCTGTTAAAAACCTGACAATTGTAACATTTTCAATATTTAGATTGCATTTTTTTTTTAAAAAATCGTACGATAAATTAAACATATAAATAACTCCTTACATTTAAATGGCCAGCAAAACCAGTGAGTGAAAAGAAATCTTCAATTTGACAAAGGGAACTTAAATTCAGTCCTCTTCCCAACTCCACTTTCACTCAACCTATTGATCCGGTCAATGATTGACAGTAATTTACTTGTCCTGGAAATCTGGTGTTCCTAGGTGCACTCTGTGCCAACAGTGCATACAATGCAAAGTATCTGTACTTGGAAGAATTACATCATTTGGAGGAGCTCTCAAAGCTAACATCTAAACATACTCTTCCACTGACTGGAACTCCACATCTAGTAGGCATTTGCTTGCTACTGCAATGTCACATGTGAAAAGATGTACAGAAGTCAACGCAATTAGTGAGATTCTATTTATTCCAACATTGTCTCCAATTAGAATCTGAACAACCTTTAAAATAATTCTGAAACATACTTCATGGATGTTCAGATTCACAATGATGGATCGATCTTTTTCATTGTTATGAATCATTGAGCTTTACAGCAATCTTTACAGTGGGTATTGTTGGTGTTTGTTGCAAAGAAAAATTTTACAATTTAATCTGTACGAGAGCAGTGATTTGATCTCTCAAGAGATCAAGCATTATGATCTTGCCAGCTATAGCCCTAAATCAATTCCAAGTTGTACACTGGCAGTATTTGCATTTTTAACCTGACAGGGATGAAACTTTTCACTTTTATTTTTGGAGTTGCACTGCCATCTTGTCATGGAGTGAGTGTAGCAGTTTGATGTTTTCTCCATCCCCGCCTAAAATACAAGCAGTAGAGCATTCAAACATCAGTGATGAGTTCAATCCTGTCCACAGCCCACAGCCACAAGTGCACCTCTTTTTTTATAATTTATTTATTAGTGTTACAAGTCAGGCTTCCATTAACACTGCAGTGGAGTTACAATGAAAATCCCCTAGTTGCCACACTCTGGCACCTATTCAGGTACAGTGAGGGAAAATTTAGCATGGCCAATGCATCTAACCAATTCATCTTTCAGACTGTGGGAGGAAACCAGAGCACCTGGAGGAAACCCATGCAGACACAGAGAAAACATGCAGACTCTGCATAGATAGTAACCCAAGCCGGGAATACCCTGATCCCTGATGCTGTGAGGTAGCAGTATTAACCACTGCGCCATTCTATTAGCTGGGGTGTTGAACAACAATTAGGAGTAGGAACATTACATAATTCCTTCTTACCTCAACAGGCGCACAGCCCTTTGCAATGTTCCCATCTGCTGCCTTAATTGCTGTTAGCTAAATCATTAACAGGTCTTTAAATCATAGGTTAAAGAGAGGCAGTGACATAGTGGCAGTCACTGGACTAGTATTCCACAGACCCTGTATAGTGCTCTGATGTCCCAGGTTCAAATACAACCATGACAAATTCAACAGAAATCTGAATTTAAAAAAGTCTAAAGAGTGTGGGGGATGGGAGGGTTAAAGGAATAGATAAGTGCTTCTGTGGTCCAGGATGGTTAGTTTGCCTCCCTGGAGCAGGGGTGCAAGATGTGTCTGACAGGATAGAGGGCATTTTGAAGGGTGAGGGGACCCAGACAGATGTGATTATTCACGTACGAGAGAAGGATGTAGGAAGGAAGTGCAGGGAGGATATACGAAGGCAGTTCAGGGAGTTGCGGGGGGTAAGTTGAAGAGCAGGGCCTCCAGGGTGGCAGTCTTAGGGCTCGGTAATAACGGAGCCAGGAGAAATGAGATCCTACAGCTGAATGCGTGGCTGAAGGACTGGTAGGGCAGAGGGTTTCATATTTGTGGATAACTGGGAAGTCTTTGTGAAAGAAGGGCACCTGTATAGAAGGGACGGGGATCACTTAAATGGGAAGGGCGTGAACATCTTAGCTGGGAGGTTAGCTGGGGTGTTTCGGCAGGATTTAAACTAATATGGGGGGGGTGTGATGAGACCGATAGCTCAGTAGAGAGCGAGATGGGAGACAGAGTAAGCTTGGATGAGAAGAAATACACCAGGAAGAAGGAGGTTCCGAGTGGGCTTGGAGGTCTGGAGTGTGTCTGTTTCAATGCGAAGAACGTAACAGGAAAAACGGATGAACTTAGGGCCTTAATGTTTGCGAGGAACTTGGATGTAGTTGCGGTGACGGAGGCGTGGTTAAAGGAAGGGGAGCAGTGGCAACTGAACATTCCTGGGTATAAGTGTTTCAGGCGTGACAGAGGAGATTCCAGAAGAGGTGGAGGAGTGGCATTGTTAGTTAAGGAGAGCATCACGGCAGTGCAGAGGGAGGACAATACAGAGGACTTAGGAGTGGAGTCGAGGAATAGAAAGGGGGCCATTACTATGCTAGGGGTGTATTATAGGCCACCCAACAGCCCGTGGGTAGTTGAAGAAGGCATATGTAAAGACATTTTGGATAGGTGCAGAAAGAAGAGTCGTTATAGTGGGAGATTTTAATCTCCCTAGTGTGGATTGGAAAGTGCCTAGAGCTGGGGGTTTGGACGGGCAGGAATTTGTAAAATGTGCACTGGAAGGATCGTTGGAGCAGTATGTGGCTAGCTCGACTAGAGGGACTATATTGGATTTAGTTCTGAATAACGAGCCAGGGCAGGTGGTTGATGTTGTAGTAGGGGAACATGTGGCCACAATTCTGTCTACTTTAGGATACAGATGGAAAAGGATGCTGAATCCCTAGGGGCAGGGTGCTGAATTGGAGGAAGGCTAACTATACTCAGATTAGGCAGGAACTTATGGAAACTGATTGTGAACAGTCGTTTGAGGGTAAGTCCACGCTAGGCATATGGGACTCTTTCAAGGGAATACTGAAAATGTTGCAAGATAAATATGTGCCAGCCAAGAGGAAAGATAGGAAAGGTAGGGTTAGAGAGCCATGGATTACTAGGGATATTGAGGACTTGGTTAGGAAGAAAAGAGAGGCGTACGATAGGTCAAAGCAGCTGGGAACGGAGACAGCGTTGGAGGAATATGGAGAGAGTAGGACGGAGTTAGAAGGGCAAACGGGGAGTTAGAAGGGCAAAAAGGGGGCATGAAATGATTTTGGGGATAGGATTAAGGAAAATCCAAAGACTTTTTACTCCTAATAAAAGGGTGGTTAGAGGGAAAATTGGACCTCTTAGGTATAGAGGAGGGAAACTGTGCTTACAGCCCGAGGGAATGGCGGAGATCCTGAATGAATACTTTGCGTCGGTATTCACGAAGGAGAAGGGCTTGTTGACAGCTCCTGTCTCTGAGGGAGCTGTGGGCCAGTTGAGGGAAATATCCATACCGAGGGAGGAAGTGTTAGAGCTTCTAGGTAGCATTAAAACTGACAAATCTCCGGGGCCTGATGGCATTTATCTCAGGCTGCTTAGGGAGGTGCGAGGTGAAATTGCTGGGCCTCTGACACAAATCTTTGTCTCTTCTTTGGACACAGGTGAGGTCCCAGAGGGCTGGAGAATAGCTAATGTTGTACCGTTGTTTAAAAAGGGTAGTAGGAATAACCCTGGAAATTATAGGCCGGTGAGTTTGACGTCAGTGGTAGGGAAGCTGTTGGAGGGGATTCTTAGAGATAGGGTGTATAGGCACTTAGAGCATTGCGATCTGATTAGGGATACGCAGCATGGATTTGTGAAGGGGAGGTCGTGCCTTACAAATCTGGTAGAATTTTTTGAGGAGGTGACAAAAACAGTGGACGAAGGGCGATCCGTTGATGTCGTCTATATGGATTTTAGTAAGGCGTTTGACAAAGTCCCTTATGGGAGGTTAATTGAGAAGGTCAAGGCTCATGGCATACAAGGACAGGTAGCTAGATGGATAAGTAACTGGCTTGGTAATAGGAGACAGAGAGTAATAGTGGAAGGGTGTTTTTCTAGGTGGAGGTCGGTCACTAGTGGTGTGCCGCAGGGCTCGGTACTGGGAACTCTTCTATTTGTAATATATATAAATGACTTGGAAGAGGGAGTAAGTGGAGTGATCAGCAAGTTTGCAGACGATACAAAGATGGCTGGACTTGCGGATAGTGAGGAGCATTGTCAGGCGATGCAGCAGGACATAGATAGGCTGGTAGCTTGGGCAGACAGATGGCAGATAGAATTCAATCCTGATAAATGTGAGGTGATGCATTTCGGGAGAAAGAATGTAGGGGGGAGGTAGATGATAAAGGGTAGACCTATTAAGAGTATAGAAACGCAGAGGGACCTGGGGATGCAGGTGAACAAGTCTCTGAAGGTGGCAGAGCAAGTGGAGAAGGTTGTGAAGAAAGCATATAGTATGCTAGCCTTTATAGGAAGGGTATAGAGTACAAGAGCTGGCCTTTAATGTTGCAGTTGTATAAAATGTTGGTTAGACCTCATTTGGAATACTGCGTCCAATTCTGGTTGCCTTACTACCGGAAGGATGTGGAGACTCTGGAGACAGTGCAGAGGAGGTTTACCAGGATGCTGCCTGGTATGAAAGGTCTGAGTTACGAGAAGTTAGGCAAATTGGGACTGTTTTCTTTAGAAAGACGCAGACTTAGAGGAGATCTAATAGAGATGTACAAGATTATGAGGGGTATAGATAGAGTAAACAGGGTTAAGCTTTTTCCTATGATGGACTCGAATAGCACGAGGGGTCACAGGCTTAGGGTATAATTTGGATGCTAGAGTTTTTTCACACAGAGGGTGGTGGGGGTATGGAATGCGCTGCCAAGTAAAGTGGTGGAGACAGGTACTCTGGAGTTATTTAAGAAATACTTAGATGGGCACATGAACAGAATAGGAATGGAGGGGTATAGAAAACTGATTTAAAATAGGGATCATGAGCCTTGGGAGTTCCTGGGAAGTATGTAAATAAATGATGATGTTGATGTACTTGTTTTTAATCAAGGTGCTTTGGTCCACCTTGTTGTCTAACGAGGGGCATACACACGATGAGTCGTGAGAGGGCTGCTCTCGGATTTTTTTTCGAGAGTATCCTAGTGCTTCACGTCGTTAGTGTATGCTTGACCTGGACCATTTGATGGGCAACACGACAGCTCAGTGACTGTCGCTGTGCTGTGCAGATACGTGGATTTGGGCCTGTGTCTGTGGGAGTTTGTGCATTCTCCCCGTGCTTGCGTGGGTTTTCTCCGGGTGCTCCGGTTTCCTCCCACATCCCAAAGATGTGCTCTTAGGCTAACTGGCAAAACAAATTCTCTCTAAATTGTCTCAAATTTGGTTTTTAATCCATAGATCTATAAACATGGACAGGGATCACGGGTAGAGGTGGGAACATCGGGGTGGCAGCGCGGAATTGTTGAGCCGAAGGGCCTGTTTCTCGTGCTGTTTTGTTCTTTGTTCTTTATGCCCATGAAACCACTGGTGACTCAGTTCACTAATGCTCCTTAAGGGAAGAAATGTTCTGTCTTTACCTAGTCGTGCCTACATGTGAATCCAGAACCACTGCAAATGGTTGATTATTAAATGTCCAAGGGCAATAAATGGTGATCCAGTGATGACCACATCCTACATACAAACAAGAAAAAGCATTAAACAAAATGAACTAAATCAGCCCATTACAGAGAAATCCAGCACGATGTTGAGTGGAATAGCCTGGATAAAATGCAGTTAAAACCTACATTCAAACTTCAGCATTTAGATACAGAAGATAGGAGCAGGAGGAGACCATTCAGCCCTTTGAGCCCGCTCTGCTATTCATTACAATATAGCCGACCATCCAGTTCAACAGCCTGATTCTGCTTTTCCCCATAACCTTTGATCCCATTTGCCCCAAGTGCTATACTCAGCTGCCTCTTGAATATATTCATTGTAGCTCTAAGTTTTTTGTATGTACATATATATTGGGGTGGCAACTTTGAATGTATGCCATGCAAGATGTTTTCAATTCCAAGAATTTCAGTCAAGTATAATATAACTTCCACGTGAAATGTGAAAAACAGCCAACAATGTTATCAACCTTAAAGCTCTGGAAATACTCATGAAATCTCAATACCTCTCCCTTTAAAAATCTCCTTCTCTAACCCTGCTTTACTTTTAGCTCCTAATATTTCCTTTGGCTTCGTGTCTTTTTTTTTGTCTGATTCTATTTTTGGGGCTACTTCCCCACAGTAAATGCATTATATAAATGCACAGTCTGCATTTGCAAACTTGATTTGTCTGCAGCATGTTGAATTCCATATACTAGGTTGAAATACTACTGAGTTAACATGCATCACGTTGTCGTTGGGAGACATTTCAAGCGATAAACTAAAAACTTCACATAAAAAGTTCCTTTGCCTACACTGTCAATTTGACTCAAATGATTACACTCGCTACTGAGTCAGGAGGTCAATATATATCCCCAGTCTGAAAGCTGATCACACTATGTAGACTATTAGTGCAACATGTAATGTAACCCATTCAATTCAGAGTTCCACCATTCAAGATGACCACTGTTAGCTTAATTTACCCCTTGTTCCCTCACACCTTTACTGAATAAATGTCAATGAACCTGTGTGAGAGCCACCATCGTTTAATTACATATAATTAAACTAGAGCTAAATCAGTGGCTCTGATATTAAAAATGACACAGCACTTTTTTTATTCATTCATTGATTGGGAGAGTCACTGGCAGGATCAGCATTTATTGCTCTTCTCCAATTGCCCTCAAAATGGTGGCGGTGAGCCATCTTCTTGAACCACTGTAGTCCGTGTGATGTAGTACACCCACAGTGCTGTCGGGGAGGGAGTTCCAAATTTTGACCCGGCGACAATGAAGGAACAGCAACACAGTTCCAAATCAGCATAGTGCGGGGCTTGGAAAAGAACTTGCAGCTGGTGGTGTTCTCAGGTAGCTGCCGCCCTTGTCCTTTTAGGTGGTAGAGATCACAGATTTGAGAGGTGCAGCCAAAGGACCCTTGACATTTGCTATAGTGCATCTTCCAAATGGTGCACACTGCTGCTTGTGGTGAATGGAGTGAATATTTGTGAAAGGGATGCCAAAGAAGCTTTGAAACAAAGAAGGCTGCTCTGTCCTGGATGATATCGAGTTTCCTTAGTGCTGTGGAGTTGCATTCATCCAGGCAGGTGGAAAGTATTCCATCACACTCCTGTCTTGTGCCTTGCAGTTGGTGGCCAGGTTCTGGGAAGTCAGGATATGACTTACTCTTCACAGAAAATAATGCCATTGAATATCAAGGGGCGAAGCTTAGATGGTCAAAGTCTGCACTTGTGTGGTGTTGGTATTGTTTGCCACTTATTAGGCCAAACCTGAATACTGGGCAAATTTTGCTGCATTTCGACATGGACTGTTTTGGTATCCAAGTTGTGAATGGTGCTGCACATGATGCATTCATCCATAAACATTCTGACATTGAGGGAAAGTCACTGGTGACGCATCTGAAGATAGTTAGGCCTGGGTCGTTACCCTGAGGAACTCCTGCAGTGATATCCCAGGGTATCCAACAACTGCAACCATCCTCTTGAGTATGACTCCATCAGTGAAGAATTTTTCTCCACTCCCATTGACTTTGCAGGGCTTTTGTTGGGGCTCCTTGATGCCACACTAGATCAAATGCTGCCTTGATGTCGAGAGTAGTCACTCTCACCACATGTGAAGCCCTAGAAGATTCCTCTGTATCTTGGCCAACATTCTTCCCTCAACCACTCTTATTCAAAATGCATTAACTAGCCATCTTTCTCCTTGATGCTTTCTAGGTCTTGTGATACACAAAAGGCTGTTAACATGTACCTCCAACAGTAAGTGCACTCTACCCAACATGCTTTACATCACTGAGAGATTCAATAAAGGGATAGATGAATTAAAACCTTTTCTTCAAATGATCATCATCTCTCAGCGTTTGATTCCTACATTGGTCAGCTGTTAACGTAGCTGCATTGTGCAAACAGCTATAGGATTATCATAAATTTTCCAGAAGTTCTAGTTTCCACGTTAATTCTCATTATTCAGTCACCTGCCTTGCACATTTACCATTCTAGTCAGCGTGAATACTAATTCTCAATAAGCTTCTTTTAAAAATATTTCACACCAAATCATATTCAAATCACTAGTATGTTCTACGGAACACTGACTCTTCCCTCCATCTGAGACAGATGATCAAAAAAGACTCACCTACGTGATTTATGATTGAGACATCTTACACAAATGAAGAACTCAGATTCTCTCCAACAATCCAAAGAAACAGTGCTCTTATTTTTAACCATCGTCTGCCATGGGAGATAAGGTGGGGAGAAGAATTATCAAGATGCAGCAGAAAGAGTCAGCTTTGATCACTTTTTGTGTTTAAATCCCATTGACAGACTTAATTTAACTTCCAATATGCATCAAGGGAAAATGTATTGATTGTAAGTAAAACAAATCTGACACACAACTTCAACTTTGGGAAAACTGTATCTCTCTAATACAGGCTTTTGACAAATCCCCCACTGTCTTAACAAAACCATTATAACCACCTGGGCCTGAAATTCTGATATATCCTGCCTAAACCCTTCCATTTCCACACAGCCTCCTGTTTGATGACATTCCTTGAAAAGTAGCTCTTCAACCATAGCTTTTAGCGAGTCTTCCCAATATCTGAATCTTTTGCTCAACGGTGATTGTGTCTAAAGTTTTTCTATTTAAACATCTTACACAAGTTCTTTTTATTCGAAAAACACATTGTATTGTTTCCAAGACATTTGGTTTTACTGCAATAAGATACCCCTCGAGTTAACAAAACAATAACTGACACCTCAAAAGGCATAGCAAATCCTTCCCCTACCCACAACTAACCCACTGCATGCTGTCCACATTCATACTACTGCAATCTAAAGAAATGACATGATCCAACAACTGGAGTAATATGGATATCATCATTTGGACCATGTATGTAAAATAACTTGCCTATAAAAATTGTCTGGGTGGGGCATTAGAAAAAAAGCTGTAAATCCTACAGTCCTACTTGGCAACATTGCAATATTTGAATTTTCCCAGCTGATTGGTACTGGGTTTTAAATAGTGTTTTCCTGCCTGCCTAAGGAAATTTCTCAGTTTTAATGAAGATCACGTTTAGCAGAGAAAATGAATTTATTTTAAAATTTATTTGGCTCCAGAATAAAAACTGGAGTCTCATTAAATGAAATGGAAGAAAATAAAACTGAGAGGTACAGTAATGGGCAAAGCCAGAGAATAGCAGGGGGGAGGGGGTGAGAGGGATGAGGACAACAGGTGAGGGCAGGGGGACAGGGCAGCATGCAAAGGTGGGTACAGCAGGGGAGAGTGTGGTGACAAGGGCAGTGGGCAAGGAGCAAGAGCGGGGTGATGGCAGGGGAGGTGAGAGCAGCTACATGTGTCGTGGTTGGTTACGGAGGGGTTATAGCAAGCATTTAGGGAGTTATTTGCAGGGAGAAGGATCTGTGTAGTGTTTTATAGGTTAATGTTGATGGGAAGTGTATGTGGGGGTTTTGGGGTGTCTGTTCAGGAGGAGTTTGGGTGGATGTGGAATGGGTTATAGGTTCTTTTTGTAGGGGGTAATGGGGATGCTTTTGTTGTGGATTGTTTGAGTTGGAGTGCATGTTGAGGATGTTATGGGGATTGTTTTGGAGATGTGTGTTGGGTTATGGGGCTGTGAATTATTTAGGGGTGTATAAGTTATCAGGGAGTGTTTTTGGGAGGTTATTTGCATGTCGGGGGATGTTGTGTTATTGGAAGGGTTATTTGCATGTGTGGAGGATGTGCTATGGGGGGCTATTTTTTGGGGGGTTTTTGGGGAGGGTGTTTGGTTATGGGGAGTTATTTTGGGGACGGTGTTGTTACCAGGAGTTATTTTGGTGGTGCTGGTGAGTTAATTAGGATTGTGGAGTGTGTGGATTATTGGGGGTTTGGGTTGTTATGGCAGTACTTGTATGGGGTTGTTATAAGGGTATTTGTGGAGTCTGTTATAGGGGTGTTACAGAGCATTTGGGAGGGGTGTTACAGGGCCATTATGGGGATTTGGGAGGGGCTCTGGGCAGGGGGTGTTACAGGGCTCGGAGGGGGTGGGGGGGTGTTACGGGTTCGGAGGGGGTGGGGGGGGTTTACGGGCTCGGAGGGGGTGGGGGGGTGTTACGGGGCTCGGAGGGGTGGGGGTGTTACGGGGGTGGTGGGGGGTGTTACGGGGCTCCAGGTGGTGGGGGGGTGTTACGGGGCTCCAGGTGGTGGGGGGGTGTTACGGGGCTCCAGGTGGTGGGGGGTGTTACGGGGCTCCAGGTGGTGGGGGGTGTGGGGCTCCAGGGGTGGGGGGGTGTTACGGGGCTCCAGGTCGGGGCTTGGTGGGGGGTTGGGGTCCACGGGGCTCCAGGTGGTGGGGGGGTGTTACGGGGCTCCAGGTGGTGGGGGGGTGTTACGGGCTCCAGGTGGTGGGGGGGTGTTACGGGGCTCCAGGTGGTGGGGGGGTGTTACGGGCTCCAGCGGGGCTCCAGGTGGTGGGGGGTGTTACGGGCTCCAGGTGGTGGGGGGGTGTTACGGGGCTCCAGGTGGTGGGGGGGTGTTACGGGGACGGGGGTGGGGGGGGGTGTTACGGGGCTCCAGGTGGTGGGGGGGTGTTACGGGGCTCCAGGGGTGGGGGGGGTGTTACGGGGGCTCCAGGTGGTGGGGGGGTGTTACGGGGCTCCAGGTGGTGGGGGGGTGTTACGGGGCTCCAGGTTGACGGGGCTCCAGGTGGTGGGGGGGTGTTACGGGTACTCCAGGTGGAGGGGTGGGGGGGTGGGGTTTGGGGGGGTGTTACGGGCTCCACTCCGGGGGTGGGGTGAGGGGGGGGCTCCGGGTTGTGGGGGGGGGGGGGGGGGTGGGGTGGGGTTTGGGGGCTCCGGGGGTGGGGTGGGGTGGGGGTGGGGTGGGGTGGGGTGGGGGGTGGGGTGGGGTGGGGGTGGGGGTGGGGTGGGGGTGGGGGTGTTGTGGGGCTCCGGGGGTGGGGGGGGGGTGTTGTGGGGTGGGTTGGGGGGGGTGTTATGGGGCTCCGGGGGGAGGGGGTTTATGGGCTCCGGGGGGAGGGGGGTTATGGGGCTCCGGGGGGAGGGGGGGTTATGGGGGCTCCCGGGGGGGGCGGTGTTATGGAATATTTTGTGGAGTGTTATGGGAGGGTATTATGGGGCATTTGGAGGGGGTATTTAGTTGTGGGGGTTATGGGGCATTTGGAGGGGGTATTTAGTTGTGGGGGTTATGAGGCACGGCCCCCTCCTCACTCTCTGTCGCTTACCTGTCCGGCGGCCTCGCTGCTCATGCCGTTCTCCCCCGGGTTCAGGCTGCCTTCCAGCCGCTGTCTCTTCGCCTCAGCGGCTGCAGAATCTCCCGGCTCATCCCGCTTCAGCCCCCGCAGCATCCGCTCGGAGCCAGGACCAGGGCCGGGACCGGGGCCGAAGCCGCTGCCGGCCACCGCCTCCGCCGCCATGGTGCCGGCTGCTGAGGGGAGAGGGACCCGGGCAGGCGGCAGAAATGGGGCCGAGGGAAGTGGCTGCAAACTGTCCGAGAAGCCGGGGAACGGAGCCTGCAGCGGGATCTGGAGCAGGCGGAGTGGCCGAGCCCAACACAACCCGCCAGCGGCGCCAAAATCACCTCAGCGGGGAAGAGGCGGAAAATGGCCCAGATCGCCCGCCCGCGCGCGCGACACTCTCACTGCGCGTGCCCGCCAACCGCGCGCGGCACCGCCGCTGTGCGCGCGCCCGAGAGCCTAACACTCAGGCATGTTTGGGTTCGGGATCACTCGGGAATGTTCGGGATCATTCGGGAGGGTTTGGATTCCGGATCACTCGGGAATGTTCGGGATCACTCGGGAGGGTTTGGGTTCTGGATCATTCGGGATCACTCGGATTGTTTACAAACACCGGAATAAATTGCCCGTAATTTGGCCGCCGCCCCTGAACATTTCGAGAAATAACTGCGGATATAAAGCCCGCCCCTCTCCCCGAGGCGGCGGAAATCCCGGCGGATCCGCTAACGTTCAAACTCCCGCTCGGCTATGCACTCTCAGCACCGCTGCTCCCCCCGCGGCGGCAGCAGGAAGAGCAGGAGGGCAGGGGGAGAGGCGGAGACACTCTGCAGTGATGGGCACACTGCACTCCCAATCAAACCTACCCCAGTTTGTGATTCACATACCGACATCCATTCCTATTTAACACTACATATTTAAATAGTTTATCAATTTTCTTCCTGCCAAATATACAAGTTCATATTTTCCCACTTTATGTCCCATTTATCAAATTTTTGCCCACTCTCAATCTATTTATATCTCTCTGGAGACTCACTAACTCCCTTTGTCATATGGTATAGATAAACAGGGTTAAGCTTTTTCCTAGGATGGACTCGAATGGCACGAGGGGTCACAGGGTTAGGGTGAGGGGGGTAAGGTATAATTTGGATGCTAGAGGGAGTTTTTTCACACAGAGGGTGGTGGGGGTATGGAATGCGCTGCCAAGTAAAGTGGTGGAGGCAGGCACTCTGGAGTTATTTAAGAAATACTTAGATGGGCACATGAACAGAATGGGAATGGAGGGGTATAGAAAACTGATTTAAAATAGGGATCATGAGCCTTGGGAGTCCCTGGGAAGTGTGTAAATAGATGATGATATTGATGTACTTGTTTTTATCCTACAGGTGCTTTGGTCCACCTTGTTGTCTAACAAGGGGCATACACGCGATGGGTCGTGAGAGGGCTGCTCTTGGATTTTTTTTCGAGAGTATCCTAGTGCTTCACGTCGTTAGTGTACGCTTGACCTGGACCATTTGATGGGCAACACGACAGCTCAGTGACTATCGCTGTGCTGTGCAGATACATGGATTTGGGCCTGTGTCTGTGGGAGTTTGCGCATTCTCCCCGCGCTTGCGTGGGTTTTCTCCGGGTGCTCCGGTTTCCTCCCACATCCCAAAGATGTGCTCTTAGGCTAATTGGCAAAACAAATTCTCCCTAAATTGTCTCAAATTTGGTTTTTAATCCATAGATCTATAAACATAGACAGGGATCACAGGTAGAGGTGGAAACATCAAGGTGGCGGCACGGGCTCATTGGGCCAAAGGGCCTGTTTCCCTTGCTGTTTTGTTCTTTGTATATTTGCCTCCCTATCCCAGTCATTAGCTAATTTAGCAGCCGTACATTCAGACCCTTCATCCAAGACATTAATATGAATAATTGATATCCAGCACCGAGCCCTGTCACATATCAGGACTCCCACTCACCTAAGCAGCAGCACTCCGAAAGCTAGTGCCATTTGCTACCAAATGGTAGACTTTAACCTGGTGTTGTGAGACTTCTTACTGCATTTCACTTAATACAGTTTACCAACCCAAAAAAGACCCGTTTACCCCTACTCTCTGCTTCCTGATGATGTTACCTCTGACATGTTTATTTTCCCAGTACTGCTGGCAGCCACCTCTATCCCACCCTTTTCTCTCCACATTTAAAATATTTCCTCAAAAGATTATTTTTTTAAACAAGGCTCTCCCCCTTTCAGCAGTCTTAGAATCATGGAATGATACAGCACTGGAGCCTACTCAGCCCATCATGCACCACTGGCTCTTTGAAAGAACTATCCAATTAAGCCCAGCCTGCCCTTCCATCAAAGCTGTATAGTTCTTTGAGATCAAATCCAATTAATCCCATCCTTCCTTGTAATTGTTATAGTTACTTCTGTTCACTGGTTTATTTTTGCACATTCCAAATAATAGGTTTAAAGTGCTTCATCATAGAATCCTTACAGTGCAGGAGAAGGCCATTTGGCCCATCGCGTCTGCACTGACCACAACCCCATCCAGTCCCTATACCCACAATCCCATGCATTTACCCTAGCTAGTTCTCCTGACACTAAAGAGCAATTCAGCAAGGCCAATCCACCTAACTCACACATCTTTGGACCATGGCAGGAAACCAGAGCACCCAGAAGAAACCCATGCAGACACAGGGAGAACATGCAAACTCCACTCAGTGACCAGAGCTGGGGATCAAACCTGAGTCCCTGGCACTCAGGCAGCAGTGCTAACCTGTTCCACTATACTGTCATTTCCAACACAGTAATATCTTTTGAGACTAATTCCAGATTTTTTTTTAATTGAATCTTATTCCTTTGCAGTTTTGTTGTTTTATATTTTATCTGTCATTGTTGGGACTGATAGATTCAATTGAAGTTTGGTGATATGAATCCACAAATATCACTGGACAAAATGACAATCTCAGACCCCTCGATTCCATCACAGAAAGAAGGACAGTGCAGAACTGTTTGCGAATGTAAGAGGTAGTGGAACTCAAGACAATATAACTGTACAATACTATGAGAATGTATTTTTGTAAAATGTTATGTTTTACATTGAAACAAGTAGACAAGATACGGAATGACAGAGTAGGTGCCCTGAATGAGCTCCAGATAGATACAGGTTGCTTTACAACAACTACTTATATTTATACAGCACATTTAATGTAATAAAACATCCCAAGGTATTTCACTGGAGCCTAAAGCAAAATTTGTCACTCAGCCACATAAGGAGATCATAGAATCCCTATAGCATAGGAGTCCATTCTGCCAGAGCCTGCACCTACTCTCCAAAGAGCACCTTAGCCAGGCCCATACCCCTAGCCAGTGCATTTTATTTATTATTGTCACACGCAGACTTAATATTGCAATGAAGTTAGTGTGAAAACCTTCTATACTTTAATATAGCCAATCTACCTGATCTACACATCTTTGGACACTACGAGGCAATTTAGCATGGTCAATCCTCCAAACCCACACATCTTTAGAGAGTGGGAGGAAACCCACGCAGACTCAGGGACAACGTGCAGACTCCACACGGGAAAACGGTCAAAAGTTTGGCCAGAGGTAGATTTTGAAGGAGGAATAAGCTGAAGTGGTGTAGGGAGGGAATTCCGAGCTTTGGAGCAAAGCAGCTGAAGGCACTGCCACCAATGGTGATGTTCAAGAAGTCATGATGTAGAGATGCTGGCATTGGACTGGGGTGAATACAGTAGGAAGTCTGACAACAGCTTAAGTCCAACCGATTTATCTGATAGTAAACTCACAGAAGCTTTCGAGGCTCTGCTCTTCGTCAGGTGAATGAGGTGTTCTGGTCTCAAACAGCTCATGTAACAGCACAGACTGTTTGCAGATTACTGATTAGAATGCAAATCTTTACTGTCAAATAAATCGATTGGACTTAAACCTGGTGTTGTCAGACTTCTTAGGATGTTCAAGAACACAGAATTGGAGGAGCTCAGAACTGTGAGATCAATGGAGCTTGGAAATCAGAGAAAATAGAGAGGGTGTGTCCATGGGGGGGCTTAAAGAAGAATCAGAACGTTTAAATTTATGGATTGCTCAACTGGGAGTCAATGGAGGTCAGTGAGCGCTTGCTGAGATCGAGGACACAGACGACATGTGTTCTGGATGATTTCACTTTTATAATGGGTGGAATGTGGGAAGCCAGTCGGTAATCTGTGGGAAAATTCAAGTCAGCTTTCCCTCAATGCATGGCAAACCTACAGACAGGAGCAGCATGTCCTGGAGGGAGAACGTCAGGACAGGAAATCTGAGCACTGGTACTTTTATGAGGCAACATCAGGGGATAGGCAGTCTTCAGGCACCCATCACTTTTGCACTCTGTGTAAACGCAATTGCTTCATTCTCAGATATACTGGTCACAGTTAAAGGAGGTGAAAATTTCTGTTGACCATCCTATGTTGGGTGGGAAGAATGACAAATAAAAATGTCTCCAAGTCCTTCCCTTCACTGTGTGGGGATCCCTGTCAGAAAGTGCACAGGACGTAGTGTTGATAGAGGGCAGAATTGAATCTTAGCTGTGATACACAACGTAAACTGAATATCCCCAACACAAAAGGGAAACTTGTGCATGATGTGGTCAGAATGTTTGTGAAGAGAGGAATGGCTCAGGGCAAAATATCCAATCTTTCAGAAAGTTTGTGTTTTGCAGCCAATACTCTCAATCAGCAAGATTGATCACAGTGAGAACATTTTTTTTATATCTTGAACAATAAAATATTCAACAGTTAGACCTCACCTCCAGCAAATCCAGATTAAAATGGATTCTGTAACACCCTTTCATCTGTGATGTGAGCTGTGATGGTCTCAATCACCCTACACACGGAAATCAGTCATAGAGCTGGGAAAATCTCCCTGGATCTCAGTGACTGAGGGCCCCACCTTCCACTCACCACTTTCCTTCGTCTTTCTCTCTCAACTCTGTAATACATCCTCCTTTCTTCCAGTCTTTGCCTCTTCTCTCCAACCCCCTGCACTACCGCTTCCCCCCCCATATCACTGCTCTGTTCACAGTTGAGTGAGTAGGCAGACAGCAGCACTGGTTAGAAAGGAGGAAATTGAAGAATTTGCAGCTTTATTTCATAGCTATACATCTACAGCCTCATTCACCACCTGCACCTCAAACACATCAAACTGTGACAGGTAGTCCTCAGTCAAGGTGGAATCTGTGCATCTGTCTCGAAGTCCTCGGCTTCGTGGTCTCAAGATGGAGGTGATGCGTGCCCGCAAGCGACTCTCACGCTTCCTGCTGGCCCGCAGCTCCTTGCTGACCTTCTCAAAGGCTTCCTTCAGTGCTTCGGCCTTCATCTTCCAGACCAGCGGGCAGCCTACAGTGTAACTGTGCTCAACAGGAATGTAGGCTCCAGGCTTAGGAGGCGGGCTGGGGATGCGAGCCATGTACAAAGCAATGGGGATGGGGACTCCGTCGCTATCCTGGTCCATTTGACAGTCAGCTGAGTGTTCAGTTAGGACTGCAGGCTGAGACGGTGAAATGTCCTTTGAAGTTTCGCCTGTGTTTACACCTCCCTCAAACTCTGCGGGCTGTGAGTTCACTTCAATGAGATAAATAACAGAAGGTGGCATGGTCTCTGGATCAGGTTGGTTTGTGGAGAGCAGCATATCAGATGATGACGGTTCGTACAAGCAGACACTTTCACTCACTTTCCCCTGAGGATCAGAGTAATCCAGGACAAAAGCAGCACCATCGAGAGATGCGCCCGTCCCTGAGCTAGCATCAGGGTTGCTGAGATCAGCAGCTGGTAGAGCTTCACAATCAAGGAGGCTGTTAGACAGACAGAAAGGGAGATTAGCTGAAGGTAGACAAAGGGAGCAGTTACCCATGGTTTCTCCCCCTATTCTCAAGCACTTTGGCTCTGTTCCTTTTCACTGCCTCACGCAGGGACTATTCTCCAATGCTGGGCTGACAATCACTGTCCACTGGATTTTTAGCAGACCATGAGTCAGATGCGACCAATACTGGTACCAGCCTGTGACCAGAAGCCCTAGCTTGCGTCTCCTTCCTCCGATTAGTGGCTGTGGAGACTGTTGCCCTTACAGGAAGCAGTTACTCCAACACCCACCAACTGGTCTCTATGACCCAGCAGCTGCTGCCTTTCCCACTGAGTCAAAGGTTAGAGTAATAACACAAGTGCCTCAGTTAAGATGCTGATTTTGAGTTAAGAAAGCCAAACACTTTCCCACCAACCAACACAAACTCAGAGGAAAGTGCAGTTAAAGTAAACATTAGCAGAGATTTCTCACCATTTGCTGGAGCACGCAACTCCCATTGTCTTTTCCCTGTTTGCATCACTCTGTGCCACCTTACCCTGGGGAAATGGCTGGAATATTGTGGGGACGGCATCATCTCGCAAACGGTGATAACCACTGCGGGGAAAACACAAGATAACAAGTGAACCTCATCCACACATACACAGCACACCCAAAAATTAAACACAGCTGGCAGACTGGGGCTTTCCACAGTGCCCCAGGCTATGCCCCTAAGGGACATTGGCAGGGTAGAGGATTCACAGCAGACTGTGGGGGGTGGGGGGGCGGGCAGGGCTCGGAGAGGCTGTGAATTACCTCAGTCCCACAAGCTCGAAGCACTGTTTCTCAAAATGTTTTGAACAGAAGTAGATGAACTGTGAGGGTGGATTCCAGGGAACTGTCCCATCCGGATTCTTCCGACAACAATTCAACAACCAGATCTCACGCTGATATCTCCCCTTCTTTGGTAACCTGAACAAAAAACAAGTGAATGAAAACAGGATGCGACTGCAGCAAAGCAGAACTGAATTCAGGCACAGCACCCTGCAAATGTGGGCATCACCACCCCTCTCCCCTCTCCCCCCCCCCTCTCCTCTCCCCCCCCTCCTCTCCTCCCCCCCTCTCCCTCTCCTCCCCACTCCCCCCCTGGACTTCCACTCTTGTCGTTGGTGACATCACTAAAATGGCCACCAGACCATCCCTGACTTTTTAACGTTCATCCGGCAACAACGGAAGGTTGTCGAGTCCGGGAATCTCTCTCTCTTTTTTTCTCTCCCCTTCCCCCTGCTGGGGTCAGCGTCTGCTCAATCCGGCTTAACTCTGATAGATTTTAATTTAATCCCTTTCATTTTCCGCAGCTGCACCAACACCGGGGCCGCCGAGTTGGTTCCACCACTGACGGAGTCCCGCGCATGCGCAAACTCACAGACGGAAAGCGCCGTAGCGCGCCGACGTAATCCGGGACACAGTGACGCATGGGGCACGCAGCCCCGCCCCGCCCGCCGGACACAGACAAGAGGTTAGTGGCGCCTCAGGGAAGCTGGTACCGCCATTGGGAGGCCCGGCCCGGCTCCGAAGTGACTGCCTGCCCCCCGCGGCACCAGCAAACCACACCGCGATGGGCTAGCAGGAATCAGCGGAGCGTCCGCTCTGCGGGTCAGGGGTCATTGGCCCTAGTCTGGAGCCGCCTGTGATTGGCTCGCTGCAGACATGTGACTGAAAAGACCCCCCCCCTTCCCGTGACAGGGCTGGGAGACCCCCCCCCCCCACCCCCCCCCCCCCCCCCCCCCCCCCCACCCCCCCACCCCCCCCCCCCCCCCCCCAGTCACAGGGCACACCACCCCTCGCCCCCACCCCCCCCCAATCACAGGGCTGGGACGCCACCCCCCGCCACCACCCCCCCACCCCAATCACATGGTAGAGACACCCCCCCCACGCCAATCACAGGACTGGGAGACCCTCCCCCCCCCCAACCCCAATCACCACTGACACCTTCCCCCCCACCCCAATCACAGGGCTGGGAGACCTCCACCCCCCCCCACCCCCAATCACAAGGCTGGGAGAACCCCCCCCCCTTCCCGTCACAGGGCTGGAAGACCCCCCCCCTTCCGTCACAGAGACTGGAAACCCCCCCCCTTCCAGCACAGGCTAGGAGACCCCCCCCTTAAGTAACAGGGCAGACCCACCCCTCCCGTCACAGGGCTGGGAGACCCCCCACCCCTTCCCGTCACAGGGCTGGGAGACCCCCCCTTCCCGTCACAGGGCGGAGACCCCCCACTCCCGTCACAGAGGCTGAGAGACCCCCCCCCCTCCCGTCACAGGGCTTGGAGAACCCCCCCCACACAACCCCACCCCCCCCACCCACAACACCCCCCCCCCAAAACCCCCCCCTTCCCTCACAGGGCTGGGAGACCCCCCCCACTCCTCAAGGGCTGTGAGACCCCCCCCCCTCCCGTCAAAGCGCTGGGAGAACCCCCCCTTCCCGTCCAAAACAGGGCTGGGAGACCCCCCCCCCACCCTCCCCCCTTCCCGTCACGGGCGGGAGAAACCCCTCCCCCTTCCGTCACAGGGCGGAGACCCCCCCCCCCTTCCCGTCACAGGGCTGGGGAGACCCCCCCCTTCCCGTCAGAGGGCTGGGAGACCACCCCCCCTTCCCGCAGAGGGCTGGGAGACCCCCCCCCCCCCCCCCCCCCGTCAAAGCGCTGGGAGAAACCCCCCCCCTTCACAGACTGGTGAGACCCCCCCCCCCCTTCCCTCACAGGGTGGGAGACCAACCCCTCCCCCCTTCCCTCACACACCCCCCCCCCCCCTCACAGGGCTGGGAGACCCCCCTCCCCCCTTCCCGTCACAGGGCTGGGAGACCCCCCCCCTCCCTCCGTCAGAGGGCTGGGAGACCCCCCCCCCCTCCCCGTCAGAGGGCTGGGAGACCCCCCCCCCCTTCCCGTCACAGGGCTGGGAGACCCCCCCCCCCGTCACAGGGCTGGGAGACCACCCCCCCCCCTTCCCACAGGGCTGGGAGACCCCCCCACCCCCCCCCAAACCCCCCACCCCAAACAACCCCCCCCCCCTTCCCGTCAGAGGGCTGGGAGAACCCCCCCCCCCCTCCCGTCACAGGCTGGGAGACCCCCCCCCCTTCCCGTCACAGGGCTGGGAGACAAGTGCATTTGCTGGATAAACCCAGCTCAAGATGTCAATGTTGGTGGGAAGAGAAGCAGCAGCTCCTGTTCCAGTCTGTGCTGGGATGGGGTAACAAAGCAGGAAGGCCACAGCTTATACAGTTGGCTGTTTGTCACCTGGCAGCTTGAACTCTGAGCTTTTGCCATCAGTTTGTGGAAGGGATGGTGCCAGTGGCACTCTTCACCTGTAAGCACTTGCGTAGAATCCCAATAATGCAGTAGAGGCTATTCAGCTCAAGTCTGCACTGACTTTCCAAAAGGGCATTAACTATCCCTGTCACCCCATGCATTTACAAAGGCCAATCCTCTTGACCCATAAACCTTTGCAGTGTGGGAGGAAACCCATGCAGGCACGGGGAGAACATGCAAACTATATAGACAGTAACCCAATGCTGGAATTGAACCGGGTCCTTGGCACTCTGAGGCAGCTGTGCAAACCACTGTGCCACCCAGTCAGAGTCACTGACAGCAACCAGCAATCATGCAGTGTTGGTTAATTACCCCCTCATCCAAATTACTGATGCTTAATCTGGAAATGTGGAGCCTGCTAACTATATACAGAGGCTGTGAGTGTGTTTACATTGCCCATAGTGTCAATCTGACATCATGGAAGTAAATCAGTTATTAACAATTTATGCAACTCTACCGAAATGTGTCAAACATAGTGCAGCTGAGGTTAGAGTTCCATTTTTGTGGATGAGGGCAAGAAGAATCAAAATTGTTATTCCCTGGAGTGACACTCCCTATTGAGGGAACAATGTACCTTTTGGATAAGCAATACAGAGGGAAAGCTGACTGTGTGAAGACCAAGGAGTGCCACACTGTCAGCCCAATCCCTGGAAAGTGATGTACTGTCAGAGAATCAGTGCTGAGGGAGTGCTGCGCTGTCAGAGAATCACTACTGAGGGAGTGCCGCACTGTCAGAGAATCAGTACTGAGAGAGTGCCAAACTGTCAGAGGGTCAGTCCTGAGGGAGTGCCGCACTGTCAGGGGATCACTACTGAGGGAGTGCCGCACTGTCAGAGAATCAGTATTGAGAGAGTGCCAAACTGTCAGAGGGTCAGTGCTGAGGGAGTGCCGCACTGTCAGAGGATCACTACTGAGGAATGCCGCACTGTCAGAGAATCAGTATTGAGAGAGTGCCAAACTGTCAGAGGATCACTACTGAGGGAGTGCCGCACTGTCAGAGGATCAGTACTGGGGGCGTGCCGCGCTGTCAGAGGGTCAGTGCTGAGGGCGCGCCGCGCTGTCAGAGGGTCAGTGCTGAGGGCGCGCCGCGCTGTCAGAGGGTCAGTGCTGAGGGCGCGCCGCGCTGTCAGAGGGTCAGTGCTGAGGGAGCGCCGCGCTGTCAGAGGGTCAGTGCTGAGGGAGCGCCGCGCTGTCAGAGGGTCAGTGCTGAGGGAGCGCCGCGCTGTCAGAGGGTCAGTGCTGAGGGAGCGCCGCGCTGTCAGAGGGTCAGTGCTGAGGGAGCGCTGCGCTGTCAGAGGGTCAGTGCTGAGGGAGTGCCGCGCTGTCAGAGGGTCAGTGCTGAGGGAGCGCCGCGCTGTCAGAGGGTCAGTGCTGAGGGAGCGCCGCGCTGTCAGAGGGTCAGTGCTGAGGGAGCTGGAGATGGGAGGCGTCGGGAGAGCGATGATTTAATAGAAAACTGTCTATTCAGATCTCTCACCAATTAGAATGAACCTCAAATTGAACACTGTGTGTATTTAGACCGTCTTTGCAAAGATTATGAAGGAGTGATGGTCGTGGCTGCAGTGCTGCTGGAGAGTTTTTAGGGCTTCTTCTGTAGTCCTGTAGGTTACAGAACCTCAAAACCATATCGCAAATACTTTGTTTAAAATTCAGTAAGGCTTTTCACAGTTATTACCCTTCCAGATAGTGAAATGGAGATCTCTATCCCCTTTGACAGCAGGTCCATTCGGAGTGTGTGTTCACTAATCTGGCAACTTTTTCACCATCACTGGCGCTTCTTGATTGTGAGTCAGCATCAGTGATTTTCTTCATCTTTGCACACACGTCCCCACAAATTCCTTGCCTCCCGCCAATCGCTGCTTCCTTCCCTAGCCCTTCTCTATCTCTTGCCTCTCTCTTTCCTCTCCTCCCATCACAATCTCTTCTTCCTTCCCCTAAACCTCCCACACCCCTCAGCCCCTCCCCAAGTGGGAAGCTTGTGCTGAGATTTAAATGTGACTGATGGTCTGTGTTACAGGTTCCACCGTGTAGTGTGCGGGAGCAGGATGTCTGAGCAACTACACAGCATCAACCTCCAGAACTTTAGCAGGTCGCTACTGGAGACGCTGAACTCCCAGCGTTTAGGTGGCCATTTCTGCGATGTAACAGTACGGATCCACAATACAGCCCTCCGAGCCCACCGCTGTGTGCTGGCTGCTGCCAGTCCCTTTTTCCATGATAAGCTCTTGTTGGGCTACAGTGAAATTGAGGTCCCCCCGCTAGTCTCAGCCCAGACGTTGCGACGACTAGTGGATTTCATGTATAGTGGCTCGCTGATGGTTTCTCACGTGGAAGCTCTACAGATCCTCACAGCAGCCAGTGTTCTCCAGATCAAAACCATCATTGATGAATGCACACGTATCATTTCACAAAATGCTCCTCAAAAGACTCAGGGACTGCAACCTTTAGTTAGCCAAAAAATGGACCTTTCTGATGAGAAGGAAGCCATTATTTGCCAAACTGTCAATGAGCAGATGCACAAATTTCCCCTGGGACTGATTGAAACTGCGTTGTCACCCCACGGAACTGAGAAAGAGTTTGACTTTGTCCGTGGAGGCACAAAGAACATGGTAACAAGTGAAGCAGGCTACAAATCAGAAGAGATTAGCCCCAGTCTGAACAGACAGTTTGCACCTACTCGACAGAAGGCAGCTGGAGATCAGGTTCTATCCGAGCAGGAGAATCTGCCTCTAATGGACAGCAGCCGAAACAGTGAGGTCCGCGCCCTGTGGTACAACACTGCAGCTAATCAGCGGCCGGATATGTCACTGTTACCGCAAGGTAGCCATAGCCGCAAGCAGCGCCAGCCAATCCGGCTCCAGATGGCTGACGGAAGCCAGGTGACCATCAAGGAGGAAGACGATGATCTTCTTTACTGTGGGGAGAGCGTTTCCGGAGCGACCGTATCTGACCATTCAACCGAGCACATCAGCCAAGGCGAACAGACTGAGGACATCTCAGAGGCGAACACATTCGATCCTAACCAGAGCACAATGGGGGAACAAAGAGACTCAACTGCTCATTTAAATTTGAGTGGCAAAGGGGATGAGTTAGAATTTTTTAGTGCCAGTGATCTCTTACCCGAGGAGCTAAAGTCCTTCTGGCACGGAGAGAGAGAGGAGAAGGAGCCTCCCTTACAACAAAACCGGAAAGCAGACTGCAAGTCCCAACTCGATACTTCATACCCACGGCCTTCAACGTTTATGCAGGACTTTCTGCCAGGATCCAGTGTGCAGAGCAACCCAAGGAACCAGGGCTGCGCTGTGCAGTACGATCTTCAAGGAGACAGCAGTGCATCTGGCACTGCCAGTCATCGCAACCTCTTCCAGATGAATCTTCCTCAGTCTCCGCATCTCCCAGCTTTGCCCTCCACCTCCCAGACGTGTCTGCCTAGCATTTCAGCCCAGCCTCCTTGCCAGAACACGCCAGTATTCCTGGATGGAAGCCAGACTGTGCCAGCTGCTTCACAGGCCACTCCAACCTCCAGTGAACCTGAGAAAAAGCCCTATGGATGTGCACAATGTGGCAAGACTTTCAGCTCCAGACAGAACTACGCCAAGCACATGTTTGTCCACACAGGTGAGTTCATCGTGAATCTCCCACTGAAATAATTCTCATGGTTCCTGTAGTTCAAATTTTCCCCCATGTACCAAATCCTGGATAAGTGACAGAGAATAAATGCGTTCCCCTTTCTACTTCACCAATCATTTCCTTTCAGTTTTCTCCATCCTCCATGAAGGTGCTGACTCTTGCTGGGATACAGTTCCCGAAGGTGCTGACTCTCGCTGGGATATAGTTCCCGAAGGTGCTGATTCTTGCTGGGGGGCAGTTCCTGAAGGTGCTGATTCTTGCTGGGATACTGTTCCCGTAGGTGCTGACTCTCGCTGGGATACAGTTCCTGAAGGTGCTGACTCTCGCTGGGATACTGTTCCCGAAGGTGCTGACTCTCGCTGGGATGCAGTTCCTGGAGGTGCTAATTCTCACTGGGATACAGTTCCCGAAGGTGCTGACTCTCGCTGGGATACAGTTCCTGAAGGTGCTGACTCTCACTGGGATACAGTTCCTGAAGGTGCTGACTCTCACTGGGATACAGTTCCTGAAGGTGCTGACTCTCACTGGGATACAGTTCCTGAAGGTGCTGACTCTCACTGGGATACAGTTCCTGAAGGTGCTGACTCTCACTGGGATACAGTTCCTGAAGGTGCTGACTCTCACTGGGATACAGTTCCTGAAGGTGCTGACTCTCACTGGGATACAGTTCCTGAAGGTGCTGACTCTCACTGGGATACAGTTCCTGAAGGTGCTGACTCTCGCTGGGATACAGTTCCTGAAGGTGCTGACTCTCACTGGGATACAGTTCCTGAAGGTGCTGACTCTCGCTGGGATACAGTTCCTGAAGGTGCTGACTCTCGCTGGGATACAGTTCCTGAAGGTGCTGACTCTCGCTGGGATACAGTTCCTGAAGGTGCTGACTCTCGCTGGGATACAGTTCCTGAAGGTGCTGACTCTCGCTGGGATACAGTTCCTGAAGGTGCTGACTCTCGCTGGGACACAGTTCCTGAAGGTGCTGACTCTCGCTGGGACACAGTTCCTGAAGGTGCTCACTCTGACTGGGACACAGTTCCTGAAGGTGCTGACTCTGACTGGGACACAGTTCCTGAAGGTGCTGACTCTCACTGGGACACAGTTCCTGAAGGTGCTGACTCTCACTGGGATACTGTTCCTGAAGGTGCTGACTTTCAGTGGGGTACAGATGCATGGATGCTGATTCTGACTGGGATACAGTGGGTGTCATGGGCAATGATTCTCACAGATGTGCAGGTTTCACGTGCTAGCTGTCACTGGAATGCTGGCTTCACTGGCATCAACTCAGCGAACCCCCGATATGCTGAGGATAATCCTAACACACAGCACCTCCGAGCAGAGTGCAGTTCTAGAGTCAGAGCCTGCTATTGCGGCTGCACCTTTTACACAATGAGTCATTGGGCTTGAGGGTGCAGAGCAAGAGCAGCATGAAAACCTATTGCTTTACCCAGATTGATTTGTATGTGAATTTGTAAAGTAGCTTCATTCAGCATGCAATCCCTTTCACTGAGCAATTTTAGACAGGAACCAAATATGAGGAACGCAGTGAAGGAATGTTTTTGTGGAAGAACAGGGTGGCTGCTAACAATCTCACTGAGTTCTGATCATCTTTGAAGCCTTTAGTTGTTAGGGTTTAATGATCCAGTCCTCAGCATCAGCCATTGGGATAGAATGGGGCAGGGGATAACGAACTGCTGTTGTCAGGGCTCAGCCTCTCAAATCTCTAGTTACTCTCTCCTCTCCTGAAGATGTCGAGTCTCCACACTCCTGATTCTGGGGCTGGAATTTTACTGCTCACGCCTGCATGGCGGAAATTGGAGAAGGTGAGGGGCAGACAATGGGATGGTTTATTGACCTGGGATGGGATGAGCAAGGCTGTAAAATCCCGCCCGAGGAGTGATTAGGCAGTAGTCAGGAAGAACAGCCTGGACTGGCTTTTCCCCTCTCCCAAACCCTGCTAAGCTGATCGTGACCATAGCATTCCTCTTGCCTGCAGCCCCAATTTCTGGTGCTGCCATATCAGTTACCCACCTCAGTTAGGAGTGACAAGTATGAATGTGCATCATGTCTGCCATTATCACATCAGTGACACCTTCTCACACCCAGCCATCACTTCATTACTTACTGATTGTCCTTCGTTGCTAGCGGGATGGAGTTTAAAAACAGCGAGGTTATATTGCAGCTGTATAAGGTGCTGGTGAGGCCACACCTGGAGCACTGTGTACAGTTTTGGTCTCCTTCCTTAAGAAAGGAGAGACTGGCACTGAAGAGGGTGCAGAGGAAATTCACTAGGTTGATCCTGAAGTTGAGAAGATTGGCTTATGAGGAGAAACGGAATAGACTGGGGCTATATTGGAGTACAGAAGAATGAAGGAAAATCTTATAGAAATATAGAAGATAGAAACTAGGAAGTTGTTTCCAGTGGCAGGTCAAACTACCTGGGGGGCATGGTCTCAAAATAAGGGGGCAAAATTAGGACTGAGTTGAGGAGGAATTCTTCACTTAAAGGATTGTGAATCTGTGGAATTCCATGTCCAGTGAAGCAGTTGAGGCTACCTCAAAGAAGAAAGAAAATTACAGCACAGAAACAGGCCTTTCAGCCCTTCAAACATACACCGATCATGCTGCCCGACTTAACTCATAGAATGCTTTTAAGGCAAGGATAGATAAATTTTGAAAAGTAAAGGAATTAAGGATTATGGTGAGTGGGCGGATAAGTTGAGCTGAGTCTGAGAAAAGATCAGCCATGATCTTATTGAATGGTGGAGCAGACTCGAGGAGCCAGATGGCTGACTCCTGCTCCTCATTCTTATACTCTTAATGATGATCATTGCAGTCTCTCTCTCTCTCTCTCTCTCTCTCTGATTTATTGATCTCTTTTCTCCCCAATTCCTACAGGTGAGAAACCCCATCAATGCAGCGTGTGTTGGCGGTCATTCTCGCTTAGGGACTACTTGATAAAGCACATGGTCACACATACAGGAGTGCGAGCGTACCAGTGTCCGGTGTGTAATAAACGCTTCACACAAAAGAGCTCCTTGAATGTGCACATGCGACTGCATCGTGGTGAGAAGGCCTTTGAGTGTCACGTCTGTAACAAGCGTTTCTCTCACAAGACTCTGCTGGAAAGGCACATGGCCACACATATTATATAAACACACTTGTGTCAGGCTGGGCTGGGTAAATCCCACACAGGTTGGATTTACCTGGGATCATTGCATACGGAGCAGACCAGGAGGTTTTATCCAGAGATAGAAAGCAGCCAGAAAACAGTGCTGGAACTGCAGGTTGGGGAAGTGATGAACAGAGCACGCCTCACTACCCCGCACCCCCTTCCCTCTTTAAACTATAAAGCAACCCTCCTCATGTGGCTCCATGAGCGGATGCAACAGCCAGACTGACAGAGAACGGAGGCTTGAACTAATCTCAGCCAGTCAGGATGCATGGGTTTATGTTGGTACCGTGGGAGGGGAATCAGCCGGGATTCCTTGTGCATTAAAAGGTGTGCTGACATTGAGAGTTGACAGTTACGATGCCCCTCACAGTTAAATATTCCACTGATGGTTGGGGGATAGATCAGGATGGTTTATTGTGCTCCACACACATAATGATTAGGGATTCCTGAAAACCCATTTTAAATAAATAGATTAATGATATTGTTAAAATTGTACACAGGAATTTGATACAAATTCACTGGTCTGTGTTGTAAAGCTAGTAGACAGAGAAATCTGAACACTTAGTGAGTTTGCAGAAAAGCAGGGCTGAAAACCCTCTCCAGCTCTAAGACTTATTATGGCTGCTTCATGGATTAATCAAGTTCAGACTTTAGCTGCAATATTTTATTTAATTATTAAATAATAATTGGAAGAGCCAACAAAACCAGCCATGCCTTAGTATTTTAAAACACTGCCTGAAATATTTAATTCTTTATAAATTAATAACGAGAGTGTGGTCTTTGCTGTGTTTGGGTAAATGCTGTTGAGATAAAATCCAGATCTCTGTGTTCACTGTCTTTTTCATTTGATTGATGCTGCCTTGTTGCATCAGATACCTGCAATGCGTAAGAAAGTACACAAATCAATGGCACCCCTGCAATCTCATACTGATCACACACACCAGATCACAATAATCCCTCAGTGATCACACTGAGTAGATTCCCCACAATCTCACAGTGATCACATCCAGCAGATTCCCCTGGGTCCCAGTCAACTTTCTAGTTTTGCTGGAATTTCCTTCATTGGCAGTAAGTGTATCTAGGATTCTGCATGCTGTGATGATTGATCCTTGGGCAGGGAGGAGACTGTCTACCCTCACCAAGGTACCAGGTAAACCAATAAGTGCCCTGTGGTAATAGGCAGCTTTTTTAGCTCATTGCTAGTTTGGTTTCTGGCTGGTATTTGCATGCTGTAAGGAAGTAAGGTATGCCAATAATGTGGAGGCTGTAGGCCCACTCTATCTCATCACTGGACTTGTGGTGGGCACTGAGGCTCTGTGAGGCTGAGCAGTTGTCCTCTGTGTGTAAGGCTGGTTTTTTTCTGGTACATTAGAGAGATGAAAATCATCAGTCTTTCTGCCCTATAATTTCCTAAGAGCCATGATTGAAATGATACACGTGCACACTATGAGTAAGGACAGGGTCCACATTCTCATCTCTCTCCCATTTTACAGCACTTCCTGTTTAGGTAAATACTGCCACTTAGAGAAGTGAATGGTTGATGCCTGCTACATAGGAAGATGAACATGAGACTGTCTTTGTAGGTGGAGGGAGAAATATGAAGGAGCTAAGACAACTTTCCTCATAGTGATTAAAAAGCCTCAGTTTGTAGGAATCTCTATATTACCCTGTCTTATTCTGGGTTTGGAAGACGGTTTTTAATTTATTGGTTTTGCAGGAAATTTGGGTTAGTGTTCCAGTCCAACGAGATAACATTTCAATAAAGGAGATAACTACAATACTTCAGCAAGTAATCCAGGCCCCAGCTCACTTCGAAAGGGAAGCAGGGTCTGTCAGGGAGAGAGCTATGGAAAAAGGGAACTCGGCCTGGATTTTTTAATGATTTCCCGACACTTCTCCCTCTTTCTGATCAGCCTGTTTCAGCTCAGTTTGAGTTTCTGGCTAAATCCTGATCAACAGCATTGCTTAGTTTTGAATCTAAATCTAACACCATGTTCTCGTTAGATTAGGATGTGAAGATGCCAGTGTTGGACTGGGATAAACACAGTAAGAAGTCTCACAACACCAAGTTAAAGTCCAACAGGTTTATTTGATAGTAAACGCCACAAGCTTTTGGAACGCTGCCCCTTTGTCAGGCGAGTCAAAAGACCTGATCAGCAACAGGGCATATAAAGGCACACACAATTTACAGAATACTGATTAGAATGCAAGTCTTTACAGCTAATTTGCTATTAATAATAATATAATAATAGATTAGCCGTAAAGACTTGCATTCTAATCAATATCCTGCAAACTTTGTATGCCCTGTTACTGATCGAGACTTTCCACTCATCTGATGAAGGGACAGCGTTCCAAAAGCTTGTGGCATTTACTATCAAATAAACCTGTTGGACTTTAACTAGGTGTTGTGAGATTACTTGATAGATTATCCAGAGGTACGATACCGTACAGCTCAGGCTTTTGTTCCTAATCCAAAATCAGTGCTAAGACTAGGACACTGTGCTACCACTGTTGATCATTGCTGATTAAGTGTTTGACTTGAATCAGCATCTCTATATATTAGTCAACAACAGAGTTGTGTTGTGGAAGGTCTATTTAGTGTGTTGAAATAAGACAATTCTGTCAGTTTTTAATCAATGACCAAAGGGTTCTGATACTGACTGGGACAATGTCAATGCTGCTAACCATATTTAATACTTTAAAATATCCCAGTCCTATGAGAGTAGGTCAGTGGTGAACAATGGGCTACTTTAGAAGTTCTCCAAACTAATTCTTCTCCTTGCTAAAGATATCTTAACACTCTCTGATTGCCCTTTCCCCATCCACCTGTCAATTTATCATTGGAATCACTTTCTCCAAATGCTGCAAGAGACTATTGGACAAGGGATGCAGGATCTCCTCCCTGTTACAGAGCCCAAACCCATATTAAAACCAAACCAGCTGCACTAGTGCCTTAGTGGGTGACTTCTACAACAGTACTGCACTGAACCCCTCAGATCTCTATTTCAAGCGAACCTTCTCCTGATTTTCACCCACTGCTTCCTGCAGGACGGGGAGTGTCTGGTTACTTTTAGGATAATGTTCACTCTAATATTCCACTGTAAAGTGTGGTCTGCTTGTTGCACTTTCAGAATGTTCCACATTGTTAAGCCTTGCAGCAAAGGGGAAAGTTTACAGAGGAGAGGCCCACAAAGCCCCAGACCTGCTGGTTATCCGTCCATTGAGAGTGGCTGCCTTCTGCAACATGTAGCCAAGTTCTAAATAACTCAACTTCATTTTTCTAATCTCTTATTGTCTCCTAACTTCCCACATTTATTATGAGGATAGTGGAAGCGTGAGATTGCCTCCCAGTTCATGAGCTCGAGCCGAGGAAACATGCCCCAAGTGGAGACTGGGTTTTGGAGCTTTTTCCGTTGGGTGATTAAAATTCGGGTCTCCGTTAGTACAAGAGGGATCCTCAAATACCCAGTGTCACACTGGACCTTAACATTTACTCTGCTGTGTCCTGTGCTAATACCATTGAGGGAAGTCTCACAGACTTCCCTATATCTTGCGTAAGTGACTATTATTGATGTCTGAAGCTGTGGTGAGGGTCATTGCACTGTTCAACTGTGGAGAATATAACAGACATTCCCAAATTATCCCAATCCCACTGAACCAACTGTGGGATCCCGGTTGAGGACAGTCCTGTGAACAGCAACAGGATGTCAGCTTTGGACCCACCAACTCTGTGCATCTCTGAGATTCAGAACACTCTCTGAGACATCAGGGCTGTTGCCCAAAGAAACACAGGGATGGAGGGTGAAGAATATTGATGCAAAGATTGACACTAATGAAAGGAATGGAAGGGGAAGGAAAACTAAAGGGATTTGTCAACTATTAGCAAGATGTGTGTGTGTTTAGGATGGGTGATGTGGGCAGAGAGAGCTGTGCTGAAATTGGGGGTTGAGGAAATTATACTTATTCACTTTTTTTTATGTTTTTCCTTTTTTGAAACTGTCCAGAGTTCATCCTCTGATCACTTTCTTAGTACTCACCATCTAATGCACACATGAAAATAACTGCTTGGGTGATGGGCTAAAGGATTCTTCAGGCAGTGTCTCCCAATCAGAGTCAGCACCTTCAGGAACTGTATAAGAACATAAGAAATAGGAGCAGGAGTAGGCCATCTAGCCCTTCAAGCCTGCCCTGCCATTCAATAAGATCATGGTTGCTCTGAAGTGGATCAGTTCCACTTTCCCACCTGCTCCCCATAACCCTTAATCTATCTACCCGTGACTTAAACATATTCAACGAGGTAGCCTCAACCACTTCAATGGGCAATTCAATGGGTATCCCAGTGAGAGTCAGCACCTTCAGGAACTGTATCCCAGTGAGAGTCAGCACCTTCAGGAACTGTATCCCAGTGAGAGTCAGCACCTTCAGGAACTGTATCCCAGTGAGAGTCAGCACCTTCAGGAACTGTGACCCAGTGAGAATCAGCACCTTCAGGAACTGTGACCCAGTGAGAATCAGCACCTTCAGGAACTGTATCCCAGTGAGAGTCAGCACCTTCAGGAACTGTATCCCAGTGAGAGTCAGCACCTTCAGGAACTGTATCCCAGTGAGAGTCAGCACCTTCAGGAACTGTATCCCAGTGAGAGTCAGCACTTTCAGGAACTGTATCCCAGTGAGAGTCAGCACCTTCAGGAACTGTATCCCAGTGAGAGTCAGCACCTTCAGGAACTGTATCCCAGTGAGAGTCAGCACCTTCAGGAACTGTATCCCAGTGAGAGTCAGTACCTTCAGGAACTGTATCCCAGTGAGAGTCAGCATCTTGCCCACAGGAAAGAAAAAAGCTTGAAAGTATTCAAGGTGAAGAATGACTGTCAGCAGCAGGGAATTCAAAAGTAGAAATGAGAGATTCTTATAAAGAATCAGTTGTAGCAAAGTAAGCAGTTAAACAGTTGTACTATATACGTGCTAGTGATGTAAGTGCTTCAGGACAAGAACTCCACCAGCTATTGCAACAGATTGTTATTGTAAAATTGATTGTGTATGTTTTTAATGAAGGTTTGTACTGTTTGATGTTTATAATGCACTAAGAGAATTTTTTAAGTATTTTATGATGTGAAAGCTAGTGGTCTTATAAATTTAGGAAGTAATGTCTACCCCACAAAGGGGTACTCGTTGATGTATTTTATGGGTAGCCACGATGTCTGAATTTCAATAAGTGCAATAGATTGTGATGTGAAGCAACACAGAAGCAGCTCTGGCCTCAGTCTGCCCGGGACTGCTGACCAGCCTGCTGTGGATAAATGACCGCAGAACAGTGTCCGTGCTGCTTGTTATCCTGGTTCCTTTCTGTCAGTGTTTGTAAGTTATAATGCCCACCTTTCAGCCAGTGCTGACTGCACATGGGATGGAAGCAGAATTTGTCTTTGCTTTGCTTTGCTACTGATCACAATTTATCAAAATACCTGAACTCAGATCGCTGTTGGACCATAGCATAGGAGGAAATGGAGTTTGAAAAGCCAACCTCTTAATGTCACCTCCTGTAAGCTGTTGAAAAGCCTGTCTGAAGTTGACCAGCTGCCCACCATTGGATGAGCAGTAACCCTGGTCTGATTGTAATTATTTTTATGCGGAGATTGCCAAATAGCTCTGACCAGGGAGTTGCTGAATGTGTGAGGTGTACTCTGCACATCTGTCTGTGTGACATCGGGCTCCACTCCACAAGTGACCTGAACCTACAGAAGCACCAGGAGATACAAATTGGATGTTCTCCTGGTCAAGTGCTCACAGCTGCCTTTATGCCCATGAGTGTGGGCTCATTCAATTAGCATTTTTTTATTTTTAATAAAAGATTTAAATGTGGATATTTGCTTCTGTATGTGATTTCTGGCAGGACATGGGGTGACTTCATTCCTTTAACAATAGGCCATCAGATCTGTGGCAAGTGTTGCCGCTGGTACAGATGTCAGTTTTGTAAGCTTATGTCAATACTGATATATCATCCTCCTACTTCAGGTACCAGGCCCTAAGAGGCTATAGATTTTCATTGGATTGGTCCCTGATTATGATTGGCAAAGTACTGCAGTAGTTTTGCTTTCCCTAAGGTGGTGTGGCTGATTAGGGAACTCTCCTGCTCTGCCTGCCTTCAGGCACGTAATACAGTCTTGTACTCAAAATTGTTTGGCCCACTCCTTCCTTAACCATCATGAGCTTCTGGCTCAGAGGAAGGGCTGCACCACAAGATCTTCCCCATCGAAACCTCATCACATCAAAACAAAACTCATTTTCCATTTACAATTCATGTTTGAAAGAGCAGATTCTAAAATAGTATTGCTGAGTATTCTTTACACTGCACACATGCAATAATATCACTGGCCCACTATTTCCTGAAATCTGCTGACAGCACTACATAGACTCCATGTGTTACTCAACTCAATTGTCCAGTTTTCATTATCATCATCATGCTCCTTCGTCAGCTCACCTGATGGGGACAATTTGGAGGAGCTTCAGTCTGTATCTAACCCCATGATGTACCTGTCCTGGAGTATTTGATGGGGGCACAGTGTAGAGGGAGCTTTATTCTGTATCTAACCCTGTGCTGTACCTGTCCTGGGAGTGTTTGATGGCGGGACAGTGTAGAGGGAGCTTTACACTGTATCTAACCCTGTGCTATACCTGTCCTGGGAATGTTTGATGGCGGGACAGTGTACAGGGAGCTTTATTCTGTATCTAACCCTGTGCTGTACCTGTCCTGGGAGTGTTTGATGGGGGGACAGTGTAGAGGGAGCTTTACTCTGTATCTAACCCCGTGCTGTACCTGTCCTGGAGTATTTGATGGGGACAGTGTAGAGGGAGCTTTACTCTGTATCTAACCCCATGCTGTACTTGTCCTGGGAGTGTTTGATGGGTGGACAGTGTAGAGGGAGCTTTACTCTGTATCTAACCCCGTGCTGTACCTGTCCTGGGAGTGTTTGATGGGGGACAGTGTAGAGGGAGCTTTACTCTGTATCTAACCCCGTGCTGTACCTGTCCTGGGAGTGTTTGATGGGGGACAGTGTAGAGGGAGCTTTACTCTGTATCTAACCCCGTGCTGTACCTGTCCTGGGAGTGTTTGATGGGGGACAGTGTAGAGGGAGCTTTACTCTGTATCTAACCCCGTGCTGTACCTGTCCTGGGAGTGTTTGATGGGGACAGTGTAGAGGGAGCTTTACTCTGTATCTAACCCCGTGCTGTACCTGTCCTGGGAGTATTTGATGGGGGACAGTGTAGAGGGAGCTTTACTCTGTATCTAACCCCGTGCTGTACCTGTCCTGGGAGTGTTTGATGGGTGGACAGTGTAGAGGGAGCTTTACTCTGTATCTAACCCCGTGCTGTACCTGTCCTGGGAGTGTTTGATGGGGACAGTGTAGAGGGAGCTTTACTCTGTATCTAACCCCGTGCTGTACCTGTCCTGGGAGTGTTTGATGGCGGGACAGTGTAGAGGGAGCTTTACTCTGTATCTAACCCTGTACGGAGTGTTTAATGGGGATATGCTTCTCGCTGTATCGGGAGTTCATTCTTATTTTGAAACAACGGGGCCAATTTGACCATGGCGGCCCCCATCACAGCTGCACTTCCGCCGTACGGTGCCGTCACATCCTCCGTCATGTGATGCCACTTCCTGCCGTGCGACGTTGCTTAAGAGACCCCGTAGCGGAAGTTCGCTCTTTCTCCGGGTTGAACGCGAGATGGCGGACATTCAGGTGCGGGCCTCAGAGAGGCATCAAAATAATATATAATATATAAAATATAACCCGGGGGGGGGAACGGAGAGATATAACCCGGTATAGAGAGAGGGAATGGAGAGATATAATATAACCTGGTATAGAGAGGGGGAATAGAGAGATATAACCCGGCACAGAGAGGGGCAACTGTGCTGATATGTATGTTTTTGGAGACCAGAACACCCCATTCGCCTGACGAAGGCCACAAAGGCCGAAAGCTCGCAGATTTACCATCAAATAAATCGGTTGGATTTAAAATGGTGTTGCCAGACTTTACTGAGTATAGCGGTATAAATCCAGAGCTAAATACCCTGGGATAGGGCAAGTTAAATACAGAGCCAGCATGGTCTTACATATAGTTAACTAACCTTGGTTAGAGTCTGGGATAGTGTTAACCAGAGATCAATACAGTTAAATACCCAGGATAGGGCGAGTTAAATACCTCAGGATGAGGAAGGACATAATCTGAGATAGAGACAGCAAGAATAGAGAGAGAGAGAGAGAGAAACAGTCAGAGAAGTGGGGGGAGAAATAATCTAGGATAGAGAGAGAGAAATAATCTGAGAGGCTCACCTTTCTGAGCTGAAGCATTGAATACAAGGAAAGAATATGATTGTCCTAGCGAGGTGCAGAGGACATTACCAGGATGCTGCCTGGGCTGCAGTGGTTGCCTTCCTTTGGGGAGGGGGGTACCTGATTGAGGTGTCCAAAATAATGAAGGATGTCGATAAGAAGAAGCCTTTCCACTTGCTAGAGAGGCCAATAACTAGGGGTGTAGGTTTAAGGAAAGGGCCAGATCACTCGTTGGCTTACATTCACACTGCAATGAAATTACTTTGAGTATCTCCAAATCGCCACACTCTGGCGCCTGTTCAGGTACACTTCACTTAACGTGGCCACTCCACCTAACCCGCATATCTTTGGACTGTGGGAGGAACCCTGTGCAGACACTGCACAGACAGTGACCCAGGCTGGTAATTGAACCCGGGTCCCTGGCGCTGAGAAGCTGATTTGAGGAATAGCCTTTTCAGTCAGAGGATGGTGGGAATCTGGAACTTGCTGTCTGAAAGGGTGGTAGAGGCCTCAGAACACTGAAGAAGCATTTAGATGAGCACTTGAAATACCGTAGCACACACGGCTATAGACCAAGAGCTGGAAAATGGGGTTAGAATAGATAAGTGCTTGAGGGCCTGTATGGACATGATGGGCTGAAGGGTTCAATGATTCAGACAAATAAGCTAGGGTTGAGAGAGGGGTGCCTAACTTGTGTTAGACCTAAACCAGGTAGAAAAGGAGAACTAAGCTGCAATTGGGAGATTTCTGCATAGTTCTCCTTGTGCTGAATTCCAGGTGCTCTGCTGTCTCAACAAATCCCTTTTTTGTCCCTGCATGTCAAGAATTAACTCGGCCAGTGACCATAAAAGGGCACAGAATGCAAATAAAGTCACTGTAGTTGAAGACAATAGGCACCGTGTGGCTAAATTCGACAAGTCATAATATAGAGACGCTTTCAATGGACTGAGGTAAACACAGTAAGAAGTTTCAGAACACCAGGTTAAAGTCCAACAGATTTATTTGATAGTAATCCCACAACTTTCGGAAATGGTGTTCCTTCATCAAGTGTGTGGAAGTTTCCACATTTGCATAGTTTGTTAGTTTGAACACCAGGTGTAGAACTTCTGTATGTGCTAAATGCTTTTTCTAGTTTTAATGCAGGCTTTCTCTAAGACCTCTGCATCTTTTCCCCATTGTAGACTGAGAGATCTTACCAAAAGCAGCCCACCGTCTTCCAGAACAAGAAGAAGGCACTCGTGGGCGACGGCACCAAGGAAAAGCTTCCCCGCTACCATCGCAATGTAGGCCTGGGTTTCAAGACTCCACGTGAGGTGAGGTTCCAGCAGACACACTGGTTGTTGTGAGGGTTGCAGTGTGGTGAAAAGCAGGAGAGGTGACTAGGTACAGCAAGGGTCTCTTGCGAGTCCATTCCTCCTCAACTAAATGTAGCCTGACAAGTTGGAATCTGCCTTGGCATCAAAAGACAATGGGGCGTTGGTGAATGGACTCAATTTGTGTTTGGCTGTGAGTTTGTCCCTATTTACTGCGAGTGCAATTTTTGGGAAATCTTTAACTGCGATTTAATATTGTGAATTTTCCCATTCTCACCATGCTTTGACACCTCTCTGAAGAAGGGAATAAGGTTGTGCCTGAGGTTCCCCCCCTCCAGCAGCTTGCTGTAGTTGTTACCAGAGTAGAGCTTTATACAGTTTGTCTGGAAATGCATGGAATTACTAGTCTGCTAATTGCAGGCCAACCACCCTGATACAGCAAAAAAACCCTGGGGAAGCAGTGAGTGAGATTTACTGTAGAATCTTTCACTGTTCCAGTGCAGTGGCTGCTGGGATTGGACACTGAGCTTTTTCACATTCTGTATAAATTGCTGGACTGTTATGTTTTGACCTGCATGTTGTGGTAAGCTGACTGTGTTTCCAGATAGTGGGCATTGGGACTGCAAATGATGTTCATTCTCACGATGGTCTTCCAAGTTCAAGACACTGACGACATTGCCTGATGGCTTTACTGATGCAGCTCCCTGAGCGTTACACTAGCCTATCTGTCCATAATTCTCCATTTACATAGTCTGGTCTTTCTGTTTTCTAGGCCATTGAAGGGACTTACATTGACAAGAAGTGTCCATTCACAGGCAATGTGTCAATCCGGGGCCGGATCCTGACAGGTAGGGCTCACTCTGCTTCATCCGGTTTGTTTTCTGATCCACAGGATGAATGAATGGAGCACTGTATACATCTTGACGTCCCAGCATTGTGTTGGGTGTCCCTTGTTTGGTTTTTGACCTTCCCCTATTGGGTGAAGATCATTGACAGCAAGGCTATGGACACTTCTAATCTCAGCTTCTCGGCGCATTGGGTGCGGTGTTTCCTGTTGGCTGTTTCAGTTTGCAACCCCACACACCTCCTTTCGGCATGTTTTGAGAGTTGTTGAAAATGTCGATTACCGTTTCTGTTTGTGATTGTTAATCTTGAGGAATGAGGTGAGGATTGATTTCAAATATTTCACTATCTAGGAGAACGAGTGTCAATACCATTCAGTTTAATAATGTAGTTGTAAAGGAATAATTGTCAGGTGTTTGCAAGGTGTTTCCTCTCCCACCCCCCACATACCTGGGTTTAAACTTTGAGCTGTGCTGATATCGTAGGGGAGGATCTACAGCTTGGAAACTCTGCTGTTTCCCTCAAGGAGGGAATATCTGCAGTTGTAGAACATAGAACATAGAACAGTACAGCACAGAACAGGCCCTTCGGCCTTCGATGTTGTGCCGACCAAAATAAAAAGCAATGCCCCTCCTAACTAAACCATTCCCTTCTCATCCATATACTTATCAACTAACCTCTTAAACGCCACCAAACTTGGCGCATCTACAACAGCTGCAGGCAGGGCATTCCACTCCCTAATCACTCTTTGAGTAAAGAAAAGAGTAAAGAAAGAGTTGTGTGGAACAGAAAGCAGTTCCTTCTGATGTTCACCTAGAATCGCAGCTTTTAGCTTGGCTGATCCGTTCCCTTCTGCTTCTCCTTGCACGAGTTGGGATTTGTGTAACTGGAGTTATGGGTTTGTGATGATGAATACACTGCGCGTTATGGTCTTTCCTGACAGGTGTCGTGATTAAGATGAAGATGCAGCGGACCATTGTTATTCGCAGAGACTACCTGCACTACATCAGGAAGTACAACCGCTTTGAGAAACGACACAAGAACATATCTGTTCACCTATCACCCTGCTTCAGGTACCTTGATATCTCCATCTGCATGCTATCAGTCTGTGTCTCAGTTCTGTTGGGTTTGTGCTGTGTACATAGCCTGTGCACTATTTGGGGCCGATGGGTGATGATATTGAAACCCACAGTGGTCTCCAGAATGAGAACGAGACAGGCAGCACCAGTGTCATTCCCTGAGCAAAGTATCTGCTGCATGCTCGCTATCTGTCTCTGAACAGAAGGAATTTTCCCTTTTGGAAACCCTTATTCAGTATCTGTTGCAGTATTCCTGAACGCCAGTCAGACTGGATGAGGAAACTTCCTCCTCGTGTACACGTCAGGGTGGATATATGTAGAGAGCAGTCCTATCTGAAATGGATTAATTTATGGATGGGACCAGGAGTTTGTTGGCTTCACCCATAGCAGCTGAGCATGTTTGCTTAGAAATTGCTTCTCTTGCCCCCTCATTTAGAATTTGGTGAGGGGTGTATTTGTTCATCATTTATACGACTACCAGCCTTTCGATGTATGGGCACAGATGTCCCTTCAATGACAACAGGAGCCAATGAGGCAAGACCAGTGGGTGATGGAATGATTAATGATTCCTACTGCAACAACTCGTTCCATTATATTTCCATTAAAGCTGTGTTTAGTGGACTCATTGAACAAGGGCAGCAGCACAATGTTCTGACCCAGACTTGTCTTGTTTCAGGGATGTACAGAATGGGGACATTGTGACTGTGGGGGAGTGCCGGCCCCTCAGTAAGACTGTGCGTTTCAACGTCCTGAAGGTTACTAAAGCCGCAGGAGCCAAGAAACAGTTCCAGAAATTTTGAATATGATTATAAAGTAAATCAGCCACAATAAATCCTTTGTAAACAGACATTGTGTTGTGTGAATGTGAGGTGTTTGTGTTTTCTGTTGCTGCTAATGTTAATACTGCTTTGCTGAGGTGTTTGTATTAAATCAGCGCAGTATACTTGGGTTTGCACCAGATTTTATTTTGTAATAAATTCAGTTTGGTCTAGGCATGGTCCAGTTGAAAATCTGAGGCTGGGCAGATGTGTCACACATCTCGATAGCTCCAAATAAATCCCTGTATGATGGGGCTTGTGTATCACAATGTTACTGTGATAATTCCAAATAAATCCCTGTATAATGGGGCTTGTGTATCATAATGTTACTGGCTTCTGGCAATTGGTACTGAGGTAACTCAGTACAATTTGAGCGCTATGTTAAATCAAGTGTGGCATGGAGCTGAATACCTAGTTTTCTCTTTCTGGGATCTTGCTGTGCCAGTCAGCTGGTGCACCTATCTAGGCAACAATGACACTGGCGGAGTGACCGCTCAGCTCACCCAGCCACTTCCCTATTGTCAACGCGGGGAATTGGTTTGTCCAGTTTACCAGGGATAGGATCGTTAACACTCAGTCATTGATCAAGCTTGTCTGAGAATGGAAACCTGTAAGCTGTCCCTTCATGTCTGAGACTGAGTGGATGGGGTAGAGCAATTACTGCTCACTGCGGATAAGGGAGGGTTTATACCGTTCTTGTTCCCACTTTAGTTTTATTAGGCTTTGGCCATGATAAGTTTCAGTAAAACTGGCACCGGTGATGTACAGGATTCGGTGATGATTCAGTTTAATGGAGGTATAGTTGACTGGTTGCTTGTAGCAGTTTGTATGTAGCACTGACATCGAGAGCAAAGCAGTGCTCTCAATTCAATATCATTGAGCGGTGAAGGAAGAATCAGGCAGTGTCTTGATCGTATACCACTCCCACCTGCCTTCGTGCCTCATCCAAAATACTCATTATCAACTCACTCTCAGCCAGTGGCAGATCGGGGCATTCCTTCAGCCCTGCAATAAAAACACATCAGGTTAGGAAGCACTAGGCTTCTGAGTCCCAGTGGCTCAAATCTCAGTGCAGCCGCTCACAACTACTAAATTTTCCAGGCCAGTGGTCAGTAGGGGAGGTGATGGCCTAGTGGTATTATTTCTAGACATTAATCCAGAAACTCAACTAATGTCCTGGGGACCTGGGTCCTGATGGCATTTATCCCAGGCTGCTTAGGGAGGTGCGAGATGAAATTGCTGGGCCTCTGACGCAAATCTCTGTCTCTTCTTTGGACACAGGTGAGGTCCCAGAGGACTGGAGAATAGCTAATGTTGTACAGTTGTTTAAAAAGGGTAGTAGGGATAACCCTGGAAATCATAGGCTGATGAGTTTGATGTCAGTGGTAGGAAAGCTGTTGGAGGGGATTCTTAGATTTGGGATGTATAGGCACTTAGAGTGTTGCGATCTGAATAGGGATACGCAGCATGGATTTGTTAAGAGGAGATCGTGCCTTACAAATCTGGTAGAATGTTTTGAGGAGGTGACGAAAACGGTGGATGAAGGGCGAGCTGTTGATGTCATTTATATGGATTTTAGTAAGGCATTTGACAAAGTCCCTCATGGGAGGTTAATTGAGAAGGTCAAGGCTCATGGGATACAAGGACAGGTAGCTAGATGGATAAGTAACTGGCTTGGTAATAGGAGACAGAGTAATAGTGGAAGGGTGTTTTTCTCGCTGGAGGTCGGTCACTAGTGGTGTGCCGCAGGGCTCGGTACTGGGACCTCTTCTACTTGTAATATATATGAATGACTTGGAAAACGGAGTAAGTCTTCATGTGATCAGCAAGTTTGCAGACGATACAAAGATGGCTGGAGCATTGTCAGGTAATGCAGCAGGACATAGGCTGGTAGCTTGGGCAGATAGATGGCAGATGGAATTCAATCCTGATAAATGTGAGGTGATGCATTTGGGGAAAAAGAATGTAGGGGGGAGGTATATGATAAAGGGTAGACCTATTAAGAGTATAGAAATGTGCAGAGGGACCTGGGGGTGCAGGTGAACAAATCTCTGAAAGTGGCAGAGCAAGTGGAGAAGGTTGTGAAGAAAGCATATAGTATGCTAGCCTTTATAGGAAGGTGTATAGAGTACAAGAGCTGGCATTTAATGTTGCAGTTGTATAAAATGTTGGTTCGACCTCATTTGGAATACTGCATCCAGTTCTGGTCACCTTACTACTGGAAGGACGTGGAGACTCTGGAGACAGTGCAGAGGAGATTCACCAGGATGCTGCCTGGTATGGAAGGTCTGAGTTACGAGGAGAGGTTAGGCAAATTGGGACTGTCTTTCTAAGGAAAACATAGACTTAGAGGAGATCTAATAGAGGTGTACAAGATGATGAGGGGTATAGATAGAGTAAACAGGGTTAAGCTTTTTCCTAGGATGGACTCGAATAGCACGAGGGGTCATGGGCTTAGGGTGAAAGGGGGTAAGGTATAATTTGGATGCTAGAGGGAGTTTTTTCACAGAGGGTGGTGGGGGTATGGAATGCGCTGCCAAGTAAAGTGGTGGAGGCAGGTACTCTGGAGTTATTTAAGAAATACTTAGATGGGCACATGAACAGAATGGGAATGGAGGGGTATAGAAAACTGATTTAAAATAGGGATCATGAGTCTTGGGAGTCCCTGGGAAGTGTGTAAATAGATGATGATATTGATGTACTTGTTTTTATCCTACAAGTGCATTGGTCCACTTTGTTGTCTAACAAGAGGCATACACGCGAATGGGTCTTGAGAGGGCTGCTCTTGGATTTTTTTCGAGGGTATCCTAGTGCTTCACATTGTTAGTGTACACTTGACCTGGACCATTTGATGGACAACACGACAGCTCCAGTGACTATCGCTGTGCTGTGCAGATACATGGATTTGGACCTGTGTCTGTGGGAGTTTGCGCATTCTCTCCATGCTTTGCATGGGTTTTCTCCGGGTGCTCCAGTTTCCTCCCACATCCCAAAGATGTGCTCTTAGGCTAATTGGCAAAACAAATTCTCCCTAAATTGTCTCATTTGGTTTTTAATCCATAGATTTATAAACATAGACAGGGATTACGGGTAGAGATGGGAACATCGGGGTGGCGGCGTGGGCTCAGTGGGCCGAAGGGCCTGTTTTCCGTGCTGTTTTGTTCTTTGTTCTTTGAATCCCATCACTGCAGATAATAGAATTTGAATTCCAAAAGAAAAAAGTCTGGAATTAAAAAGCTACTGATGACTGAAACCATTGTTGACTGTGAGGAAAAACCATCTGGTTCAAGGAAGGAAATCTGCCATCCTTACCTGGTTTGGGCACTTGTGACTTCAGAGCCACAGTAATGTGGTTGATTCCCCAGCTCTCAGGCAACAAATGCTGGCCAGTCAGCAACACCCATGTCCCAAAAATGGATAAAAATAACAGCCTTGTGGGAATGATTCACTCCCTGATCTGGTAGTTCAGCAGAGCTGTGACTATAACAAAAGCCCACCACTGTCCTCCTCCAAACTCCATATTCTGCGAAGTATATGGTGAACCCTTCTCTGCCCTGTTCAGAAAGCATTAATAAATTGTGGTGTGTCCAGTGGGTCGGTGGCATCCTGTGTAATAGGAGGGCAGTTACCTTTCTGAAGACATTGTCGCACTTGCTCAGCTTCGTAGCGCAGGCCTGTACTGTTAGTGAAGTTGAGGGGCTGAGATGGAGCTGGCAGCGGAAACTCCTGCCTCTTCCCGTTTACCACCAGACTTGTGGGACACCACATAAAACCTGGAACCTTAGAGAAATCAAATATGTCACAATAGAAAACAACATTCTTTCAGACTGACTTTCTTTGTTGCTGATTTAACCTTTTGGAGAGTGGAAGGAGAATGGTTGAAGGTTCTGGGTTTGTATTCAGAATTTAGAAGGATGAGGGGGAATCTTGTTGAAACTTATAGGATACTGCAAGAATTGGATAAAGTGGACATTGGAAAGGACGCTTCCATTAGTAGGGAAAAACTAGAACCAGAGGGCATAACCTCAGGCTAAAGAGACAATCCTTTAAAACCGAGATGAGGAAGAATTCCTTCAGCCAGAGAGTGGTGAATCTGTGGAAGGCTTTGCTGCAGAAGGCAGTGGTGGCCAGATCATTGAGTGTCTTTCAGACCAAGATAGGTTCTTGGTTAATGAGGAGTTATGGGGAAAAGGCAGGAAGAATGGAGATGAGAAAAAAAATTAGGCATGATTGGATAGCGGTACAGATTCAGTGGGCCAAATGGCCTAATTCTCCTATCTTTTGTGGTCTTATTTCACCCTCCAGTGCATGGTCAGCATTAGTCTGAGAATCAATAGCCAGTGACAAGACAGAGTGGTGATGTGTGTGCCATCTGCAATATCCTGTGTGATCACCACATGACAGTTGGGGTTGGGATTTTCCCGCTACACTCGCCCCCAAAGTCGGAAAATCCCACCCGACGTCAACAGACCTTTGCACAGTCTGCCCCTTGCTTGCTCCGATTCTCATGGGGCGCCGGACAGGAAAATTCTGCCCTGGTGATGACTGCAATCTGGCTGCTGACACAACTGCCCAGTGGAACTGACTGATTTGAAGTTCATCGGCGAGGAAGTTAAATATTGTGTTGCTCTAAGTGTTGGAAGGTCTGTGACTCTGGAGAGGAGGAATTCCGCATGAACTTCCCAATTCTATTTCATTGGGTAATTATGTCACAGGCTTCATTAATAAAAGCAATGATACAGTGCTGCACACGGTGTCTTCTATAACTATATTTGCTGTTGTGCCTTGGAAAGGCAGTCTGCATCAAGAGATCTCTTTAATCTTATTCTGTTTTGATGTTTTAAGTTTTCTTTGGTGTTCTATTTACTTTGCAGTTTCCCTATAAGCTCCCTTCCAATTTATCCCTTGGTTTGTTGATATTGGTTAACGCAAAGAGAGAGACGAGCGGGTAAGAATAGACAGAGAAAGTTACCGTGATTGTCCCCTTTGTCCCATTGATTGTTGCCTGGTTAGCAAGCTGTATTGCCATGGTTACAGTTACCAGGGCCATACGTTTTCTGGAGTACTTCAGTACAATGGTTACTGCTTCATCAACACCTGCAGAATACAACAGGACCAAGTTATAAAGATCTGGACCCTTCCATCACTTGGAGTAGATTGGTGATAGACAGTATAGCTCACTCATACACGTCAGAAATTGGCATGAACAGTATATCTCGAAGAAAAGCAGAGACTGAATGTTTTGGAGTGAAAAGATTAGGTGGGTATTAACTGTCTCTGGATGTTATTCTGTACTTGCCTTTCTCAGTCAGGAATCCTGTGGCTTGTACAGATTCTGGTTTCTCCCCACTGAACACCATGCAGACAAACTGTAGGCAGTAACAGCCAATATCGAGCAACACTCCTCCACCCAACTCCTTCTCCACCAGCCGTGGCGTCTGCAGCATACATGTCCCAAACTCAGCTTTAACCATTTTGATTTCCCCCAAGTCATTCTGGGACAGTAAACCCCGGATGGCGTTGGAGACGGGAAAAAATCGGGTCCATAAACCCTGTCGATACAAAGCCCAGAATCAGGTAAGAGAGTAACTCCTCATGACTGACATATTCTTAGAATCAACTTGCAACAGAATTTACCATACTCCTGAAAATGCAGAAGGTGCTTAAGTGCAGAGCCGGTGAATCTCATATGGCTAGAATTTCCTTTTTATTCATTCATGGGACCAAAGCATTACTGCCTGCCATTACCTGTAAGGACTCACATTCCAACCATTATCTTGTAAGTTGAGTTTGTGTTTATATGTGCCCTGTTTGTGAACACAACTCCACTCACCTGAAGAAGGAGCTTGAGACTCCGAAAGCTTGTGCTGCCAAATAAACCTGTTGGACTCTAACCTGGTGTTGTGAGACTTCTTACAGTATTTATTGCCCATTTCTAGTTGCCCCTTGAGAGAGCAGTTGAGGGTCAACCACCTTGCTGTGGCTCTGGAGTCACATGAAGGCCAGACTGGGTAAGGATGGTAAATTTCCTTCCCTAAAGGGACATTAATGAACTGCCCAATAGCATTGAACTACACAGTCACAGCCAGAACTCAGGAGGTCTTAGATTCAAGTCATACTCCAGGATCCTTTTTACAATTAATTAGTTGGATTAGGGATGGGCGATCAATACTGACCTGACCAGTGATGCTCACAATCCAATGATGAATACAAAAAATGTGGGCATTGCTGACCAAGCCAACATTTATTGGACATTAAAATAAAAACAACATACTGCAGCTGCCAGAAACCTGAAATTAAAAACAAAAATTCTGGAGAAACTCAGCAGATTTAGGAGAGAGACAGATTCTACAGGTAGTGCCAGACCTGCTGCATATCCTGTTATAGACATCCCTAATTACCCTTGAGAAGATGGTGAAACATCACCTTGAGCTGCTGCAGTCTATGCAGTTTAGGTACAACCACAGTGCTGATATGAAGGGCATTCCAAGATTTTGGCCCAGTGACAATGAAGATATAAGTCCAGATCAGGATGGTGTGTGGCTTGGAGAAGATCTGTGTGGTGATGTTCCCATATGCCTGTTGCCCTTGTCCTAGATGGTAAGAAGACATGGTTTTTTTTGGAAGTGCTGTTGAAAGAACATCAATTTAGGCTGCTCCTTCAGTGCAATACCTAGGAAGTACTGCTCTGTCAGAGGGGCAGTCTTTTCAATATTAACCAATCTACTCTCTCAGATTCAAAGCCTTTTATTGAAGCATTGTAAAGAATCCTCTGATTGTCCCCTCAAGCAGCACCATTAAAAAGGGTAACATTTCATTATGGGATCTTACGATGTACAAAATAGTTATGCTTTTATTTTTTCATGCCAAAATGAAGCTTAATCTGAATATATTCAGGAAAAGAGCAAGTTAACCTGACATCAATCATTGGCAAGTACTGGAATCTTACTAAGAAAGTCTTAACAATTCATTTATAAAACATCATATGATCAAAATTCAAGATGATTTTTATAAAAGGGAAATTTTGTTTGACAAATTATGAGTTCTGTGAGGATGTAACAAGCAGCGTGAGTAAAGGGGAACCAATAGATATAGCACATTTCGATTCCCAAAAGGTCTTTGATAGGATTTCACAGAGAAGATTAACGTAGGGGGTGATTTATTAGCAGAGATAGAGGATTGGATAATTAACAGGGATCGGTTAACATGGATGACACCACCTCACGTGAGAACACCATCCACGAGGTACATGGCACATATTTGCTCAACCTGATACGCTGCAGGAAAGGATGTCCCGAAGCATAGTACATTGGGGAGACCATGCGGACGCTACGACAATGGATAAATGAACACCGCTCGACAATCACCAGGCAAGACTGTTCCCTTCCTCTTGGCGAATACTTCAGCAATCACGGGTATTCGGCCTCTGATCTTCGGGCAAGCGTTCTCTAAAGTGGCCTTCACAACACATGACAGCGCAGAGTCGCTGAGCAGAGACTGATAACCAAGTTCCACACACATGAGGATGGCCTCAAATGGGATCTTGGGTTCATGTCACACTATCTAACTATCTGATCGTTTACTACTGAGATGAGGGAAATATTCCTCATTGAAAAGGTCCTGAATCTTTGGAATTTTCTAGCCTTGAGAGTAATGGATGTTCCATCAGTGAACCTATTGAAGGTTGTTATAGATTCTTTTTGTCTTGGAAACAAAGGATAAGGTCTGGAAAAAAAAAAGTTTTGTGGATTCAAAACATTAACTGTTTCTTTCTCCATAGATCTGCTGAGCTTATCCAGTGCTTTGTTTTAATTCCAGATTTCCAGCTTGGGCCATATTTTGCACACACTCTTACACACATTCAGGATGTTTCACTCTGTATGTAACCCTCTACCTGTGTTCAGACTGCACAGTACTGACACTGTGTACCTGACACTGTGCACTTTTCCAGTTCTCAAATTGGGTTGTGTTCTCGTCAGTTCAAACTTTGAAAAGTATTTGTTTAATAAGGAAAATAAACTCACCTCCATGAGGAAGCAGTCATTGTTTCGAGCTGCACTGACTAGTTGTCTAACCTCCTGCAAGTTCATGGCCATGGGCTTCTCACACAGAACGTTTCTCCCAGCTCTCAGCATAAGCAGAGCCACCCTTAGGTGCTCAGGATTAATAATTCCCACGTAGACAATGTCTGATAAATGAGGAATACATTGGTATTGTTAGAGCATTACTGCCAAACTGTAATCAGTAACACTATCAGTAGTGTTACTGATTACTACCAGACTTATTATCACAGACGACTACTGTCACACTGCATTATGGATTAGTATCAGGCTATTAGTGACACGGATTATTACTGCCACAGTATTACTGATTACTATCAGATTATTACTGTTTTTCCAGCATTTTCTGGTTTTGTTAATGTCACACAGTTACTGTCACAGAGTACTATTACATGGTATTACTAATTTCTATCAGTCTGTTACTGTGACAGATTGTTACTGTCACATTGTGTTACTGATTACTATCAGATTGTCACTGTCACAGACTATTATCAGATTGTTACTGTGACTGACAGTTACTGTCACACAGTATTTCTGGTTACTATCAGACTTAGTGTCTCACAATGAATATCCCATTGCAGTCACACTGTCACCTCCCTGTCTCCCTCCCCTACTCTCTCTCCCTCTCCATCCCTCTCTCCTGTTACTGTCACACTGCCCCATGTCATAACATTGGATGTTTCTGGGATCTTGTGCTTGGCACAGGCTGACAGAGACATGAAGCCTTAGGGCCAGTGTAATGGGGAAATACTCACCTACACTGGGATCAGTTGCCAACTCCTCATATGAACCGTACGATTTGGGGATTTGATGTCGCTCTGCAAAGTTCCGGGCTCTGGAAGAATCCCGAGAGGCCACGGCAACAGCCTGGGAAAAAAGAAGAAATCCACTTCTAAACCGCTGGGTTTAGGGGGATGGACTGACTGCTCCTGCTCCTCCTCCTCCTCCCCACAGCCACCCCAACCCCCCTACACCCCCATCCAATTCCCACTCCCCCCCCTGTCAGCCCCAAACCCCTACCCACTACACCCCTCCCAGCCACCCCAATGCTCCACACAACCCCCCCACTCCCCGCTTACCATCCCTAGCCACTCTAGAAGGGTAGACAGCCTGATATTCACCTTGAGTTTTGACAATGAGTAGTGACAGCACTTCAGCTGTGAGGTGCATCACAGTGACTGGCGCTCACTGTCAACAGGAAGTTTGGAAGTTAGGGGGCATTGCCCTTTGCCTGGTATCAGGCACCTCACGCAGACTGCCTGCCTGGTTCAGAGAATTCCCCAATCCCATTCCAATCCTGAGCAGCAGAGTTAATCCCAGCCCTGGAAAGTGGCAGCAACACAGATCAAATCCTATCAGCAGTATCCGCGCCCGCCTCCGTATCCGCGCCCACCTCCGTATCCGCGCCCGCCTCCGTATCCGTGCTCACCTCTGTATCCGCACCCGCCTCCGTATCTGCGCCCTCCTCCGTACCCGCACCTGCCTCTGTATCCACGCTCACTTCATCAAGAACATCCCGGAGACCCAAACACCCACACTGCAGGAAAACATTACCTCTTCTCTGTCCCCCTCCCATATCCCATCTCTCCCCCTCCCTCCTTATCTCCCCCCCATTCCCCCGCCTCTCCACTTCCCTCACCATCTCTCTTCCTCCTGTGTCTGTCTCTCTCTTTTCCTGTCATTTTTTCTCCCTCTCCATCTTGTCTTTCTACATCTTTCTCTCCTCTCTATCTTTCCAACATTTAATTTGTCTCTAACTCACTCGATACATCTCAACCTTTTCTTTATCCTTTCCACTCTCCCCCTTTGTCCCCAATTCTCTTTTTTCTTCCTCTCCTCTCTCCATCTCTCTCTTTCTCTGCCTTCCTATTCCTTTTTCTCCATCCATCTTTCTCTCTCCATCCTCTTTCCCTCTCCTCTCATTCTCCTCCCTCTCTCTCTCTCCTCCCTCTCTGTCTCTCCCCCTTTCTCTCTCCCTCTCTCCCCTTCTTTCCCCTTCTCTCTCCATCTCTCTCCTCCCTTCTTCCTTCTCTCTTGCTCTCTGTCCCCCTCTCCACCTCCTCTCTCTCCATCTCTCTCCCTCCATTCCCACTCCCCCTCTCCCCCTTTCTCTCTCTCCCTCCCTCTCTCACTCTCCCCTCATACTCTCCGCCTCACAATCTCTCTCCCTCTCCCTCCCCCTTCTCTCTCTTCTTCCCCCCCCTCTATCTCTGTCCCCCTCTCCCCCATCCCTCTCCTCCCTTTTCCTTTCTCTCTCTCCCCCTCTCTTTCCCTCCTCTCTCCCCCTTCCCCCTTCCTCCCCCTTTCTCCCCCTGTCCTTACCTCTTTCTCCCTCTTCCTCTCTCTCCCATTTATCCCCCTCTCTCTCTCCCCTTCCCTCTCTCCCTTCACCTCCTCCTGTCTCTCCCCCCTCCTCTCTCTCCGTTTCCCCCTCCCCTCTGCCCCCCTTCTCCCTCTCTCTGTGTACCTGGTGGTTCTCAGCAGGAAGGGTTTGTAAAGCCACCATGAAGTCATGGCTGATTCTGCCGGCTCCGCAGATTCCCCAGCGAGTGGCCATAAGGCTTTTGGGAGCAGTGCGGGGCTGAGTGTTTTATAGCAGGCAGGGTTAATCACTAACAACCTGCCTGGTTTACACATCCAAATTAATAAATCATCAGGGTTTAAACCCGAGGAATTGTGCCTGGAATCAGTGTCTGCTGCAAACTTTACAAATTCCTAAATATACAGCTGGTATTCAGCAACATCTGGAAATCCCTCAATTTCAGCAACTCTGCAGCCTTCCCGCTCCTTCCTGCTAACCAGCTTTCTGTTTTAAGAAAATCCTTCACTTTGCTGAATGCTCCAGTCACAGGAACAAGCCATTCAGCCCATTCATAGAAGGATAGGATTTACTGAGTTCAGAGAGTTTGAGATATGGGGAATATGGGAATTATTTCCAAATAACAAAGCATGGATAAGAGTGTCAGGAGCTAATAGACCGAGGATGAAGGGCAAATATTTGATTTGATTTATTATTGTCACGTATTAACATGCAGTGAAAAGTATTGTTTCTTGGCGTGCTATATAGACAGAACATAGTACTCATACAGAAGGAAAGGAGAGAGTGCAGAATGTAGTGTTACAGTCATAGCTAGGGTGTAGAAAAAGATCAACTTAATGCAAAGTAGGTCCATTCAAAAATCTGACAGCAACAGGGAAGAAGCTGTTCTTGAGTCGGTTGGTACATGACCTCAGTCTTTTGTACCTTTTTCCCAATGGAAGGAGGTGGAAGAGAGAATGCCCGGGGTGTGTGGGGTCCTTAACTATTCTGGCTGCTTTGCCATGGCAGTGGGAAGTGTGGACAGAGTTAATGGTTTGTGTGATGGATTGGGCTACATTCACGACCTTTTGTAGTCCCTTGCAGTCTTGGGCAGAGCAGGAGCCCATACCAAGCTGTGATAACAACCAGAAAGAATGCTTTCTATGGTGCATCTGTAAAAGTTGGTGAGAGTTGTAACTGACATGCCAAATTTCCTTAATCTTCCAAGAAAGTAGAGGTGTTGGGACTTTCTTAACTATCGTGTGGCGGGGGGGAACCAGGACAGGTTGCTGGTAATCGGACACCTAAAAACTTGAAGCTCATGACACTTTCTGTTTTGTCCCTGATGATGGAAACAGGGGCATGTTGTCCCTTATACTTCCGGAAGTCGATGACTATCTCTTTCATTTTGTTGACATTGAGGGAGAAATTATTGTTGCTTCACCGGTTCACCAGATTCTCTATTTCATTCCTGTACTCTGTCTTGTCATTGTTTGAGATCTGACCCTCTACGGTGGTGTCATCAGCAAAATTGAAAATTGAATTGGAGGGGATTTGGCCGCACAGTCACAGGTGTATAAAGAGTATAGTAGGGGGCTGAGAACACAGCCTGTGGGGCACCAGTGTTGAGGATAATCGTGGAGGAGGTGTTGTTGCTGATCCTTACTGATTGTGATCTGTGAGTTTGGAAGTTCAGGATCCAGTCACAGAGGGAGGTGCCGAGGCCCAGGCCACGGAGTTTGAAGATGGGTTTCTTGAAAATAATAGTGTCCAAGGCTGAGCTGTAATCAATAAATAGGATTCTGACATAGGTGTCCTTGTTATCCAGCTATTCCAGGGTTCAGTGCAGGACCAGGGAGATGGTGTTACTGTGGACCTGTTGCAGTGATAGGCGAACTGTAGTGGATCCGGGCAATCTGGAAGGCTGGAATTGATTCATGCCATAACTAACATTTTGAAGCACTTCATAATGATGGGTGTCAGAGCCACCGGCCGATGGTCATTAAGATATTCTGCTTGATTTTTCTTAGGTACCGGGATGATGGTTGTCTTCTTGAAGCAAATAGGAGCCTCAGATTGGACATAAGCAGGAATTGTGGGATCCAATGTGATCCCAGGTTGTCGGAGGAGGAATGGAGTTGGTTGCTAGGGAGCAGAGTTTGCAGTGGGAACTCAGTCTCCCAGATATCTAATTGGAGGAGATTGCCATTCACCCAGTATTGGGTGTCAGAAAGCAATTGGATGATTCCACAATGTTGGAGCAGCTTAATAGGGAAGCAAATCTGCCATCTTTACTGTGTCTGGCCTACATGTGACTTCAGACCCAAAACAATGGCCCAAATCTTCCAGTCTCTGGTAGACAGAGACTGGATATGGAATTGAAATGTGTATCATACCTTATGGAAGGCATGGTTGTGAAATCCTGTGGGAAGAGCACAGCAAGATCCACCTTTCAAATTTTCCTGCTCCGCTGGACTTTCTGCAGAGAGTCACAGACTCTGGGCACTGCGATGTATTTACCTGAACAGTTACTCAGCTGGCACAGCAGTTAACACTACTGCCTCACAGCGCCAGGGACTCGGGTTCAATTCCCATCTTGGGTCACTGTCTTTGCGGAGTTTGCACGTTCTTCCCGTGTCTGTGAGACCCACGTGTGGGTCTCCTCCAGATGCTCCAGTTTCCTCCCACACTCTGAGGCCTATCTCTTAGATGGATTGGCCATGGGAAATGTATGGGGTTATTGGTATAGGGCGGCAGAGAGGATCTGATAAGATACTCTGTCAAGATTCAGTGCAGACTCGATGGGCCAAATGGCCTCTCCAGCACCATATGAAATGTTAGACAGATTAAAGCCCCATCTACCACCTGGGTAACTGCATAACTGACTATGTCCATTAACCAATCCCCCCAATTTACTTCCAAGCCAATCCAACTACCCATTCAACCTGATCCAACTACTCTCCTGAGGCACTCAACCCCTAACCTAACTCTCCCCAGAACCATTTAACATCTCCCCATCTCCTGACCCTAAACTCAAACTCAAATTGCCCAGAGAGGAGTTGATGCTGTAGAAAGGTGGGGATTTCTCCCCATCTCCCATCCTGCTTTTTTCTGATAGAGTTCCCGGAGGGAGCTGGAGCTCTAGTTTCTGGGGAAGTTAGGCTGGGAAAGCCCCAGAGGAAACTTGGAGCAAGGATGAGTCGGGATAATTATTGCTCAGAGCATCAATCTGATGATGATTAGACCATAAAACCTAAGAGCAGAATTAGGCCACTCAGCCCATCGAGTCTGCTCCATCATTCAATCACGGCTGATATTTTTCTCATCCCCATTCTCCTGCCTTTTCCCCATACCCCTAATCCCCCTATTAATCAAGAACCTATCTATTCTGTCTTAAAGACATTCAATGACCCGGCCTCCACAGCCTTCTGTGGCAAAGCGTTCCACAGATTCCCCACTCTCTGGCTGAAGAAATTCCTCTCATTTCTGTTTTAATGGATTGTCTCTTTGACCTGAGGTTTGCCCTAGTTTTTCCCACTAGTGGAAACATCCTCTCCACGTCCACTCTATCCAGGGCCTCGCAGTATCCTGTAAGTTTCAATAAGATCCCTCCCCCCATCCTTCTAAACTCCAATGAGTACAGACCCAGAGTCCTCAACTATCCCTCATACGACAAGCCACTTGATGGAAGATTCAGCTGTCTCAGAAATCACTTATCAAACCGCTCAGAAGTCCAAAACCACTGCGGAAAAAGTTGAATGCAGCCAATGTAAAGGTAGCTCCACCTTCCAAAAGATGGTTAGGGAAGGGCAGTAAATGCCTGTAATGACCTGCTCCCTTCCTGTCCCAGTTTAATATCCCAATCAATCTAATCTAAATCTTCAATAGCCCACCCAGTCTAATTCCCTTGATCCCATTCACACATTGGAAATTTAATGTGCAACTCCACTCCCTAACGGATGGAAATGAGACAACTGTAGGAAGTTTCAGCAGTCATTCCCTTGGGTTCCCTTCGGGATCTGGAAGTCTTTAATGTGTCAGCTTCTAAGCCTCTCCTGCAAATAACTCAACATGTTAATACAAGCGGACAGTTTCAGCAGAACGTCTGAGACAGGAACATACACAGATTCCTCCTGAGGTCACAACCTGACTGAACTGCTGAATCCTCAGCCACTTACAACCAGTCTGTATCAGTACAGATTTGATCATTAGTTTTTCCTTCTAATATTCAATCCCAAATATTTGTCCAGCTTTCATTTAACCAAGTTAATTCATTCACCTTTAACTAGTTTACAATGTCTGTTCCACAGACCTGTTAATCTGTGGGAGAACAATTTATGATCTTGAGACTTTGTTTCAAGTTCAATGATGTTGTGTGCATCTCTGCTGATTTTAGCCTGTTTATGTTTGGAGAAAATGTGGTGTGAGATTTCAAAACATCAAACTAGAAAGCAAATTCACCTCCAGACACAAAGATCTAGGAACTAATTTTAGTCTGGGGATGGTTCAGCATTCCTCAGAGGACAAGCTGTATAAATGAAGATCTTTCTTTACATTAAAGCTTTAAGAATTAAAGAATCCCTACAGTGCAGAGAGAGGCCATTCAGCCCAACAAGTCTGCACAGACTCTCTGAAAGAGCATTTACCCAGCCCTGCCCCCCACACCCCCACCCACAACTCCATGCATTTAGCATGGCCAATCTATCTAACCTTCACATCTTTGGATTGTGGAGGAAACCGGAGACCCAGAGGAAATACACGCAGACACGGGGAGAATGTGCAAACTACAGACAGACAGTGACCAGAATTGAATCCAGGTTCCTGACACTGTGAGGTAGCAGCACTAACCATTGTGTCACTGCTGTGTGCAGTTTATAAAAACACTAGTTGAAATGTTCAGAATGACTCTTAAATCTAGTGGCTCCTATATTGGCCCTGTGTTGTATACCTGTCACTTTGCTGTGCTATCTGTTGGTGGGTTAAGTGGAACACCTTGTAGGGTATCAGGAGTGCTAGGTTACCTGATTATAGGATGGCACAGTGGTTAGCACTGCAGGCTCATAGTGCCAGGGACCTGGGTTCAATTCCCTGCTCGGGTCGCTGTGTGGAATCTGCACATTCTCCCCGTGTCTGTGTGGGTTTCCTCTGGGTGTTCCACTTTCCTCCCACAATCTGAAAGACAGGCTGATTAGGTGCATTGACCATGCTAAAGTCTCCCTCAGTGTACCCGAACAGGTGCCAGAGTGTGGCGACAAGGGGATTTTCACAGTAACTTCATTGCAGTGTTAATATAAACCTACTTGTGGCATGAATAATAGAAACTAGAATCAGGAGTAGGCCATTCGGCCCTTCGAGCCTGCTCTGCCATTCATTATGATCATCGAATTCCCACATACTTCTCGATCCTTTTAGCCCAAGAACTATACCTAATTTCTTCTTGAAATCACACGTTTCAGCTTCAACTACTTTCTGTGGTTTAACTTAAAAAAAAAACAGTTTTTGGGCTAATCTTGAAGTCCAGTTCCTTTAATCCTGAGACACGGTTGGTACTTTGCCTAAGTAGTCATTCTTCAAGCTTGGCTCGAGATGGTTGCTATTTGTACAATTTAACCAAGACATTTAGTATTGAGCTTAATCAATGAGTCGTGGAATAATTCAGCACCAAAGAAAGCTAGGTGACCAGTTGTGCCTGTTTAAGCTGTTTGAAAGCACTAACCGATATTTAGCACAATGCTGCTTTTTCCTCATAGTACATTTTTCTACTTCAAGCATTTGTCCAATTCCCTTGCAGATGTTTTTTTATTGTCTCTGCCTCTACTGTTTGAAAAAAAAACAGTCTGAACTGTTTTAATAACTGCCCTAAATTAATCCTCTGGCTAATCCACTCAGGGATTTTGTTTTTGCCTTCCTTAGATCTGAAGGATTTTCCAATTTCCACTAGCAATTTATAATCTAGAAAAATTACCAGCAATTTGTGTTAACTTTAAGAATAACATTTAAGATTAATATTTTTTAAACTCTCCAATCTCCCACGCTTACCGTAACTCCCAAACACTGAGGGCAAAACGGCACTCTGTTCACAGATGCTTTCCAGCAGGAATCATTGGATTGTAGAGGGAAAGCTGTCAGCAAAGAGTTTCTCCAGTTAATACTTTCCCCTCAACTATTCTCACCAAAGGCTAGCTCATCTGCTCAGTACCTCATTGTTCTTTGTGGGATCTTATTTTGTGCAAAAGATGAAAATAGCATCATGCTTCAGTGTTATTGTACATGAACCTCTTTCTGTGTCAAGAGTGAGTCAAAGGGACTGAAGCATTGGTAATAGCTGGGTGTGTTTGTCAAATTTGAGTGTTCAGTTCCATTCCACAAGGTCTGATGTTTAAGCAGCAGTGGTGGTCTACAGCAGGGCTTGAATAACATCTGTGTTGTGCTGGTTAGTGCAAATAGTATTGCACCAGCAAGACAATGACCATTTTGTAAAGAGAAAATTCGGCCATTTCCCCTTAACCTTGAGCAACATCACAAGCCCAGGATCTGTAGCAGTGCATGACGCAGGCCAACAATGAACTACTTGGGAATAGGTAATAAATAGCACATTTTCGGTTTCCTACATCCCAAGAACAAATTTATTTAACACAAGGCTGAGTAAACTTAAGGATTCAAATAAGTAACTTTCAATAAATTTAGACTGCTTCAGTGATTGATTACAATGTGATAATTTCACTTCTGTAAAGATTTCAGTGTGTTCAGAATGGTTCTAATTTCCATCAACTCAAATACAGAAAACATTAAATGCAGATACAGCAATGATAGAATCCCGATGGTGCAGAAGGAGACCATTTGGGGCATCAAGTCTACACTAACAACAATCCCACTCCATCCCTGTACTCTCACGTATTTACCTTGTTAGTCTCCCGCTGACACTAAGGAGCAATTTAGCATAGTTAATCCATCGAACCTGTACAGCTTTGCCGTGTGGGAGGAAACCCACGCAGACACGAGGAGAATGTGCAAACTCCACACAATCACCTGAGGCCAGAATTGAACCTGGGTCCCTGGTGCTGTGACGCAGCAGTGCTAACCACAATACCACCATGCAGTGGCTGAGGACACTTTAATGATTTGTGTCATCTTATGGATGACCTTTTAAATCAGATGTCACTGGAGTTTTCCTGTCTCAAGTTTTCCAATTTGCTGTTCTCAAGATGGATCTCTTCCATTCCAGAGTCCTGCCCATCCCAAAATTGAGCATTTCCTCTTGGATACCAACACTGGAGTCCATTCCATCTTTGTCTCTCTGAAGAGACAGAGCCTGGTGCATCCCAACAGGAAAAAGGAAGTGGATAGGTGGCCTGGCTGGACTTGACACCACAGGAAGACTAGCCACCTTCCTCACTCCTCCTTCCGGGAGTGGGATGTCCAAGGACAGCTGAAAATATTGTACAATGGTAGGACCGATGTGTCCAAAAACAACCACATGAGAAGCAGTCGTGTAAATTCTCTCAGTGTGATGGGACAATAACAACATAAGAACCAGGAGTAGGAATCGGCCATCTGGCCCCTCGAGCCTGCTCCACCATTCAATAAGATTATTGTTGATCTTTTTGTGGACTCAGCTCCACTTACCCGCCCATTCATCATAACCCTTAATTCCTTTATTGTTCAAAAATTTATCTATCCTTGCCTTAAAAACATTCAATGAGGTAGCCTCAAATGCTTCACTGGGCAGGGAATTCCACAGATTCACAATCCACTGTATGAAGAAGTTGCTCCTCAACTCAGTTCTAAATCTGCTCCGTTATTTTGAGGCCATGCCCCCTAGTTCTAATTTCACCCGCTAGTGGAAACAACTTCCCTGCTTCTAGCTTATCTATTCCCTTCACAATCTTATATGGTTCTATAAGATCTCTCATCATTCTTCCGAATTCCAATGAGTATAGCCCCAGTCTATTCAATCTCTCCTCATAAGCCAATCCTCTCAAATCCGGAATCAACCTAGTGAATCTCCTCTGCACCCCCTCCAGTGCCAGTATATCCTCTCTCAAATAAGGAGATCAAAACTGTACACAGTAACTCCAGGTGTGGCCTCACCAGCACCTTATATAGCTGTAACATAACCTCACTGTTTTTAAACTCCATCCCTCTAGCAATGAAGAATAAAATTCCATTTGCCTTTTTAATTACCTGCTGCACCTGCAAACCAACTCCTTGAGATTCCTGCACAAGGACACCCAGGTCCCTCTGCACAGCAGCATGCTGCAATTTTTTACCCATTTAAATAATAGTCCATTTTGCTGTTATTCCTACAAAATGGATGACCTTATGTTTACTAACATTGTACTCCATCTGCCAGACTCTCGCCCACTCACTTAGACTATCTATATCCCTTTGCAGATTTTCAGCATCCTTTGCAAACTTTGCTCTTTCACCCATCTTAGCGTCATCTGCGAATTTTGACACACTGCACTTGGTCCCCAACTCCAAATTGTCTATGTAAATTGTAAACAATTGTAGTCTCAACACTGATCCCTGAGGCACACCACTAGTCACTGATCATCAACCAGAAAAACCCCCCTTTACCCCCACTCTTTGCTTTCTGTTAATTAACCAATCCTCTATTCATGCTAATACATTACCCGTAAATCTGTGCACCTTTATCTTATATAGCAGTCTTTGGTGTGGCACCTTGTCAAATGCCTTCTGAAAATCCAGATACATCACATCCATTACACTCTCTCTAACCCTTAACAGCTAACACAAACTCTGCTATCAACATCTATCCCAAAGAGATAATGACAGCTTTATTAACGCATGTTTAGAAGTTCCTCTCTGTGGAACAACTTCACAATTTCTCTGCAGAAATCAAATCACATTCACTAATGATCTTTCTCACACTCCTTCATGTGATTCTTTGCTATTCTGCACTACATCCTCATTCAAAAATCTATCTCCATCAATCTGACTCTCACTCACCACCTGCATAAAGAACAACATTTTTTCACCTTCTTACCCGGCCTGTTCCTGACCTGTCCATCACCTCCCTCTGGCCAACAATCACTTCCCTCTGCCCACCAATCACCTCCCTCTGCCCATCAACCACCTCCCCAGTGAGTCCACCATCTCCCCCTGTCCATTGACAACCTTTGCTGCCCTTCCATCATCTCCCCTCATTTATTGACCATCTCTTGCCCAGTGACCACCTCCCTGCTATGTCCACCACCTCTCGCCCACTGACTACCTCTCTCTGCCATCAACCACCCCCCCACTTGTCCAGCACCTCTCACCCATTGACCACCTCCCCAGCCTGTCCACCACTTCTCGCCCATTGACCACCTCTCCAGCCTGTCCACCACTTCTCGCCCATTGACCACCTCTCCAGCCTGTCCACCACCTCTCACCCATTGACTATCTCCCCAGCCTGTCTACCCTTTGTAACTAATGTCTGATGTGTTAAAGACCTGCTGATAGGCACTAATGAAACTAAACATTTCTATAATATAAACTCTCCTGCCAGATATTTCTAAGTTCCTCCATCTACAAGATGCTTTTGCAGCAACTTATCACAATTCCTTTCACAATGCCTCCCCGAGCTCAGGCACCTACACTCCTGGGCACCCAAATATAAACAGCAGCAGCTACAAGTTCCAGTCTGCCTCAGAAATACATCACTGTTCCTTCATCATCGCTGGTTTAAGAGCTCCACTTTCTTAAGGGCAACAGGGGATTTCCAGCAATGTCCCACCCCAGGAAATCTTCCTTTTAAACATTGCTGCTTCAATGGGGATTCTCCAACCTTTGTATCACAATCAAACTCTTAGTTTAATTTCACTCCATGTAAACTCCACCAGCTGCATCTCACTTTCCATTCAGAACCTTCCAGCTTTCTTAAATCAGAACCACAGTGCCCGTTTCCCCGACAGCAGCTGTCGATAATGCTTAAACTCCACAATTTACACCTCCACTAGACATTTCTTCCATTGCCATCTCCTTTATCCTTTTACCATCATCTCTTTAATCTCTGCTATCCACTCCCTAACCCTATCAAAACCTTCCTCCCTCCCCTGTCCCTGCCTCTGGATTTGTTTAAAATATTTATTGTTCCTGGAGGCAGGTCATTGTCTTGAGAATTAATTTTTACTAATTCACCTCAATCTGTGTTTGCTGTTAATTACTACTGAGATAGATTATATACATACATACTGAGTATCTTTTACATTTGAGTTTAGTGCAATTTATTAAGTTTAGAACATAGAACATAGAACATAGAACAATACAGCACAGAACAGGCCCTTCGGCCCTCGATGTTGTGCCGACCAAAATAAAAAGCAATGCCCCTCCTAACTAACCATTCCCTTCTCATCCATATACTTATCAACTACCTCTTAAACGCCACCAAACTTGGCGCATCACAACAGCTGCAGGCAGGGCATTCCACTCCCAACACCACCAACCACACAACCCAACAACCCACACCCACAAAACCCACCACCCCCCAGCTCTGCAATTGTCCAAGTCCTCTGAAACTAAACACCCCCTTCACATCTACCACCCACCAACTTTAGTTCATCTGCAAATTTACTATCCATCCCTCAATACCCTCACCAGATCATTTATAAAAATACAAACAGCAGGGCCCCAAAACAGACCCCTGAGCCACCACTCGTCACCGCTCCACAGAAATCTCCATCAACCACCACCCTCTTCTTCTTCTGCCAGCCAATTCTAATCATTAGCTAAACACCCTCATCCACACGCATTTCTGTAAGTCTTCCATGGCCACCTTATCAAAAGCCTTACTAAAGCCATATATACTACCAACCGCCTTACCCCATCCACCTCTCGGTCACTTCTCAAAAAACTCAATGAGGTTAGTAAGGCATGACCTACCCTTCACGAAACCATGCTGACTATCCCCAATCAATTCATTTCTCTCAAATAACTATAATCCTATCCCTAATAATTCTCTCCAATACCTTGCCCACCACAGAAGTAAGACTCACTGGCCTATAATTCCCTGGAAGGTCTCTCTTCCCCTTCTTAAACTAATTTTAGTGAAAATTAGTTCTGAATTTGGCTAGTTCTGCACAGTGGGCCCCTGAGGGTGCAGAAGGGGTGCTGGGGAGGTGTGAGGGTTCAGGGACACGTTACAGATTTCCGACCCTCGCACAGCCAGCTGACAGGTCAGTGTGCAATGTCTGGGGAACAGGACAGTCAGTGCTAACCCACTGCAGCAATCAACTCGATTCCAGAGTGGGTCACAGCTCAGCATGTGAGGATAGGGATTGGATGGAATCTCCAATCCAATACTTCAATTTGTCAACATCTAAACATCTAAAAATGGAATTTCCTGGAATCATAAACTAATCAAACTGTTATTCTGGAATTCCTCCCCCTTCTCTGTAACCGTTCTATTTTACAGTGAACTCCCAGGTGGATTCTCTCTGTGTTAATACTGTCAGTGATGTATAACATTAGAAAGTGATCAGTAACAATATCAAAACGGGTTCAGCCCATCTCTAAATCTTCCAGTTTGAAACTTCACTGTCACTGGATGAATGAAGTCACTGATTTCCGATTGGCCACTCACTCTGGCCTCTCCGGCAGCCTATCATGTTGTTGCTTTAACCATGTTTGTCATCAGATTCAGATCCCAAACTGACTATCTGCAAATGAAGAGAGTCCCCACTGCCCCCCGTGCTGCTGATTGGGTGGGTCTGGAGGTGTCAGGGACAATTCCCCTCCCTCCGCTTCACCCCTGGTCAATGCTCCGTGCTCTGTTCCATTTTCAGGCACAGCCCCAATCAGCCCCTCCTGAGGCAGTTTTAAATTTGTTTAATCTTCCTCAACAATGAATGTAACATCAGCAAGAGCTCTTCCTGTCAGACTCAATCCCTCCATCTCCTCTGCTGAGTCCAGATTGGGGGAATCCTTCTGTTCCCCCAGTTTGAGATTGGCTGATTCGATCTCCAGTGTTAAACTTTGATTGGTGGGAATGTTTTCCTTTGTTAAATATTGATTGGTTCTTTCCCTTTGGCTATTTTGCCCTGAACACGGATTGGTGGACTGGCGATGAGATCCTGAACACGGATTGGTTGATTCTTTGTGGTGCTGGAAATTGAAGACCAGTTGGTGTTTCAGTGAGCTGGATTGATTCGTGGTTTCGTTCTGTATATTCTGATTGTCCATCAGCTCCTCCTGTTTCTGCAGCTCGGCTAAAGCTTTAGCTAAAAAGGAAAATAAGAAAATCAGACATCATATTAATGTTAAATCCAAAATCAAACACTGAACTATAACAAAACTGCAATATCTCTCTGCTTCATATCTAACAGCACACAGACTGATAGAGTATATCAGAGAACACTCAGTGTTAGATTGGATTCACAGGAAGCTCAGACAGGGACAAGGATAACAGGTTCCCTCTTCTGAAGGACATTTGAAAGCTTGCACGTGTATTTTGCAGGCCTGTGAAGAATAGGTGAGGGTGTTAGCATTAGGTAAATTTCAGACAGCTAGCAGTGACAGAATGGCTGAATGGCCTCCATCATTGCAATGATCTGCTAGAATAATGTATTTTCCAGGTGTCAAACACAGATCCCGAACACAGTCCCATTCAGTACGGAAGTGCCTCAGTATCTTAAACATGCCTCGCCTGTACGCTGCAGAGGGATCTTTACTCTGGATTTAACCCCGTGCTGTATCTGTCCTGGATGTGTTTGATGGGGACAGTGTAGAGGGAGCTTTACTCTGTATCTAACCCTGTGCTGTATCTGTCCTGGGATAGTTTGACTTCAAATCTTAATGAGCAGTGTGTCCGTGCTGATGGGGTTGGATGCAAGTTAGCAGAAAGCAGTGTATCGGGCTGTGTGTCTTTTACCTGCCAGCACCTTGCTGCGCTGTGATGCTTCATTAGCGAGAGTGTATGAGAGATTAATAATCCGCTCCCTCTCTCTGTCTCTCAGCTGCATGGAACGGTCGCAGCTCCCAGCTACATCAGGACTAAAATTACAAAGAAATAGATATTTACTTTATGGCAACTTGTATTGAGAAAGGGCAGACTTGGAAACCCCAGTCACAACTAGAATTGGAGAGTGACGTGTAACAGGGAGTCTAATCAATATTTCCTACAGCAAACAGCGACCAAACCTCCCTGAGCCCCAGTAATAACATGAACCTGCTCCAAACCCTGATAATAATAGAAACCCACCCTGAACCCCGATAATAACAGGAACCCGCCCTGAACCCTGATAATAACAGAAACCCTGAACCCCGATAATAACAGAAACCCCGAACCCCGATAATAACAGAAACCCTGAACCCTGATAATAACAAAAACCCCAAACCCCGATAATAACAGAAACCCTGAACCCCGATAATAACAGAAACCCCGAACCCCGATAATAACAGAAACCCCGAACCCCGATAATAACAGAAACCCCGAACCCCGATAATAACAGAAACCCCAAACCCCGATAATAACAGAAACCCTGAACCCCGATAATAACAGAAACCCCGAACCCCGATAATAACAGAAACCCCGAACCCCGATAATAACAGAAACCCCAAACCCCGATAATAACAGAAACCCTGAACCGATAATAACAAAAACCCCAAACCCCGATATACAGAAACCCAAACCCCGATAATAACAGAAACCCGAACCCGATAATACAGAAACCCCAAACCCCGATAATACAGAAACGAACCTGATAATAACAGAACCCTGAACCCCGATAATAACAGAAAACCCAAACCCCGATAATAACAGAAACCCCGAACCCCGATAATAACAGAAACCCCAAACCCCGATAATAACAGAAACCCTGAACCCCGATAATAACAGAAACCCCGAACCCCGATAATAACAGAAACCCTGAACCCCGATAATAACAGAAACCCCAAACCCCGATAATAACAGAAACCCTGAACCCTGATAATAACAGAAACCCCGAACCCCGATAATAACAGAAACCCCGAACCCCGATAATAACAGAAACCCCGAACCCCGATAATAACAGAAACCCCAAACCCGATAATAACAGAAACCCCGAACCCCGATAATAACAGAAACCCCGAACCCCGATAATAACAGAAACCCCGAACCCCGATAATAACAGAAACCCCGAACCCCGATAATAACAGAAACCCCGAACCCCGATAATAACAGAAACCCCGAACCCCGATAATAACAGAAACCCTGAACCCCGATAATAACAGAAACCCCGAACCCCGATAATAACAGAAACCCCGAACCCACCGATAATAACAAAACCCCGAACCCCTTAAATACAGAAACCCGCCCCTGAACCCCGATCATAACAGAAACCCCAACTCCGATAATAAACATAAACCCCGAACCCCGATAATACAGAAACCGCCCTGAACCCCGATAATAACAGACACCCCAAACTCCGATATACCGAAAACCCTGNNCCGATAATAACAGAAACCCCAAACCCCGATAATAACAGAAACCCCGAACCCCGATAATAACAGAAACCTGCCCTGAACCCCGATAATAACAGAAACCCTGAACCCTGATAATAACAGAAACCCCGAACCCCGATAATAACAGAAACCTGCCCTGAACCCCTATAATAACAGAAACCCCGAACCCTGATAATAACAGAAACCCTGAACCCTGATAATAACAGAAACCCCGAACCCCGATAATAACAGAAACTGCCCTGAACTCCGATAATAACAGAAACCCCGAACCCTGATAATAACAGAAACCCTGAACCCTGATAATAACAGAAACCCCGAACCCCGATAATAACAGAAACCCCGAACCCTGATAATAACAGAAAACCCGAACCCCGATAATAACAGAAACCTGCCCTGAACCCCGATAATAACAGAAACCCCGAACCCCGATAATAACAGAAACCCCGAACCCTGATATAAAAACCGAACCCATAAACAGAAACCCGAACCCCGATAATAACAGAAACCTGCCAACCGATAATAACAGAAACCCCGAACCCCGATAATAACAGAAACCCCGAACCCCGATAATAACAGAAACCCTGAACGATAATAACAGAAACCCCGAACCCCGATAATAACAGAAACCCGAACCCCGATAATAACAGAAACTGCCCTGAACCACTGATATAACAGAAACCCCGAACCCCGATAATAACAGAAACCCTGACCTGATAATAACAGAAACCCCGAACCCCGATAATAACAGAAACCCTGAACCCCGATAATAACAGAAACCCTGAACCCCGATAATAACAGAAACCCCGAACCCCGATAATAACAGAAACCCACCCCGATAATAACAGAAACCCCGAACCCCGATAATAACAGAAACCACAAACCTCGATAATAACAGAAACCTGCCCTGAACCCCGATAATAACAGAAACCCGCCCCGAACCCCGATAATAACAGAAACCCCAAACCCCGATAATAACAGAAACCCCGAACCCCGATAATAACAGAAACCCACCCTGACAATAACAGAAACCCCGAACCCCAATAATAACAGAAACCCTGAACCCCGATAATAACAGAAACCCCAAACCCCGATAATAACAGAAACCTGCCCTGAACCAGGATAATAACAGAAACCCCGAACCCCGATAATAACAGAAACCTGCCCTGAACCCCGATAATAACAGAAACCCCGAACCCCGATAATAACAGAAACCTGCCCTGAACCCCGATAATAACAGAAACCCCGAACCCCGATAATAACAGAAACCCCGAACCCTGATAATAACAGAACCCTATCCCGAACCCGATAATAGAGAAACCTGCCCTGAACCCCGATAATAACAGAATCCTGCCTGAACCCCGATAATAACAGAAACCCTGAACCCTGATAATAACAGAAACCCTGAACCCTGATAATAACAGAAACCACAACCTGATAATAACAGAAACCCTGAACCCTGATAATAACAGAAACCTGCCCTGAACCCCGATAATAACAGAAACCTGCCCTGAACCCCGATAATAACAGAAACCCGAACCTGATAATAACAGAAACCCCGAACCCTGATAATAACAGAACCCTATCCCGAACCCGATAATAGAAGAAACCTGCCCTGAACCCCGATAATAACAGAATCCTGCGTGAACCCTGATAATAACAGAAACCCCGAACCGATAATAACAGAAACCCCGAACCCCGATAATAACAGAAACCCCCGACACGATAATAACAGAAACCCCAAACCCCGATAATAACAGAAACCCTGAACCCCGATAATAACAGAAACCCCAAACCTGATAATAACAGAAACCCTGAACCCGATAATAACAGAAACCCCAAACCGATAATAACAGAAACCCTGAACCCCGATAATAACAGAAACCCCAAACCCCGATATAACAGAAACCCCAAACCCCGATAATAACAGAAACCTGCCCTGAACCCCGATAATAACAGAAACCCCAAACTCCGATAATAACAGAACCCCAAACCCCGATAATAACAGAAACCTGCCCTGAACACCGATAATAACAGAAACCCCAACCCCGATAATAACAGAAACCTGCCCTGAACCCCGATAATAACAGAAACCCCAACTCTGATAATAACAGAAACCCCGAACCCTGATAATAACAGAAACCTGCCCTGAACCCCGATAATACAGAAACTGCCTGAACCCCGATAATAACAGAAACCCTGAACCCCGATAATAACAGAAACCTGCCCTGAACCCCGATAATAACAGAAACCCAAACCCTGATAATAAAGAAACCCCGAACCCCGATAATAACAGAAACCTGAACCTATAATAAAGAAACCCCGAACCCGATAATAACAGAAACCCCGAACCCCGATAATAACAGAAACCTGCCCTGAACCCCGATAATAACAGAAACCCCAAACCCTGATAATAACAGAACCCCAAACCCCGATAATAACAGAAACCCTGAACCCCGATAATAACAGAAACCCCAAAACTCTGATAATAACAGAAACCCCGAACCGATAATAGAAAGAAACCTAACAGAAACCCGAACCCGATAATAACAGAAACCCCAACCCCGAACCCTACCGAATCCCGATAATAACAGAAACCCCAAACCTGATAATAACAGAAACCTGCCCTGAACCCCGATAATAACAGAAACCCCGAACCCCGAAATAACAAAACAAACCCTGATAATAACAGAAACCCCGAACCCTGATAATAATGAACCCCGATAATACAGAAACCTGCCCTGAGAACCCTGAACCCCGATAATAACAGAAACCCAAACCAGAAACAGAACCCCTCGAACCCGATAATAACAGAAACCCTGAACCAATAACAGAAACCCCCCCCCCCGATAATAACAGAAACCGTGAACCCCGATAATAGATAATAAACAGAAACCCCAAACCTGATAATAACAGAAACCCGAACCCTGATAATAGAAGAAACCTGCCCTGAACACCGAATAACAGAAACCCCCGAACCCGATAATAACAGAAACCCGGAACCCCGAACCCCGATAATAACGGAACCCGAACCCGCCCCGAACACCAATAATAACAGAAACCCCAAACCCCAATAATAACAGATACCCTCCCTGAACCCCGATAATAACAGAAACCCCGAACCCTGATAATAGAAGAAACCTGCCCTGAACACCGATAATAACAGAAACCCTGAACCCCGATAATAAGAACCGAACCCTGATAATAACAGAAACCCCGAACCCGATAATAACAGAAACCCCAAACCCTGATAATAACAGAAACCCCAACCCGATAATAACAGAAACCCCAAATGATAACGAAAACCCGAACTGATAATAACAAACCCAAACCCTGATAATAACAGAAACCCCGAACCCTGATAATAACAGAAACCGTAATCAGAACAAACCCGATAATAGAAGAAACCTGCCCTGAACCCCGATAATAACAGAAACCCCAAACCCGATAATAATAAAACAGAAACCCGATAATAACAGAAACCCCAAACCCCGATAATAAAAGAAACCTGCCCTGAACCCCGATAATAACAGAAACCTGATAATGAAACCCCGACCCTGAAACCCTGACACCGATAATAACAGAAACCTACCCTGAACCCGACCCCGATAATAACAGAAACCTGCCCTGAACCCCGATAATAACAGAAACCCCGAACCCCGATAATAACAGAAACCCTGAACCCCGATAATAACAGAAAACCCCTGAACATCGATAATAACAGAAACCCCAAACCCTGATAATACAGAACCCATCCCGAATATAATAAGAAGAAACCTGCCGAACCCCGATAATAACAGAAACCTGAACCCTGATAATAACAGAAACCCCGAACCCTGATAATAACAGAAACCCTGATAATAACAGAAACCCTGAACCCCGATAATAACAGAAACCCGCCCGAACACCGAACCCTGAATAATAACAGAAACCCCGAAACCTCAATAATAACAGAAACCTACCCTCCCTGATAACAGAAACCCTGAACCCCGATAATAACAGAAACCCCGAACCCCCCGAATAATAGAAGAAGAAAAACTGCCCTGAACCCCGATAATAACAGAAACCCTGAACCCCGATAATAACAGAAACCCCAAACCCCGATAATAACAGAACCCCGAACCCCGATAATAACAGAAACCCCGAACCCCGATAATAACAGAAACCTGCCCTGAACCCCGATAATAACAGAAACCCCGAACCCGATAATAACAGAACCTGCCCTGAACCCTGATAATAACAGAAACCCCAAACCCCAATAATAACAGAAACCTGCCCTGAACCCCGATAATAACAGAAACCTCCCTGAACCCATATAATAACAGAAACCGACCAAAACCCCGATAGTAACAGAAACCCGATAATAACGAAACTCCGAACCCGATAATAACAGAAACCCGAACCCCGATAATAACAGAAACCCCGAACCCCGATAATAACAGAAACCCCGAACCCTGATAATAACAGAAACCCTGAACCCCGATAATAACAGAAACCCCGAACCCCGATAATAACAGAAACCCCGAACCCCGATAATAACCGTAACGCTGAACCCCGATGATAACAGAAATCTGCCCTGAACCCCGATTACAACAGAAACCCTGAACCCTGATAATAACAGAAACCCTCCCTGAACGCCGATAATAACAGAAACCCACCCCGAACCCCAATAATAACAGAAATCCACCCCAAACCCAGATAATAACAGAAACCCCGAAAACAGCAGAACCCGCCCTGAACCCCGATAATAACAGAAACCCCGAACCCCGATAATAACAGAAACCCGAAAAACAAGAAACCCGCCCTAAACACCGATAATAACAGAAACCCCTGAACCCCGATAATAACAGAAACCCGAACCCCGATAATAGACAGAAACCTGACCCCGATAATAACAGAAACCCCGAACCCGATAATAACAGAAACCCCGAACCCCGATAATAACAGAAACCCTGAACCCCGATAATAACAGAAACCCCGAACCCTGATAATAACAGAAACCCCAAACCCTGATAATAACAGAACCCTATCCCGAATCCCGATAACAACAGGTACAGAACCGCCTCTCCCCGCAACTGTCAGTAACCTGAACTGTTTTTGGGGAGGTGATGTTCCAGAAGGGCTGCATTGGAAACCCCTCTAATCATAGGAGCTAAGGAAACAGTTGGGAGGAGGAGAGACAGCATGGTAGGGGGATAGTGTGGGGGGGGGACAGTGTGGGGGGGACAGTGTGGGGGGGAAAACGCGTGTGGGGGAACAGCATGGGGGTGACAGCGGGATGGGGGCACTGTGGGGAGTGCAGCGCGGGGGAACAGCTCAGGGGGTTAACAGTGTGGGGGGTATAGTGTAGGCAGGCACATCATGGGGGGTGCAGTCTGGGGTAAAGGGCTGCCGCTCACATAGGGGTTTGTGCAATTACTCAATGGATAAATTTGAAGGTGAGAAAGTAGTGATGCTGGATTAAACTCTGAATTTTCCTGCAGATTAGAGGAGAATTGGATCAGCAGTGATCACACTGCAAAGAAACCCAGAAACAAGAAACTACAGTCAGTCTGAAGCAGCAGTTACAAAGATACCTAAAGGCTGGCTTTGTGAGGCTAACACAGAAAGAAATCTCACAACATCAGGTTAAAGTCCAGCAGGTTTATTTGGCAGTAAACGCCACTCGCTTTCAGAGCACTGCCCCTTCATCTAGACATGGGAGTGGATTCCAGGTTGTACATTCATACATACAAACGTACATACACACAAACATAGGAACATACAAACACATAAGCATATGAACAAATAAATATAGAAATATATGAGTTCGGAGCAGGAGTTGTCCTGATTAGTGAGGGTCACATTGTCAAACAACTTTGTCATATTTGAGTACAACCACTCAGTGTTCTTTCACAGCCATTACTGATCCAGAATTTCCTCTTTCCAGTTCAGAGATTCAATAATAACTTTCAAAAGGAAATCAGATAAATTCTTCAAAAGGAGAAATTTGCAGGGTAACAGGAAAGCAGCAGAGAATGGAAGCGATTGGATTGCACAGGGACAATGGACCAAATGGCCTCCTTCTGTGTTACACGATTGAGATTCCTCACCTGGCCTTTGCAATCATGGTTTTAATTTTCTCCACTGTTCTTTGCTTCTCCTGCAGCTGCTCTGCGCTGAGAGGGGTCTCAGAATCTGCCTCAGTATATCGTGTGGAAATGACAACTTTACTGGGTCGACACTGGAAATGAATTAACTCATTATAACAACCGGTCCAAAACCTTCACATTCTAACTCTCACGCATTCCCGTCACTCTCTCCCTCTCTTTATCACTCCCTCTCCGACTCATAACTCATTCTCCCAATCACTCACGTGCTTTCTCCTTCCACTTTTAACCCTTCTCCCACTCCCAGTCCACCTGTGGCCAGGGTTCTGGTTTTATGAAGTGTCCTTTCTGTCATAGTTGATGAAGATCTGTGGCACACACCACCCGCCCCCTCAGTCCCTAATGGAGAATGGCATCTACATTCTGTAAATGAAACACAACCCAAAAACCCCAGTGTCAGTCTCGCTGCTTTAACCCACGTAGCCAGGATTCCCACCCTAACGATGACACTGTCTCCTGCTGGTGACTGAATGTTTCAGCATCTTGGGAAGGAGCTGTAGAAAATCACCAACACATTCTCACCTCTTTTCTTACCGTGCGCTTACGATCATGGTTTTCTGCTGTCTCTGGCGCTGAGATCTTTGTCACCAATTTACTCGACGCAGTCACAGTTGGACCTCCACCTGGCCCAGGTGCAGGTGTTGTGGGGGCAGTTGGAGAGTTTCCTGGTCTGGTCCGAGAGGGCATCTCACTGGCAGTGAGGTGGGCACCCGTTGAATGGTTAGTCACTGGCCTGTTGGTCAGGAGACTGGCAGAGTTCACTCTTGGTGTCCCTGTCAATGTTCCTCTCTGACAAATCAACAAACAGAGTCTGAATGTGAATCTTACCCCCACTCCTTTTACCAAACTCCAACTCATTGACCTCACTCTGGATTAAAATAATCCAAATCGAATGAAACACACACACTGGGCATTTGCCTGATTTACAGGAATGCCCAATCATTAAAATATCTCCTAGGATTCGCGAGAATCATTATGAGAAGATAAATTAAGCTGATACAACTAGTTTGGATAATTGCTCAGAGTCAGAGAGGTTTACAGCATGGAAACAGGCCCTTCGGCCCAACTTGTCCATGCTGCCCCTTTTTTAAACCCCTAAGCTAATTCCAATTGCTTGCATTTGGCCCATATCCCTCTAAACCCATCGTACCCATTTTTAAAAGACAAAATTGTACCTGCTTCTACTACTGCCTCTGGCAGCTTGTTCCAAACACTCACCATCCTCTGTGTGAAAAAATTGTCCCACTGAAATCTTAAACAATATGGTAATTTCAGCAATCACATAATGTAACTATCCTAGTGAATATTTTGACATTTCTTAATTCAGACTATCTTAGAAAAATATAACCACATTAGTTTAACATGGTCTCATAAAACCATGTACAAACCTCAGCCACTGCGAACGGGAAGAAGTGGAGAAAGATCCAGTTTTAATTTTTATTTGCTCACTAACTATTCCAGATTGAATAGAGAGAATGTGGAATGGAGATAGGCATTGCAATCATCCAGATCAGTCAGACTCACCATGATTGGTGACACAGCCACACTTCTCTGGGACAGGAGACCAGCCCGAGGTTTCTGGTGGAGATGTCCTTCTAGATGTCGCTTCATTCTTTCCATCTGCTCCTCAGCACTCATCTTTCCTTTCCTGCCAACCCCTCCAATACTCACTGAATGTTGACCCTGGCAACACAGAGATAACAAGACAGAGTATCACACACACCTCCCACTTCCATCTCTCTTCCAATGATTGATAAGAACTAGGAGCAGGAATCAGCCATCTGGCCCCTCGAGCCTGCTCCATCATTCAATAAGATCATGGCTGATCTTTTTGTGGACTCAGCTCCACTTACCCGCCTACTCACCATAACCCTTAATTCCTTTACTGTTCAAAAATTTATCTATCCTTGCCTTAAAAACATTCAATGAGGGAACCTCAACTGCTTCACTGGGGAGGGAATTCCACAGATTCACAACCCTTTGTGTGAAGAAGTTCCTCCTCAACTCAGTCCTAAATCTGCTTCCCCTTATTTTGTGGCTATGCCCCCTAGTTCTACTTTCACCTGCCAGTGGAAACAACTTCCCTGCTTCTATCTTATCTTTTCCCTTCACAATCTTATATGTTTCTATAAGATCTCCCCTCATTCTTCTGAATTCCAATGAGCATAGCCCCAGTCCGCTCAGTCTCTCCTCATAAGCCAACCCTCTCAACTCTGGAATCAACTGAGTGAATCTCCTCTGCACTCGCTCCATTGCCAGTATATCCTTTCTCCACACTCTCTGACCTTTCGTCCCATTATTCCATTGTAGAGTCTGCAATGAACTCCCAACAAGACGAATAATCAAATAACTCCAGTGGAAAAGACGGGAGTTCCCAGTTGAGGGAGAGTGTAAAATTGGGAAGGATTTTGATGGAGTGGATGAAAAGATTTTGGTTCCATTGGTGGGAGGATGGATAGCCAGCAGACACAGAATCATACAACCGTACAGTGCAGAAAGAGGCCATTTGGCCCATCGAGTCTGCACTGACCAGAACCTCACCCTAGTCCTATTCCTGAAACTCTACATATTTACTCTGCTAATCTCCTGACACTAAGGGGCAATTTAGCCCGGTCAATGCACCCTAACCTGCATCCAAGGAAACCCATGAAGATACGGGGAGGATGTGCACTATCCACACAGACAGTGACACAAGCTGGGAATCGAACCGGGGGGGCTCAGGGCAGTGGTGGTGGGGCGGGGTGGTGGTGGGGCAGGGGGTGGGGGGGGGGGTGGTGGTGTTGGAAGCACTGGGATTCTCAGCGGGGATTTGGAGAGGTTCAGATACCTTGTGGTTTGCACTCGTCACTGGGTTACTGTGGACACTGTCGCTCTGTCGCTGTGTGTGTTTCTGCTCCGGGGGGGTTGCGGGAAATACAGGTTTGGTATCTAAGTGTTCTGGGGGGTTCTGCTCGCTCTGAGGCCAGGAGTGGGGGAGGGGCGGGCGGCTGGGGATAACATCTGCAACCTGGAGGGTCAGAAATAACAAGGAGACCGGTTAAACAGAACACCCCCCACTTCCAACTCCCAGCCTCACAGCCCACCCTCCCCCACGACTCCTCCCCCCCTCCCCACCTTCCCTCCCTGAATCCCCACCCCATCCCCAGCCTCACAGCCCACCTTCCCAATCGACTCCTCCCCTCATCCCCACGCTCCCTCTTCGAATCCCCACCACCAATCCCCAGCCTCACAGCCCACCCTTCCCACCGACTCCTCACCCCCCCATCCCCACCCGCCTTCCCCAAACCCCAACCCCCATCACCACCCTCATCCTCACAGCCCATTCTCCCCCACCAACTCCTCATTCCTTCCTCAACCCTTCATCCCCCAATCTCTACCCTCATCTTCACTCTCACCCCCACCCTCCCCCCTCTTCCTCACACCCACCCACCCCCCACATTCTTCCCCCACCCCCACATGGTGTCACTCACCTCTCCTGGGGTCAGTGGCTGGGTACGGGTTGGAGATGGCAGTGGGGATAAGCCAAGAGGAATTTGCTGGGAGTCACTCTGACACTCTGAGGGAAAATGGAGACCTGGGGAGACTGTAAACATTGCTGAGGGAAAATCCCAGAACACAGATTAAAGCAGGAGAAAGACAGCATTCCAGAACATTCCCCAGCACACCGGTAAGAATAATAAATAACAGCAACCATAGGGAATGTACGCAGCTGTAAACAGCCAAAACTAACCCCTTAGATTGAATAGAATCAGGGCCTGATGGAATGGATTCTATATCCATATGGATACCAGGAGGTATGAATTCCATAGGATAGACTGAATAAATCATATGGATTCTATAGGGCATTAATATTATCGGGTATCAATGGAATTAATGTGTGTGGGACTAGTACCCCAGTGAGAGTCAGTGTGTGTGGGACCCCAGTGAGAGTCAGTGTGTGTGGGACCCCAGTGAGAGTCAGTGTGTGTGGGACCCCAGTGAGAGTCAGTGTATGTGGGACCCGTACCTCAGTGACAGTCAATGTGTGTGTGGGACCCGTACCCCAGTGAGAGTCAGTGTGTGTGGGACCCGTATCCCAGTGAGAGTCAGTGTATGTGGGACCCGTATCCCAGTGAGAGTCAGTGTATGTGGGACCCGTATCCCAGTGAGAGTCAGTGTATGTGGGACCCGTATCCCAGTGAGAGTCAGTGTGTGTGGGACCCGTATCCCAGTGAGAGTCAGTGTGTGTGGGACCCGTACCCCAGTGAGAGTCAGTGTGTGTGGGACCTGTATTCCAGTGAGAGTCAGTTTGTGTGGGACCCGTATCCAGTGAGAGTCAGTGTGTGTGGGACCCGTATCCCAGTGAGAGTCAGGTGTGTGGGACCCGTATCCCAGTGAGAGTCAGTGTGTGTGGGACCCGTATCCCAGTGAGAGTCAGTGTGTGTGGGACCCGTTATCCCAGTGAGAGTCAGTGTGTGTGGGACCCGTACCCCAGTGAGAGTCAGTGTGTGTGGGACCCGTACCCCAGTGAGAGTAGTGTGTGTGGGACCCATACCCCAGTGAGAGTCAGTGTGTGTGGACCCAGTGAGAGTCAGTGTGTGTGGGACCCGTACCAGTGAGAGTCAGTGTGTGTGTGGGACCCCAGTGAGAGTCAGTGTGTGTGGGGGACCCCAGTGAGAGTCAGTGTGTGTGGGGGACCCCAGTGAGAGTCAGTGTGTGTGGGGGACCCCAGTGAGAGTCAGTGTGTGTGGGACTCCAGTGAGAGTCAGTGTATGTAGGACCCGTACCTCAGTGAGAGTCAGTGTGTGTGGGGGACCTCAGTGAGAGTCAGTGTGTGTGGGGGACCCCAGTGAGAGTCAGTGTGTGTGGGGGACCCCAGTGAGAATTGTATGATGGAATTGCAGTGATGGTCAGAGCCGTTAAGTGTCAATGTCAGATTGAGTGTCAGTTTCTAACGGTCTGTGTCCAGTTCAGTCTTTGTCTGAATGGAAATGTGTCACGGCATTGCTTCCATTCAGTCTGGGTCTGGGTCTAGCTCGGAGTGGTCAGTTTCTGGTCAGTCCGGCTCGGTGTCTGGCTCAGGTTTGTGTCTGTCTGGCTCAGGTTTATGTCTGTCTGGCTCAGGTTTGTCTGGCCAGGCGTCTGGGTCAGGTTTGTTTCTGTCTGGCTCAATGTCTGGGTAGGTTTGTGTCTGTCCAGGCGTCTGGGTCAGGTTTGTGTCTGTCTGGCCTGGCGTCTGGTCAGGTTTGTGTCTGTCTGGCCAGTCTGCCAGTTACATACCTGATTGGTGAGTTGATCCTATTGCTGACTGGAAACTCTTCCTGTTGTTGCTCAAACCCAGAATCACATCCTCGATCATCCAGAGATCACGCTGAGCCTCAACACGCTCCTGATTGTTCAAAGGCAACATATTGGGAATGCTAGAGTTACTGAATGACCAATCACAACACAGCTTGGCTGGAAGATTCTCGGATGCGATCCGGGTAGTTTTGCTGGATTTTCCCTGTTAAATGTGTGGGATCATTGGGAAGAGCCAGGGCGGAGGGCCAGTGCAGTCCCAATGGGCCAAATGCCCTCTTTCTGCAGTGTGAGGATTTGATGGTCGATGATGCAAAGAGTCGTTTCAGTAATTCTCAATTTAAACTGTGTGGAATGTCACTTTGTAATGTTTAATTAATGTATTTTTGGGGAAAAAACATGCGTGTGGGTGTGTGAGTGTGTGTGTGTGTGTGTGTGTGTGTGGGAGTGTGTGTGGGAGTGTGTGTGTGTGTGTGTCTGTGTGTGAGTATGGGTGTGCGTGCGGGAGTGTGTGTGGGAGTCCGTGTGGGAGTGTGTGTGGATGTGTGTCTGTGTGTGGGTGTGTGTGAGGGAGTGTGTGTGGATGTGGGTCTGTATGTGGGAGTGCGTGTGGGAGTGTGTGTGGGAGTCTATGTAGATGTAGGTCTGTGGGTGTGCGTGCGGGAGTGAGTGCGGGAGTGCGTGTGGGAGTTTGTGTAGATGTGGGTCTGTGTAGATGTGGGTCTGTGTAGATGTGCGTGTGGGAATGTGTGCGGGAGTGTGTGTGGGAGTCTGTGTAGATGTGGGTCTGCGTGTGGGAGTGCGTGTGGGAGTCTGTGTAGATGTGGGTCTGTGTTTGGGAGTGTGTGTGGGGGGGTGTGAGAGTGTGTGTGTGTGTGTGTGGTGGAGAGTGTGTGTGTGGGGGAGTGTGGTGGGTGTGTGATGTGTGTGTGTGTGTGGGTGGAGTGTGTGTGGGAGTGTGTGTGGGGAGTGTGTGTGTGGGAGAGTGTGTGTGTGTGGGAGTGAGTGTGGGAGTGTGTGTTGTTGTGTGTGTGGGGAGTGTGGTGTGGGTGTGTGTGTGTGTGTGTGGGTGGTGTGTGTGGGGGTGTGTGGGGAGTGTGTGTGTGTGGGGAGTGTGTGTGTGTGTGTGTGTGGGAAGTGTGGTGTGTGTGGGAGGTGTGTGTATGTGTGGGAGAGTGTGGTGGGTGGAGAGTGTGTGTGTGTGGGAGTGTGTGTGTGTGTGGAGTGTGTGTGTGTGGGGGGGAGTGTGTGTGGGGGAGTGTGTGTGGATGTGTGGTGTGATGTGTGTGTGTGAGTGTGTGTGTGTGTGTGTGTGTTGTGTGTGGGAGTGTGTGTGTGTGTGGGGAGTGTGTGTGTGTGTGAGGGGGAGTGTGTGTGGGGGATGTGTGTGTGTGGGGGAGTGTGTGTGTGTGTGTGGGGGAGTGTGTGTGGGGGAGTGTGGTGGGGGAGTGTGTGTGTGTGTGTGGGGGTGTGTGTGTGTTGTGTGGGGGAGTGTGTGTGGGGGAGTGTGTGTGTGGTGGGGGGTGTGTGTGGGGGATGTGTGTGTGTGTGGGGGAGTGTGTGTGTGGTGTTGTGTGTGGGGGGGTGTGTGTGTGTGAGGGGGAGTGTGTGGTGGTGGGTGTGTGGGGGTGTGTGTGTGTGTGTGGTGGGGGAGGGTTGTGTGTGTGTGGGTGTGTGTGTGCGGGGAGGGTGTGTGTGTGTCTGGTGTGGGTGTGTGTGTGTGGGGGAGGGTGGTGTGTGTGTGTGTGTGTGGTGGTGTGTGTGGGTGAGTGTAGGGTGGTGTGTGTTTTTGTGTGTGTGTGTGGTGAGGGGAGGGTGTGTGTGTGTGTGTGGGGGAGGGTGTGTGGTGTGTGTGGGGGAGTGGGGGATGTGTGTGTGTGGGAGTGTGTGTGTTGTGGGGGAGTGTGTGTGTGTGTGTGTTTGGGAGTGTGTGTGGGGGGGGTGGTGTGGGGGGAGTGGTGTGTGTGTGTGTTGGTGTGAGGGGAAGTGTGTGTGTGTGTGTGGGTGTGGGGGGGAGTGTGTGGGGGAGTGTGTGGGGGGGAGTGTGTAATTCGGATGGTCAGACAGTGAAAGGATCCAAGTACCTGTTGGGTCCCACAGTTGGTGAGCAGCTCTCGGCTGGACCGGAATCTCTGCAGCTCAGATTCCAAGAACTCATACTCAGCCCAGGATTGTTGTAATTCCTGTTCCAGAACAGAAATAAATCTCAGTGTTTAAATCAGAGACTGGGACAGAAATAAGGGTGGGGATTTCAGGCAGGAAACTGACCCGTCCTGGTGCCAATCTGGGTGCCGGCTACACGGATTTGGAGAAGAGATTTGATGAAGTTTCATTGGGAATGTTAAACTGGAAGCGCAGAACATTCCAGGGAGCTTCAAGGTCAAAGGGTCAGGAATATTCGGGCTGATTTTCCTCCATCATTCACAGAGGGAGGGAGTGAAGGAGCGAGGGAGGGAAAGATGGAGGGAATGAGGGAGGCAGCACGGGAAGGAGTGATGGAACGAGGGAATGAGGGAGCTAGAAAGGGAGTGAGGAAATGGGGGAGTGATGGAGCTAGGGAGGGAGCGAGGGAATGAGGGAGGGAGCGAGGGAATGAGGGAGGGAATGGAGGGAACGAAGGAGCAAGGGGGAGAGTGATGGAGTGAGGGAGGGATAGATCAAGGGAATGAGGGAGTGAGGGAGCTAGAGAGGGAGTGAGGAAATGGGGAGTGATGAAGCTAGGGAGGGAATGAGGGAGGGAATGAAGAAGCAAGGGAGGGAGTGATAGAGTGAGGGAGGGAATGATGGTGGGAATGAGGGAGGGAGCGAAGGAAGGAGTGATGGAGCGAGGGAATGAGGGAGTAAGGGAGCTAGAGAGGGAGTGAGGGAATGGGGGAGTGATGGAGCTAGGGAGGGAATGATGGTGGGAATGAGGGAGGGAGCGAGGGAATGAGGGAGTAAGGGAGCTAGGGAAGAAGTGAGGGAATGAGGGAAGGAGTGATGGAGCTAGAGAGGGAGTGAGGGAATGAGGGAGGGAGTGGTGGAACTAGGGAGGGAGCGAGGGAATGAGGGAAGGGAGTGATGGAGCTAGGGATAAGCGAGTGAGGGAGAGGGCTGGGTTGTAGTTTCTGAGAGCTTGCGATGGGTTTTGTGCTGAAATCTCCAGGAGAGAGATTGGTGAATCCAGAGGAACCACAAGTTACCGGCCACAATCCGAATTCCCAATGATGAACTGTGCACTGACATTACACGCTTCCCCCCCCCAGCCTCTCCGCCCCCTCTGGGGCGGGGTGGGGGGGGGTGGTCTCCCTGTCCTCTTGAGGAGGGGAGATGGGATCCTCTCTGCCCTCCTGGGGAGGGGTCTCCCTGCCCTCTCGGGGGTTCTCCCCGCCTCCTGGGGGTCTTCCTGCCATCTCCTCCGGGGGGGGGGGGGTCTCCCTACCCTCCTGGGGTCTTCCCACCCTCCCGGGGGTCTTCCCACACTCCCGGGGGGGTGTCCCCCCGTTCCCAGGGAGCTTGTTTTATGGTGTTCCAGGGAAGAGGTCCACTTTCTGCTCTTTGCTGAGGGTGAGGTGCGTTGCTCCTGGCAGAGGGTTTGAGATTACCATGGACAGGTCACACAGTCTCGCTCGGATCTGGATCAAATCTTCCTGAAGAATCCTCTGCTGGAACGTTAGCTGCTCCACAATATTCGGCTGCCTTTCAAAGTCCATCATCTGGCGATGTGTTATTTCCCAAACACCTTCCAGTTTCTCCTAGAGAGAGTCCAACAGGAAAATCAGAAACAGTTTTCACAGACTATCTGCTAGATTATTCCTTATATCTCTATGTAACGTCCTCTCACTTTATAACTCTCAGAGGTAGTTATATTCCTCAAATTCTGTGGATTTCTCATATTAACCATTCCATTGATGACCTTCAGCTGCCTCACTCCCAAATTCCGGAATTCCCTCTTCAAACTTCTCCACGTCTTCTTTTAAGATGTTGCTTAAATCCTATCTTTGGTCATAGAGTCGCAGAACGGTTACAGCACACAGGGAAACCATTCAGCCCATCATGGCTGTACTGGCCCTCTGAAAGAACTGAACCCACTCCCCTCCCCCAACCCTGCACATTCTTTCTCTTCAGACAATAATCTAAAGCCCTCTTGAACAATTGATTGAATCTGCCTCCACCACACACCCAGGCGGAACATTCTGGATCCTCACTTCTCACCGTGTGATAAAGTTTCTCCTCGTGTCTGCGTCACTGTCCAGTTCTCAATCCTTCTACCAATGGGAACAGTTTTTCTCTCTCTCTCTCAGTCCAGTCCCAGGTTATTTGAAACCTCTCATATCCCCTCTCAAGTTGCTTTTCTCCAAAGAAAACATTTCCAACCTCTCCAATCTATTCACACACCTGAAATTCCTCATCCCTGGAGCCACTGAGTTATTGGATAGGCACATGGAGCACACCAGAATGATAGGGAGTGGGATAGTTTGATCTTGGGTTTGGACATAGCTCAGCGCAACATCGAGGGCCGAAGGGCCTGTACTGTGCTGTACTGTTCGATGTTCATTCTTGTGAATCTTTCTTCACAGCTGAATAATGGACCATCCAAGGATCTTAAAAGAACTGCAGTGGGTTAGCACTGCTGCCTCACAGCACCAGGGACATAGGTTTGATTCCCGGCTTGGGTCACTGTCTGAATGGAGTTTGCACATTCTCCTTGTGTCTGTGTGGGTTTCCTCCAGGTGCTCCAGTCTCCTCCTACATTCTGAAAATATGCAATTAGATCAATTAGATCCCGTCTCACTCTAAACTCCACTGAATACACACCCAATCAACTCAATCTCTCCTCATAGAGCAATTCAGTCAGGATTCACAAGCGTAGGATGTGGTGAGGGAAACGGAGGAAGAGGGAGGTGAGTAGGAGATGGGAGAAGGAGGGGAGAACTGGGCTGCTAGTTTAATGATGATCATCACAAACCTTCTCAGCTTTAAGCTGAGTTGCTTCAGTGACCAATCCCTGGAGCAGTCGGTCCTGTCCACACAGCTTGGTCAACAGCAACTATGGACACAGAGAGAAGAATAAATTCAGAGACAAAATCACAGGCAGAATAACCCCTATCGATGTGACACGCTCCATCTAACCCCATACTGTACCTGTCCTGGGAGTGTTTGATGGGGGGATCAGTGTAGAGGGAGCTTTACTCTGTATCTAACCCCATACTGTACCTGTCCTGGGAATGTTTGATGGGGGGATCAGTGTAGAGGGAGCTTTACTCTGTATCTAACCCCGTGCTGTACCTGTCCTGGGAGTGTTTGATGGGGACGGTGTAGAGGGAGCTTTACTCGGTACCTAACTCCACGCTGTACCTGTCTGGGGAGTGTGTATGTCGGGGGGAGTGTGAGTATGTGTGTTGGGGAAGGACGTGTAAGGGGAGGGTGTGTAGCAGGAGTGTGTGTGTCGGGGGAGTGAGTGTGTGTCGGGGGAGTGAGTGTGGGTCGGGGAGGAGTGTGTGTTTGGGAGGGAGTGTATGTGTCAGCGGAGAGTATGTTGGGGAAGGGTGTGTAGTGGGAGGGTGTGTCGGGAGAGGGTGTGTCGGGGGAGGGTGTGTGTGTATGTGTCGGG
>JAGIQG010000034.1:13203982-13230879 GCA_024679065.1 Sphyrna mokarran | reverse complement strand
GTGTGTGTGTGTGTGTGTGTGTGTGTGTGTGAGGGGGAGGGTGTGTCAGGGGAGTAGGGAATGCTGTAATGTAGCTAAAACCAAGACTTACATCAATTTCATTCTCTGCAGTTTTGACAGTTTGTGATGTGTATTCCCCGTACGTCTGTAAGAGAAAATCTGTTAGTTACTCATTGTGACCCAGTGTGTAATGTTCTTTAACTCAGACCGAGTGTGTTACAAAATGCACCCACTCTCTACCTATCCTGCACCCACCCTGTGTCCACGTTACTTGTGATACATTCTAGTTGCCTTTCTAACTGGGTCGAGTCAATACTGTGTTTAAATGCTCCATTATCACTCCCTTACTCTAAAAATACCCAAATACTCCTGAATATATTTCTGTTTGTGATTCACCTTCCCCCCTCCCCTTCACTCCCTCCTTTCCTCTTCCCCACTCCTCCTCCTCCCCTCTCCTTCATCCCCTCTCTTTCCCTTGCCCCCTCCTCTCTCTCCCCTTGCCCCCGCCCTCCACCCCCCCACCCCTCCAGTTAGTTTGGTGTAGGCAAGGTTTATTATTACGGATGGAGTGAGGGACAATCTCCTGACAGTCGAGAGCATTGGCTTGGAGTTGGTCCGTGGTGAGCTTGGAGGTCGGGGTGGAAGATCATTGCAGCTGGATCGCGCTCCCTGTAACACAGAGAAACCCCAGAAATTAGTTCAATCTCAGAGCATCAAATCCAAAGCTTCATCCCATTCCTCATTTCCAATCTCTGCCCTTCTTCCATCCCACATTCCCTTCATCCCCAACTCTCACCCCACTCCCCATCTTCTCTCCTCTCCCTCCCCCCTGCCTGCCTTTGATAAGACCATAAGAAATAGAGGCAAGAGGAGGCCATTCAGCCCCTCAAGCCCATTCTTTGATCCAATATCATGGCTGATCTTCAACACCATTTTCCTCACCCTTGCAACGTCCCTCGATGTTTTTAAGAAATAGAAACCTCTCGAGCTCAAGTCTTGAAAAAACTTCACAGCTCCTGGGGAAGAAAATTCCTAAGACCCACCACCCTCTGAGTGAAGAAATTCCTGCGAATCTCTGTCCTAAATGTCAATCCCCATTCCACACCCCACTCCAACCCCACACCTTCACCTCATTCCCGTCAAGCCCTGGAAGAATTTTATCTATTCGAATAAGATCACCTCTCATTCTTCTAAATTCCAGAGAATAAAAATCCCATTTATTTAATCTTTCCTCAGGGGTATAATGCTGCTGTTGGAATTTATTTCAGTATGTACATTATGTATTTTTCTTTGTGTTTAAGAAGAATGTTTGAAAACTTGGTTTCATGATCCAGGCAGTCAGTATGTCTGGTGGGACTACAACTCAGATTGCCAGGGAGCAGGATAACTATTCATTTCAATCTTGCAAGCAGTTATGTTAAATTTAGTTGATGGACTTTTGTTTACTTAAGTTCCTCTGGGATTTTGGATTACAGTGATTGACAGGGCCATGTGATAATGTAGTTTTTGTGCAGAGCTGGGTCTATCAGAGAGGAAATAGGTTTTTGCAGAAAGTAGTTTGGAGTTGCAGTTCTAACTGGGAATTGTTTGAATTCAAAGGTTTGCAAACTGCTCTGAAATACATTTTCTTACTGAAAGCTTCAAGATTCTCGTTATAGCAGGTATATTTATGGTTGTTAACTGTAGTTCAAATGGTTTTTAAGTCTGTAAGAGGAATATTGCTTATTTGGAATTGAAACAGTGATAAGTTAGAAATTAAAGTTGTTTCCTTATCATTTTTAAATATTGTTCAGCTGTTACTAATGTGCTTATTTGATTGTTATATTTAAACTCTTATTAAGTAAAATTTGTTTTATTATAAAGAATCCCTACTTTGTTGGTGGAGCCATTCCTGGAAGAAGGAATCTTTTACATTTATCCCAAAATATAAAAATTATTGGAGTCTAATTTAGTGTCCTGATGTAATTTGAGTTCTGATCTGGGATCCTAAAACAGCACAATCCCTTTCTGTCAGGATTCAGTCTGGTGAAGCCTTTATGATGAGTATACATTTCCTCAGACCAAAACTGTACAAAATATAATCTCATTAAAGCTTCCATATAATTGCAGTGAGATATCTTTACTCCTGGACTCAAATCCTCTTATAAAAAGACCAACATATCGTTTTCTTCCCTAATTGCTGGCTATGTTTGTATGTTAACATTCATTGACTTGTGAACAAAGCCACCCAGACCACTTTGAGGTTCCACATTCCCAGCCACTCACCACTTCAGAAATACTCTGTATTTCCATCGTTCTTATCAAACAGGACAGCCTCATATTGGATTCCAGCTGCCAATTTTTCACCCACTCCCTTAATCCCTTCAAATCCCTTTGAAGCCTTTTTGATTCCTCTTCACAGCACACATTCTCACCCAGTTTCCAAACTTGCAAATATTCCATTTAATCCTGACAGCCACGATGCAGGTTCTGAGTAGCTGCAACACAAGCATTGATTCCACTGGTCATTGTTTGCCAACATGAGAATGAGAATGTTCCCACTCTCAGTTTCCTGTTGTTAACCAATCCTCAGTTGATGCTGGTATCATAGAATTCTAAAGAGCAGAAGGGGGCCATTTGGCCCATCGAATCCTGCGCAGGCCCTATCCCCGTAACCCTGCATATTTACCCTGTTAACCTCCCCTCACAGTGGGGTCAATTTAACACAACCAAACAGATTAGTAAACCTCAACAGATTTCACCTTGATTTAAAATACGAATCCTCGGAACTCACCAACTTTCCAGATAATCTCAGAGTGCTGATTGTTCGGGAGGTGTGGGATGGAAGAGGTGGAAAGCGTCTATTTTGATGGGTCAAAGACTCCTTAATATCCAAAAGACAGAGAGGCAGAGGGGTGGTAGGGGAGGGACAGAGACAGAGAGGGTAAAACAGAGACAGAGGGAGAGAGGGATAGAATCAGGGTAGAGGTAAAAAAACAGAGAAACAGAAGGTGAGAGACAGAGGAGAGAAATAGACAGCCAGAAATTAACAGAGATAGGGAAGAGATAGAGAGAGGGGAAGGAGCAAGAGACAAAGAGAAAGAGGAAAATAGACAGAGAGAGAGGGTGCAAGAAACAGAGAGAGGGAGACAGAGAGAGGTAGAGATAGAGGGAAGGAGCAAGAGATGGAGAGAGACAGACAGAGAGAGGGAAGGAGCAAGAGACAAAGAGGAGGGAGATAGAGACAGGGAGGGAGCAAGAGAGAGAGAGAGATAGAGCAAGGGAGGGAGATAGAGATTTGAGACAGTGGGATTGACAGAGAGAGGGAGAAAGAGATGCTGCAGTTTATTCTTATTAATAACGAGTTGAGACAATAGTTCATACACCTTCCAAACACAAAGCTTTTTCATCAGTTTATACTTTACCCGGATCCCTGGAATCCTTTGCCTGCCCAATGACATCTCTTTATAATGGTCTTTTGCAGAGAAAACAGTGAATCTCTCCACTGGGGTGGGTGATCTATAATTCCCAGAACGTCTGTTTGGGATGGTGAGATTCAGGCTTTCAACATCTCCTTCGTTTAGAGGGACCACAGTCAGCCTCTCAGATGGTGTAGGTGATCTCTGCTGCATTCTGAATGGACCCTGGGATCTGTTAGGTAGGAAAGTGTAATGTTCCTCGGAAGGCAAGGCACTGTGTCTCTGCGGTCGGGAATAAATGTTCTTCATAGTTTGTCCCTGAGCGATGTAATATTCTCCAGGCTGTTCCTCATTGGCTAGCAGAGTGACATTAACTGGCAAACTGTGGGACCCAGTCAATGGCTCCGAAATCTGGAGATAGCTGTTCCTCACCACCGGAGTCAGCTGTGGCGTCGGGAAGATGTCAATCCTCCCAACTGGAGTGTGAGGCCTCATCACGCTTCGACTGGTCTTCTGCGATGAGCTCATGCGGAGGATGTCTTCATGGGATCCGTGTTCCGATCTCTCCGAGGGAGATTGGGCGCTCTGTGAAGACCTGTAGAATGGGACAGGGGGCTTGGACGCCACTGGCCAATTCGGAGTGATTGGCACCCTATCCAGTGACCCCTGGGAAATTCTGTCGGATGGAGTTTCACTGAAATGGCAGCGCTGTCCCTCGGATAGAATCAGGTAGCGATCATCTGGGGTGTGTGATCTTCGCAGTACCTGGTACCTCGGAGTGTCGGAGGTAACGGGCAGGGAATTGGAACGTAGAGACCGGATCGATCGGGAGCTGATGAGATCCGGAGTGTTGGATGGGAAGACTCGGCATTGAGAAATGCTGATTGGTGAGGAGGTTTCTGGCTGGAATCTCCTCTCCTGGTGGGGATGGTATCCAGGGAACTGCTGCTGAGAGTTTGCTGAACTGAGACTGATGGAGTGCTCCCTATGGAGACGGGAGTTGGCTGGTAATATTGGATAACCATCGACAAGGTATTCATACACATGGCCAGACTCACTGTTCAGTACCAGGTGCCCACTATAAAATCAAACAAAACGACAATCACGGTTTTTATTCAGGGGCAATTGTTACTATCTGGTCAGAATGGCCAGAGATATTTCACATCCCGTAAGGTTTGATATGAACTCGCAGTTCCTGGGGAGGGTGGTGCAGTGGCACGATGGTTAGCACTGCTGCCTCACAATGCCAGAGATCCAGGTTCCACTCTGGTTTACTGCGTGGAGTTTGCATGTTCTCCCCATGGCTTTCCTGTGTGTGTTTCCTCCGAGTGCTCTGGTTTTCTCGCACAGTCCACAGATGTGCTGGTTAGGTGGAATGGCCACGCTAAATTAGAATCATAAGATCATAGAATCCTACAGTGCAGTAGGAGACTATTTGGCCCATCAAGTCTGTACTGGCCACAATCTCACCCAGGCCCTATCTCCATTGTCCCAAGCATTTACCCGGCTAGTCTCCCTGACACTAAGGGACAATTTAGTACAGCCAGTCCACCCAACCAGCACATCTTTGGAGTGTGGGAAAAAACCGGAGCATGCAGAGGAAACCCACAGTGCTTCTAGAATGCCAAGATTAGCCATGATAAATGTGTGCGGCTGCGGGGATAGGGTGCTGGAGGGGGTCTGGATCAGATACTCTGTCAGAGAGTCTGTGCAGACTCGATGGGCTGAATGGCCTCTCCTGCAGTGAAGGGATTCCACATTCCAGGGCAATGTTAGTGTTCACTTAATTTAATAAGACACATTTGGAGTGAGTGCCATAAAATGAAAAGGGAACACATTTCTGATCACTGCCCAGACCTGCTGTCTGCTGGAATTGGGCAGGAATTGTGTCAGGATTAGACTGGGATTGTGTCGCGATTGGACTGGGATTGGACTGGGATTGTATCGGGATTGGACTGGGATTGTATCCGGATTGGACTGGGATTGGTCTGGGATTGTGCACAGAATTGTGATGCATCTCATAGTCGACCAGTCCCTTACACTCGATGGATTTACACAGAATGGACATTCCAAGAGGTAAACTGTGAAAGAGGCTTTGGGGAGATTCAATCCTGGACCCAAAGGGCAGAAACCCCTCAGTGTCCCGTTAATCACACACACAGAATGATGTCACTCCCTCAGCCAGGTTTTGTGTGGAGTGTAATTGCTGAGAGTGAGGTCAGTGTAACTCCCTGAATATTTATTCTGTCTGATATTCAACACCGACTATGAACAATTTAATTGGACTCACTAATTGCCATGGTGCCAATCCCTGAATCACTCCACGTCACTGATGGTCAGCACTGACCAATCACACAGCAGTCAGTCAGTCAGCACTGACCAATCATATAGCAGTTGGTCAGCACTGACCAATCACATGGCAGTTGGTCAGTATTGACTAATCACTAGCAGTCGGTCAGTCAGTACTGACCAATCACGCAGCAGTCAGTCAATACTGTCCAATCACATATCAGTCGGTCAGTATGGGTGTTACAATTGGCCACAGCTCTTTGGGCTCGAAGGGAATTGCGTTACCTGATGGGATATTTTTGCAGATGCTCCGTATTGGAGCCGAGAATAAGCTGGGAATGTTTCCAGATTGACTAGAGGAGCAGTTTTGAAGCCGGAATGGGGTTATAAAGAAGAGAGTTAATGTAAAATGCAGAGGATTGGATAGTTACAGGATAACCTGGGAATTTTCAAATACTGATCATACCTTCACCCTGTAATTGGCAAGAACATTCCAGAAAGGATCTTTCTGCTGTGGGCGAATCATTAACTGGATCACAGTCTGAATCCATTCAATCCAATCCCAACAGAGGCTCAGATAGTCTCTGAACTTGGGTAGTCTGACTCTCCCCCACCCCCTCTCTCACCCACCCCTCCACCCTGACCCTCTCCCACCCCCTCACCCTCCTCCCCCACATGTCACCCATCCCACGCCAGCCTCCCCACACCATTCCCATCCCCTCACCACCCCTGTCCCCTCATCACAGGGAATAAAGAAATGGCAGAGAAATTAAATGTGTTCTTTGCTTCAGTCTTCACAAAGAAAGACATGAATAACATACCAGACCTCCCGAGAGAAACTTGCTTTAATGAGAAGCTGGAGGAAATCAGCATTAATAGAGAAATGGTTTTAGGGAAATTGTTGGAATTAAAGATGGATTAATCTCCAGATCCTGATAACCTTCATCCCAGATCACTCAAAGAAGTGGCCCTGGAAATAGTAGATCAATTGGTCGTTATCTTCCAAATTCTTTGGACTCTGGGCTGCCTCCTACAGATTGGAGGGTAGCTAATGTAAGCCTGCTGTTCAAACAGGGAGGTAGAGAGAAAATAGAGAACGATAGACCAGTAAGCCTAATGTCCGTATTGGGGAAGTTGTTAAAGTCCATTATCAAGGATTTCATAACTCAGCTTTTGGAAGGCAGTAGCATAATCAGACTGAATCAACATGGATTTACAAAAGGGAAATCATGCTTGACGAATCTATTGGAATTCTTTGAGGATGTAACTATTAGAATTCACTGAGGAGAATCAGTAGACGTGATTTATTTAGACTTTCAGAAGGGCGCGCAGGGTGGGGGGGTTTGTGCAGGGTGGGGATCTGTACAGAGCGGAGGTCTGTGCAGGGTAGGGGCGCACAGGGTGGGGGTACAGTGTTTCTGGTGATTCTGCTGATGCCATGGTCTGTGCCAGTGCTGTGCTGTGGATCTGATTGTTCCCATTAACAGTCAGTGGGATTAATGGTTACTGTTTTGCTGAATCTTCCTGGGTTAAAGATCATCTCCGGTTCTCTGCTTTAACCTCACTCATGGAATTCTGGATTAAAAATTACCTTAATCAATAATCCAGCTCAGTGCCCCGGTTAATCAATCAGCATCATCCATTGGGAGAGTTTAAACACACTGTCGTGACAGTGCAGCACTCCCTTAGCACTGACCGTCTGACAGTGCAGCACTCCCTCAGCACTGATCCTCTGACAGTGCGGCACTCCTTCAGCACTGATCCTCTGACAGTGCGGCACTCCCTCAGTACTGACCCTCTGACAGTGCGGCACTCCCTCAGCACTGACCCTCTGACAGTGCGGCACTCCCTCAGCACTGACCCTCTGACAGTGCGGCACTCCCTCAGCACTGACCCTCTGACAGTGCGGCACTCCCTCAGCACTGACCCTCTGACAGTGCGACACTCCCTCAGTACTGACCCTCTGACAGTGCGGCACCCCCTCAGCACTGACCCTCTGACAGTGCAACATTCCCTCAGTACTGACCCTCTGACAGTGCGGCACTCCCTCAGCACTGACCCTCTGACAGTGCGGCACTCCCTCAGCACTGACCCTCTGACAGTGCAGCGCTCCCTCAGCACTGAGCCTCTGACAGTGCGGCGCTCCCTCAGCACTGACCCTCTGACAGTGCGGCGCTCCCTCAGCACTGACCCTCTGACAGTGCGGCGCTCCCTCAGCACTGACCCTCTGACAGTGCGGCGCTCCCTCAGCACTGACCCTCTGACAGTGCGGCTCTCCCTCAGCACTGACCCTCTGACAGTGCGGCGCTCCCTCAGCACTGACCCTCTGACAGTGCGGCGCTCCCTCAGCACTGACCCTCTGACAGTGCGGCACTGCCTCAGCACTGACCCTCTGACAGTGCGGCACTGCCTCAGCACTGACCCTCTGACAGTGCGGCACTGCCTCAGCACTGACCCTCTGACAGTGCGGCACTCCCTCAGTACAGTCCCTCTGACAGTGCGGCACTCCCTCAGCACTGACCCTCTGACAGTGCGGCACTCCCTCAGCACTGACCCTCTGACAGTGCGGCACTCTCTCTGTACTGACTCCTGATTTTGGAGATCACTCCTTCTGTCTATTTAAGGCCAATGGGTGAGATTGGGTAATAAATCTGGGATCTGTCTGGCTGATCCTGCAGCGAGCTGACCCAGGAAGGATTGTTCCAGGATTTCCGCCACATTCCTGTCTACTTACTCATCCTCCTGCTCCTCGGGGAGTTTCTCTTCCTGAGACCGAACCCATTGCTCAACGTGAGACAATGAGGATCTCCTCTCTGGGTCTGTGATCTCCTCGCCAGGCCTGGTACTCCGCTCAAACCTGAATGTTCTGTTCTGAAAGCCATTTGTAGGAGTGGGAGGAGGGACTGTGCCATGCTGAGGTGGAGGGGTCAGCTGCTGGACGGAGATGGTTAAAGGTGGGTCATCTCTCTGACCATTGGTGGGAGACAGGAGCTCCTGCTGGACTTGCTGCAGCTTCTTTTCCATCTTGTCATTCCTGGAGTTGGATTGCCGCCTCGGCTCGGGCTGTTTGGCCGTTCCCAGGGCCTTTCCATGGAGATCGAGGAAGCCAGATTTTGTGAAATCTTCAAAGCTGGAGCATCGCTGTTCCTGAGGGAGACGTTTTGCTGCTTTAACCAAGGAGATGCTGCAGGATAGAGAATCTCAAACAGTTAGTGGGTAAATAAAGTGACGGAGGTAAAACTACAAAACTCACACACCCACACACATATAGACACACACCCACACACTCACACACGCTCACAAACCCGCACGCTCATACACCCACACGCTCACACACCCACACACATATAGACACACACCCACATGCTCACGCACCCACACGCTCACACACCCACACGCTCACACGCCCACACGCTCACACGCTCACACACATATAGACACACACCCACATGCTCACGCACCCACACGCTCACACACCCACACGCTCACACACCCACACGCTCACACACCCACACACATATAGACACACACCCACATGCTCACCGCACCCACACGCTCACACACCCACACGCTCACACGCCCACACGCTCACACCTCACACACATATAGACACACACCCACATGCTCACGCACCCACACGCTCACACACCCACACGCTCACTACCCCCACACGCTCACACGTCACACACATATAGACACACACCCACATGCTCACGCACCCACAGGCTCACACGCCCACACGCTCACACACCCACCGCTCACACGCTCACACACATATAGACGCACACCCACATGCTCACGCACCCACACGCTCACACACCCACACGCTCACACGCCCACACGCTCACACACCCACACACATATAGACACACACCCACATGCTCACGCACCCACACGCTCACACACCCACACGCCCACACGCTCACACGCTCATACATGCTCACAAACAAACACGCTCACACACCCACACGCTCACACACCCACACGCTTACAAACCCACATGCTCACAAACCCACACACCCACACGCTCACACCCCACACGCCCACACACCCACACGCCCACCACACCCACACGCTCATACACACTCACAACACCACGCTCACACATCCACACGCTCACACACCCACACGCTCACACACCCACACGCTCACACACCCACACGCTCACACACACACAGAGATACTGAATTCTTCAATAAGACCCACGGTGTTAGAAATAGAATACAGAAACCAGATAAATGTAAATTACTGCAGATCCTGGAATCTGAAACAAAAAGGGAAGAATGCTGGAAAATCTCAGCAGGTCTGACAGCATCTGTGGGGAGAGAATAGAGCGAACATTTCGAGTCTGGATGACCCTTCATATAAACCAGAAATTTCTGAGGATGTAAATTGTTGGTGGGTGCCACTCAGGGGGACAATGGAATCATACTGTGTCTCCAGATAAGAATGCATCAAAAGAGCTAACTACTATCACCTATGGAGATAATAGGAGTTGATTATTATCTCAGCAGGAATGATATCCCAAGGGAAATGTCCTATCCAAGTTTGTAGATTTTCACCTTCCAGGAATATGCAAAGACTGGCATAAAAACCGGCTGCAAAACCTGGTCAGGATTGACTCGAATTGGGTGTGTCAGACTGTGTGACACAGGAGGAAAGATAATAGAGCCTGCAGGTTTTGTAGGTAACTCCCTGCCTCTCTCTCTCTCTCTGATTGCTCAGGCAAACCAAATCAGCAAAGCCACGACTGAAAAGGAACCAGAGCAACTTCTCAGCTAAACGACCGAAAACTGGAATCCCAAATCTGACTATTTGCCAGCTGAAACCAGTGCTATGGAATCACAAATCACAGTAGCACAGGGCTCAACCATCCACTCCTCACAGACAAGTCCAAGCCTGATTCGTGTATTTTTTTAAACTTAATTTGCACTAATTTCTCATTTCTAATCTGTGTGAGAGCAGACACATTTGCTTTATCATTTTCTCATATTCAATAGTTAATAAACACACTCTCAAACTCCTGATTAAACTGTCTCCTTTTAAATCATAAATATTGACCCAGGAAAGAGTGCCTGTGAGGCTGGAGGTTTTTTTTAAATTAACCTTCTTGCAACTAACCAAAGGGATCCATTTGGATTGTGTACAGTGGGAGTGAACGGGAAGAGGATTGTGTACAGTGGGAGTGAACGGGAAGGGGTCTGGGATTGGGATTGTGTACAGTGGGAGTGAACGGGAAGGGGTCTGGGATTGGGATTGTGTACAGTGGGAGTGAACAGGAAGGGGTCTGGGATTGGGATTGTGTACAGTGGGAGTGAACGGGAAGGGGTCTGGGATTGGGATTGTGTACAGTGGGAGTGAACGGGAAGGGGTTTGGGATTGGGACTGTGTACAGTGGGAATGAGCGGGAAGGGGATTGGGATATTTCTGGATTTGACAATATGACAGGTGTTTAAACTCCTTACTTGGTGTTTTCAGTTTCCACACGTGCTGATTGGGTAAGAGCTCTGATCCATCCATTCATATCCTCCTGAGTGTCTGCACTGAATCGATACGTTCTCATCCCAGGGTGTTCCGCCTATTGGATAAGAAATCCAGTTAAATAACTCTTCCCAATCAGCCCTCGCCCTGATGTTAACCTCCCCCACACTGACCCTCTCCCACACTGACCCTCCCCATGCATTGACCCTCCCCCCTGCACTGACCCACTCCCCCGCACTGACCCACTCCCCCGCACTTGACCCACTGACCCTCCCTGCACTGACGCACTGACCCACTCCCCCGCACTGACCCACTCCCCTGCACTGACCCACTCCCCTGCACTGACCGCACTGACCCACTCCCCCGCACTGACCCACTCCCCCGCACTGACCCTCCCCTGCACTGACCCACTCCCCACTGCACTGACCCACTCCCCTGCACTGACCCACTCCCCTGCACTGACCCACTCCCCTGCACTGACCCTCCCCCTGCACTGACCCTCCCCCCGCACTGACCCTCCCCCCCCACTGACCCTCTCCCCCGCACTGACCCACTCCCCCTGCCTGACCCTCCCCCCTGCACTGACCCATCCCCCCCCACCCCTCCCCCGCACTGACCCACTCCCCCTGCACTGACCCACTCCCCCGCACTGACCACTCCCCCGCACTGACCCCTCCCCCCACTGACCCCACCACTCCCCATGCACTGACCCACTCCCCCGCACTGACCCTCCCCTCCCTCCCCTGCACTGACCCCTCCCCCGCACTGACCCTCCGCACTGACCCACTCCCCCGCACTGACCCTCCCCATGCACTGACCCACTCCCCGCACTGACCCTCCCCTGCACTGACCCCTCCCCACTGACCCTCCCCATGCACTGACCCACTCCCCCCACTGACCCTCACTGACCCCCCCCCGCACTGACCCACTCCCCGCCTGACCCTCCCCCCTGCACTGACCCACTCCCGCACTGACCCCCCCCCCCGCACTGACCCTGCACCCCCTCCCCCCGCACTGACCCACTCCCCCGCACTGACCCCACTCCCCCGCACTGACCCACTCCCCCCGCACTGACCCACTCCCCCCGCACTGACCCCCCATGCCTGACCCTCCCCTGCCTGACCCTCCCCATGCACTGACCCTCCCCATGCACTGACCCTCCCCCCTGCACTGACCCACTCCCCCTGCACTGACCCTCCCCCCCCACTGCCCTCCCCCCGCACTGACCACTCCCCTGCACTGACCCACTCCCCCGCACTGACCCACTCCCTCGCACTGACCCACTCCCCCCACTGACCCACTCCCCCCCGCACTGACCCTCCCCCCGCACTGACCCACTGACCCACTCCCCCACTGACCCACTCCCCCGCACTGACCCACTCCCCCGCACTGACCCTCCCCATGCATGACCCTCCCCCTGCACTGACCCTCACCTTGCCCTCACCCTCTCCCCCCTGCCACCCTCCTCGCCCTCCCCTCCCTCACCCTCCTCCTGCCCTCACCCTCCTCCTGCCTCTCACCCTCCTCCTGCTCTCACCCTCCTCCTGCCTCCCCTCCTCCTGCTCTCACCCTCACCCTCCTCCTGCCCTCACCCTCCTCCTGCCCTCACCCTCCTCCTGCCCTCACCCTCCTCCTGCCCTCACTCTCCTTCCTGCCCTCACCCTCCTCCTGCCCTCACCCTCCTCCTGCCCTCACCCTCCTCCTGCCCTCACCCTCCTCCTGCTCTCACCCTCTCTCCTCCCAATCCCGGAATGCTGGATAACACAGCAGCCATTTCGATTGCTGGGAGCTGATCATTAACGTTCTAATTTGAACTCTGGAATCTCCACTTTACACAAATTCATCTGTTTAGCTTTTCTCTTTGTCATGATTGCAAAAGTAATTAATTCCAGGCAGAAATGCCAGGAATTTCTATAGGAAAATAGCAGGTTCCTCGTTCTGTGGCCCACGTTTCCTGGATACTGGGTTTTCTCTGGGACTCAGTCCCGGAGGAGCTGGGATCAGGCCTGGATTCTGATGGGAATCTGGAATTACTTCCACCAATCGCTCAGGTTTAACCCCCGCCTGCCTCAGAAATAATGAGTTTATCAGTGGGAACCACCCCAACCCCACTGTGACCCCCCCCTACACCGCCGTGACCCCCCCACGCCATGACCTCCCCAAACCTGCCGAGACGCCCCCCCACACCCGCCATGACCTCCCCAAACCTGCCGAGACGCCCCCCCACACCGCTGTGACCCCCCAACCTGCCGTGACTCCCCCACAACCGCTGTGACCCCACCACCACACCGCGTGACCCCCCCAAACCTGCTGTGACAGCTCCCACCCTGCCGTGACCCCTCCACACCACCGTTACCCCCCCAAACCTGCCATGACCCCGCCGCGACCCTCCCCCCCCAACGTTTCCAATTGAAATTCTGACTCGTCCCGAACTTTGAAAGTGAATTTCCGAGTTTTCCGATCCTGCGGCTCCGCGGAGATGATGTAACTGGGCATTGGAATACTTCCCAGGATCCGCTCTTCCCGACTGTCTGCGGAGAACAAGATTCCCAGGATCAGCATTCCCGACTCAATCTGTCTGCGGAAAGAGCTTCACTCCATCACCCCCGGGGGTTGGGGGCGGGGGTGGTGGTGTAGGGTGAGGTGGTGGGGGGTGGGGGATTTGAGAGGGGTGGGAGGGGGTGGGGGGTGGGGATTTGAGAGGGGTGAGGAGGGATGGGGAGGGGTGGGGGGGTGGGGTGGTAGGGTGAGGTGTGGGGAGTGGGGAATTCGGACAGGATGGGGAGGGGTGGGGTGGTAGGGTGGGTGTGGGGAGTGTGGATTCGGAGGGGGTGGGGAGGGATGAGGAGGGGGGTTGGGGTCGTGGTGGTGATGGTGATGGTAGGGTGAGGTGGTGGAGGGTGGGGGATTCGGGAGGGGTGGGAGGGTTTGGGGAGGGGGTGAGGGGGTGGGTGATTGTGGTGATGGTGATGGTGATGGTAGGATGAGGTGGTGAGGGGGTGGGGGATTCGGGGAGGAATGGGGGCTTGGGGAGGGGGCAGGGAGGGCATGGGGGAGTGATGGGGGGGTCGGTAGGGGGCAGGGAGGGGGTGGGGAGCTGATGAGGGGCGAGATGGGGGGGGAGGGGAGGTTTAGTTACCTCTGTAATAAAAGAGACAGAAGTCAGAGAGGACGAACCATCTTCTCTTCCATAATTTAAGGCCAGAACTATCCTAAAAGAGAGAAATATTTTAAACCTTTCCTCAGAGTTTGTTTTCGTTCCTTCCTGGGACATGGGTGTCACTGGCTGGGCCAGCATTTATTTCCCATCCCTAGTTACCCCCTTGGAGGGCTGTTGAGAGTCAACCACATTGCTGTGGATTTGGAATCACATGTAGGCCAGACCAGGGTAAGGACGGCAGATTTCCTTCCCTAAAGGATATTAGTGAACCAGATGGGTTTCTCGCCAATGGTTTCATGGTCAATAGATTAATTCCAGATATTTTTTTATTGAATTCAAATTCCACCACCTGCTGCGGTGGGATTCAAACCCATGGATTACTTGTTTAGTGATAATACCCCTTGGCCATCAGCTCCCTGGCAGGAGTTTAGTGCAGTTGCTGAACAGCTGGTTCTGTGATATAGAGTGATGTAAACTGTGTGGTTTCAATTCCCTGAACCAGCTGAGGTTACTCATGAAGACTGCGGCTTCTCAACCTTGCCCCTCGCCTGAGGTGTGGTGACTCTGACTCAGAGGTTTACAGCATGAAAACAGGCTCTTCGGCCCAACTTGTCCATGCCGCCCCTTTTTAAAACCTCTAAGATATTCCCAAGTGCCTGCATTTGACTCATATCCCTCTACACCCATCATACCCATGTAACTGTCTAAATGTTTTTTAAAAGACAAAATTGTACCTGCCTGTATTATTATCAGCCTCTATTACTTGTTCCAGACAGTCATCACCCTCTGTGTGAAAACTTTGCCCCTCTGGATACTTTTATATCTTTCCCCTCTCACCTTAAACTTATGACTTCTAATTTTAGATTCCCCTACCTTTGGGAAAAGATATTGACTATCTAGCTAATCTATGTCGCTCATTATTTGATAGACCTCGATAAGATCATCCCTCAGCCTTCTACGCTCCAGAGAAAAATGTCCCAGTCTGTCCAGCCTCTCCTTATAACTCAAACCATCAAGTCCCAGTAGCATCCTAGTAAATCTCTTCTGCACTCTTTCTAGTTTAATAATAGCCTTTCCATAATAGGGTGACCAGAACTGTTCACAGTATTCCAAGTGTGGCTTCACCAATGTCTTGTACAACTTCAATAAGATGTCCCAACTCATAGAACATAGAACATTACAGCACAAACAGGCTCTTGGGCCCACAAGTTGCGCCCATCATACCCCTACCTACTAGGGCATAGAACTATCTGTAACCCCCAATCCTATATACTCATCCAGAAGTCTTCTAAAAGACCCCAGTGAGTTCACCTCCGCCACCACCGACGGCAGCCGATTCCATTCACTCACCACTCTCTGAGTGAAAAACTTACCTCTAACATCTCCGCTGTATTTCTGCCCAGCATCTTAAGTCTGTGTCCTCTCGTAGCGATCATTTTAGCTCTGGGAAATAGCCTCCGAGAATCCACTCTATCTATTCCTTTCAACATTTTATAAATCTCTATCAGGTCACCTCTCAACCTTCGTCTCTCCAGGGACAACAGACCTAGCTCCCTCAACCTATCTTCATAGGGCATGCCTTCCAATCCAGGCAACATCCTTGTAAATCTCCTCTGCACCCTCTCAATAGCTTCCACATCCTTCCTATAGTGAGGCGACCAGAACTGCACACAGTACTCCAAGTGGGGTCTGACAAGGGTCTTACATGTTGCAGCATTACCTCCCGATTCTTAAACTCAATCGCTCAATTAATGAAGGCCAGTACACCATACGCCTTCTTGACCACATCCTCCACCTGCGAGGCTGATTTAAGAGTCCTATGGACTTGGACCCCAAGATCCTTCTGCTCCTCAACGCTGCTAAGACTCCTAACCCTTGATATTGTACTCCTTCAACCCATCGTTCCTGCCAAAATGGACCACTACACATATATCTGCGTTGAAGCCCATCTGCCACTTCTTCGCCCATTCTTGCATCCTATCTATGTCATGCTGCAACTTCAGACATCCCTCCAGACTATCCACAACACCACCAACCTTTGAATCGTTGGCGAACTTACTAACCTATCCCTCCACTTCCTCATCCAGGTCATTTATGAAAATGACAAACAGCAAGGGTCCTAGAACAGGAATAGCCTGGGGCACTCCACTGGTGACCGACCTCCATGCAGGAAAAAAACCCATCCACAACCACTCTCTGCCTTCTGCAGGCAAGCCAGTTCTGGATCCACAAGGCCAAAGTCCCTTGGATCCCATGCCCTCTCACCTTCTCAAGAAGTCTTGCATGGGGGACCTTATCAAACGCCTTGCTGAAATCCATGTGAACCATATCCACTGCTCTTCCTTCGTCAATGTATTCAGTCACATTTTCAAAGAACTCCACTAGACTCGTAAGGCACGACCTGTCCTTGACAAAGCCGTGTTGACTATTTCTGATCAAGCTAAACTTCTCCAAATGCTCATAAATCCTGACCCTCAGAAACCTCTCCAACAACTTACCAAGCACTGAGGTCAGTCTCATTGGTCAATAATTTCCCGGGCTTTCCCTGTTCCCTTTCTTGAAAATAAGAACTACATCCGCAATCTTCCAGTTCTCCGGAACCTCTCCTGTCTCCATTGATGATGCAAAGATTATCGCCAGGTAATCTGCAATCACTTCCCTTACCTCCCACGGTAACCTGGGGGTACATCCCATCCGGTCCTGGTGACTTATTTATCTTGATAGAATTTAAAAGTTCCAACACATCCTCTTTCTTAATATCCACAAACTCAATCTTTTCAGTCTGCTGCAAATTTGCAGTACGACCTCCAAGATCACTTTCCTGTATTCAATGTTCTGACCAATGAAATCAAGCATGCCGAATGCCTTCTTCCCATCCAGAGATGTGTGGGTTACATGGATTGGCCATGCTAAATTGCTCCTTAGTGTCAGGGGGACTAACCATGGTAAATACATGGGATTATGTGGGCCTGGGTGGGATTGTGGTCAATGCAGAGTCGATGGGCTGAATGGCCTCCTTCTGCACTGTAGGGAGTCTGTGATACATTCTGTCCACGTGTGAATCCATTTTCAAGGAGCTATGAACCTGTACCCCTAGATCTCTTTGCTCTGTAACTCTCCCCAATGTCCTACTGTTAACTGAATAAGTCCTGACCTGGTTCGATCGACCAAAATGCATCACCTAGCATTTATCTAAATTAAACTCCATCTGCTGTTTGTCAGCCCACTGGCCCAATTGACCAAGATCCTGTTGCAATCCAAGATAACCTTCAGTGTTCACTATACCACCAATCTCGGTGTCTTCTGCAAACTTACTCACCAATGCCTGCTATATTCCTTCTAAATTCTTTCTAAATTTGGGAGACATGATTTTCCACTCACAAAGCCATGCTGACTGTCCCTAATCAGCGCTTCCCTCCCTAAATGCCTGTAAATCCTATCTCTCAGAATACCTTCCAACAACTTACCCGCTGCAGATGTGAGGCTCACCTGTCTGCAGTTCCCAGGCTTTTCCTCTGGTTAAATCACCACCAACGTACAGCAACCTGGGCTGTGTGACTTTTTCTTTACCCAATGATCACCAATCCAATGGTACCAACAACTGCAAACATGCTCTAAATCACGTAGGATTAATTTACAAAACACATTTCCTGAAGGTGCTGACTCTCACTCAGATACAGTTCCTAAAGGTGCTGACTCTCACTGGGATACAGTTCCTGAAGGTGCTGACTCTCACTGGGATACAGTTCCTGAAGGTGCTGACTCTCACTGGGATACAGTTCCTGAAGGTGCTGACTCTCACTGGGATACAGTTCCTGAAGGTGCTGACTCTCACTGGGATACAGTTCCTAAAGGTGCTGACTCTCACTGGGATACAGTTCCTGAAGGTGCTGACTCTCACTGGGATACAGTTCCTGAAGGTGCTGACTCTCACTGGGATACAGTTCCTGAAGGTGCTGACTCTCACTGGATACAGTTCCTGAAGTTGCTGACTCTCACTGGGATACAGTTCCTGAAGGTGCTGACTCTCACTGGGATACAGTTCCTGAAGGTGCTGAATCTCACTGGGATACAGTTCCTGAAGGTGCTGACTCTCACTGGACACAGTTCCTGAAGGTGCTGACTCTCACTGGATACAGTTCCTGAAGGTGCTGACTCTCACTGGGATACAGTTCCTGAAGGTGCTGACTCTCACTGGGATACAGTTCCTGAAGGTGCTGACTCTCACTGGGATACAGTTCCTGAATGTGCTGACTCTCACTGGGACACAGTTCCTGAAGGTGCTGACTCTCACTGGGATACAGTTCCTGAAGGTGCTGACTCTCACTGGGATACAGTTCCTGAAGGTGCTGACTCTCACTGGGATACAGTTCCTGAAGGTGCTGACTCTCACTGGGATACAGTTCCTGAAGGTGCTGACTCTCACTGGGATACAGTTCCTGAAGGTGCTGACTCTCACTGGGATACAGTTCCTGAAGGTGCTGACTCTCACTGGGATACAGTTCCTGAAGGTGCTGACTCTCACTGGGAACAGTTCCTGAAGGTGCTGACTCTCACTGGGACACAGTTCCTGAAGGTGCTGACTCTCACTGGGATACAGTTCCTGAAGGTGCTGACTCTCACTGGGATACAGTTCCTGAAGGTGCTGACTCTCACTGGGATACAGTTCCTGAAGGTGCTGACTCTCACTGGGATACAGTTCCTGAAGGTGCTAACTCTCACTGGGATACAGTTCCTGAAGGTGCTGACTCTCACTGGGATACAGTTCCTGAAGGTGCTGACTCTCACTGGGATACAGTTCCTGAAGGCGCTGACTCTCACTGGGATACAGTTCCTGAAGGCGCTGACTCTCACTGGGTCACAGTTCCTGAAGGTGCTGACTCTCACTGGAATCTCTGTGTTCCAGCCTGTGGGTTTTGGATGCTCTGGGTCACACAAGGTGATGTTATTCAGTGAACCAGCAGAGGGAGCCAAGCTGCCAGATTTGAACATTTCCCCCAGTGTTGCTCTGGGATCTCCCCATTCCAGTCTGGGGGCATTAACTAAAATCGCTCTGCCTTAAAGATCAAAACTGGCTGCCGGGCTATGAGTCCACATTTAAAATATAACAGCCATTTCCCGTCTTCCATTGAATCTTAGCAGTATAGAAAGAGGCCCTTTGGCCCATCGAGTCTGTACTGGCTCTCTGCAAGACCACCTTACCCGGGCTTATCACTCCCCCTTCCCTAATTCCCATTCCAGTCACCGTGTGCATTTACCATAGCAAATCACCCCGGGAAACCGGAGCCCCCTGAGAAAACCCACGCAGACATGGAGAGAATGTGCAGAATTCACATCCCCAGCACACCCCACTCTCTCCTTCTCCTACTGGGTGCCTCCAACTCATCCACCTCCCCTTCCCTCCTGATGGGTGCCTCCACCACCCCTGCTCTTCCCCCGTACCTGTTTGTAGAGCCAGCCCCGAATGACTGTCACTGAGTTTGGATCCCGTTTCACTGCCTGGTCTCTCTTGGCGAAGGAATGAACTTTCTTCATTACCCGGAGAGGCTAAAGAGAAACAATAAATCATCAGGCTGGAGGCAATTTATAAAAATTCCTCCCTCAGCTCATCCTGAACTGAGTGGGGATGAAAGCCCAGGGTCAGTAATCCCAGTGTCCGTGACCCCAGGGTCCGTAACCCCAGGGTCTGTAATCCCAGGGTCTTTAACCCCAGGGTCTGTAATCCCAGGGTCTGTAATCCCAGGGTCTTTAACCCCAGGGTCCGTAATCCCAGGGTCTATAATCCCAGGGTCTTTAACCCCAGGGTCTATAATCCCAGGGTCTTTAACCCCAGGGTCCGTAATCCCAGGGTCTATAATCCAGGGCTTTAACCAGGGTCTATAATCCCAGGGTCTTTAACCCCAGGGTCAGTAATCCAGGGTCTGTAATCCCAGTGTCCGTGACCCCAGGTCTGTAATCCAGGGTCTTTAACCCCAGGGTCCGTAATCCAGGGTCTATAATCCCAGGGTCTTAACCCCAGGGTCCGTAACCCAGGGTCTAATCAGGGTCTTTAACCCCAGGGTCTGTAATCCCAGGGTCTTAAACCCAGGGTCCGTAATCCCAGGGTCTATAATCCAGGGTTTTAACCCCAGGGTCTATAATCCAGGGTCTTAACCCCAGGTCTATAATCCCAGGGTCTTTAACCCCAGGGTCCGTAATCCCAGGGTCTGTAATCCCAGTGTCCGTGACCCCAGGGTCTGTAATCCCAGGGTCTGTAATCCCAGGGTCTTTAACCCCAGGGTCCGTAATCCCAGGGTCTATAATCCCAGGGTCTTTAACCCCAGGGTCCATAACCCCAGGGTCTGTAATCCCAGTGTCCGTGACCCCCAGGGTCTGTAATCCCAGGGTCTTTAACCCCAGGGTCTGTAATCCCAGGGTCTGTAACCACAGTGTTTTTAACCCAAGGGTCCGTAATCCCAGGGTCTGTAATCCCAGTGTCCGTGACCCCCAGGGTCTGTAATCCCAGGGTCTTTAACCCCAGGGTCTGTAATCCCAGGGTCTTTAACCCCAGGGTCTGTAATCCCAGGGTCTGTAACCACAGTGTGTTTAACCCCAGGGTCCGTAATCTCAGGGTCTGTAATCCCAGTGTCCGTGACCCCCAGGGTCTGTAATCCCAGGGTCTTTAACCCCGGGGTCTGTAATCCCAGGGTCTGTAACCACAGTGTTTTTAATCCCAGGGTCTGTAATCCCAGGGTCTGTAATCCCAGTGTCCGTGACCCCCAGGGTCTGTAATCCCAGTGTCCGTGACCCCCAGGGTCTGTACATGGTAAGTTCTGGAATTTCACCCAGGATCAGCTCGATGCTGCTGATCACTGATTGGGGGATTGAGTTTGGAGATAAAGGGGAAATGAATCTGATTGGTCAGATGTGATTTGTAACAGTATTACATAGCAGTGAAGGAGGCCGTTCAGCCCATCGTGTCTGCACTGGCTCAGCCTTTCATTTTTAACAAAGGACAAAGAAAAGTACAGCACAGGAACAGCCCTTCGGCCCACCAAACCCGTGGTGAGTGTAAACGAGAAGAGAAAATGCTGGAAAATCTCAGCGGATCTGGCAGCGTCTGTAAAGGGAGAAACAGCTGATGTTTGGGCTTCATCCAGACTTGAAACATCAGCCGTTTCTCTCCTTACAGATGCTGCCAGATGTGCTGAGATTTTTTTTCTCTTTGGTTTCAGGTTCCAGTATCTGTAGTAATTTGATTTTATCCTGTGCTGATCACGATGCTCGGAGTAAACTGGAAACAAAACCCTTTGCCCTCACTCAGTCCATATCCCTCTATTCCCTCCCTATCCATGTACCCATCCAGATGCCTCTGGAATGTTGTTAATGTGCCTGCTTCCTCCACCTTCTCTGGCAGCGCGTTCCAGGCACCCATCACCCTGTTATCAATGAGTTTGATCGGAAAATGTAAAATTATTAATCAGTTTCTGTTCTGTGCGGAGTGATGGTGATTGGAACAGAATCATCACAAACGGATTAAATGATATAACCAACCCGTGACAAATGGAATCAACGTGAGTAAGAATGAGGTTATCCAGTAAGATAAAAGTAAATTACCGTGGAGGCTGGAATCTGAAACAGAAACAGAAAATACTGGAAAATCTCAGCAGGTCTGACAGCATCTGTGGGGAGAGAATAGATGTGGAGATGCCGGTGTTGGACTGGGGTAAACACAGTAAAAACACAGTTCACAGTAAGAAGTCTCACTACAACAGGTTAAAGTCCAACAGGTTTATATTTGATAGTAAACCCACAAGCTTTCAAAGCACTGTTGGGCAGAACTCTGCAAGCCAGTGACTTTTGCTACCAAATAAACCTGCTGTTGTGAGATTTCTTACGGAGAGAATAGAGGCCATGTTTCGAGTCTATGATTGAGCTCTGACGAAGGGTCATCCAGACTCAAACCTGTCAGAGTTGTTGAGAGTTTGCAACATTTTCTGTTTCTCATTGAGATTCTCCACCTCCGAATTGGTGAGAGGTTGGACACTGTGGAGCAGCAATGGGATTTTGTGTTCCAGGTACAGTTCACTAAAAGCTGTTGCACAGACACAAAAAAAATAAAAAAACAATTGGGATGTTGGTCTTTGGTGCAGCCTCTGGAAAACACAGAGGTGAAAATGATGCTTTGACTGTGGGAGTTTTGTTCCGACCTCATCTGGAGCATTTACGTCCAGTGGCGGACACCACGTCTCAGGATGGATCTGCTGGCCTTGGAGGGAAAGCAGCACAAAATCACCAACACAAAACTGAAATTGAAAAGAGATTAAATTAAAAATTACATGGATTAAGTTTGTAATTCCTAAAGTTTAAGGGGAGATGTAACCAAGGTGATGAACAGTGCGAAAGAATCCAATTCCTCTACTGGGAAGTGACTAAAAGTAGAACTGTTAAATTGGAGCTGGGAGTGATGTCAGACAGAGAGTGGACCAGAACGGAGCAAATCTCAGGAATACAGGATCATGGTGCAGGAGGAGGCCATTCATCCCATCAACTATCTGCTAGCTCACCGTAAGGTGACCCCCCTCTCCACTTCCTACTTCCCCATAAGCAGCAGGTTGACTACGGGATAGATACAGGGAAGGTGTTCCCGATGATGGGAGGAGTCCAGAACTAGGAGTCACAGCCTGAGGATTAAAGGCAGACTCTTTAGGACAGAGATGAGGAGATATTTCTTCACCCAGAGAGTGGTGAGTCTGTGGAATTCATCACCTCAGGAAGGAGCTGATGTCAAAACACTGAATGTACTCAAGAAGGAGTTAAACATAGCACTCGAGGTAAAAGGAATCACAGGATATTGGGAGAGGCTCCAATCAGAATATTGAGTTGGATGGTCAGTGATGAATGGTGGAGCAAGCTCGAAGGGCCGAATGGCCTCTTCTACATTTCTATTACCGCTCACTGCGGGAATAAAGAAAGTTCTTCCTTGCCCCTCCCCAATATCCATCCCACCCCCTACACATCATTCAGATAAAGATCAGTTATAATCAAATAGAACACTAGAACAGATTAGAGAGGCTGAATGGCCTCTTCCTGTGTGACAGTGGGGAAAGGGTGAGGGGCGTGGGAGGATGGGGGGGAAGTGGGGACGGATGGCAGCAGTGGGAGGGATGGTGGGCACGTTGGGGGATGGGGGGCAATGGGGGAGTGGTGGGGGCAGTGGGGGGATGGGGGCAGTGGGGAGATTGGGGCAGTGGGGGGATGGGGCAGTGGGGGGTTGGGGGGCAGTGGGGGGATGGGGGACAGTGGGGGGTTTGGGGGGGCAGATGGGGGGATGGGAGGCAGTGGAGGGGTGGGGAACATGCGGTGGGTGGAGGGACATGCGGGGGGGACAGCGGCGGGGGGGGAAAGGGGGTGGGATGAAGGTTGGACCAAAGGGGACTGGGGATTAGTGGGGGGGAGGGGGACAGGGGGGAGGGGGAGGGAGGAGAGGGAAAGTGGGGGAGGGGAGGGGCAGTGAGGGCGGGGCTGTGGGGGACGGGGAAGGTAGGGGGAAGGGAGGGGGAAGGGAGGGGAAGAGGAAGGGAGTGGGGGCAGTGGGGGGAGGGGGCAGTGGGGATGGGGAGGGGTGGGGGAGGGGTGAGGGGCAGGGGGGGTGGGGGAGGGGGTGGAGGATGGGGGTGGGGGGAGGGAAGGGGGGAGGGAATGGGGGAGGGGCGTGGGGTGGGAGGGTTTGGTGGGGGGGGGATGTGGGTGTGGGGGAGTGGGTGGGGGAGGGAGTGGGGGTGGAGGAGGGAGGGTGCGGTGGGTAGGGAGTGGGGGTTGAGGAGGGAATGGGGTGGAGGAAGGAGTGGGGGTGGGAGGAGGAGTGGGGGTGGGATGTGGGGGTGGGGGTGGGGGAGGGGTGAAGGGAGGGGTGGGAGAGGGGGTGGGGGTGGCGGAGATGGGGGAGGGAGTGGGGGTCCCAGATCTTGATACGCACCGGGCAACCTTTGAGTGGTAAGGAGGTTGTGATGGAGGAGATGGTGGCAAGCTGGAGCTTGGCTTCATCACTCCGAGGTTCTCTGCAAGGGCAGCCATGAGAGGAAAACAGCTGAAAAAACCAGAGAGAGAATATCGATAACCCAGGAGAACTTCTCCCCTTCCCCACCATCCCCATTCACCTTTCCCGCCCCCTACCCCACCTCCTCCCCATAACCACCCTCCCCCATTCCTCTCCCCTCACCCAGTAACACACCCTACTCCCCATCCTTCCCCTGCCCCCATTCCTTCCCCTTCCCCCATAACCCACCCTCCCCATTCCTTCCCCCTCCCCCAATAAACCCACCCATCTCCCCATTCCCTCCCTCCCCCCAGAAACACCCTCCCTCCCATCCCGCTCCCCCCTCCCCATAACCAACCCTCCTCCCCTCCCCCCCTCTCCCCCATTCCCCAGAACCCACCCTCCCGCCCTCCCCCTCCCCCCTCCACCATAACCCACCCTCCCGTCCCCTTCACCTCCCCTCTCCCCTTCCCCCAACCCTCCACCTCCCCCACCCCCATAACCCACCCACCGCCCCCATCCTCTTCCCCTTCCCCACTACCCACCCTCCTCACCATCCCCTTGACCCTCTCCATAACCCACCCTCTCCCATTCCTTACCCCCTCCCTCCAAAACCCACCCCCCACCACCCACCATCCCCTTCCCTCCCCACAACCCACACCCGCCCCCCATTCCCTTCCCTATCCCATCCCTAACTCACCCTCCCCATCCATTCCCCATAACCGACCGCCCCAATCCCCTTCCCCTCCCCCAGAACCCACCCTCTCCCCATTTTCCTAACCCCGCCCCCAAAAACCTACCCTCCCCTATCCCCTTCCCCTCCCCCACAACCCACACCCACCTCCAATATCCCTACCCCCACCCCCAATTACCCTCCACCCACAAACCAACCCTCCCCCCATTCCATCCCCCATTCTCGCCCACAAATACTCTCCCCCATTCCCCCCAAAACCCACCCTCCCTCCATAGCGACACCCTCCCCATTCATTTCCTCCATTCCCCCACAACCCACCCTCCACCCCATTTACCCCATAAACTCACCCTCCCCCATTTCCCCCCTAACTCACCCTCCCCTATTACCCTTCTTAACCCCTCCCTCCCCCACCCCAGTCACAGACAAATACACACAGGGAGCAAATACCCTCCCCACTCCCAATCGCTCCCACAACAGACTCTGAGTAACTGTCCCACCGAGAGATGGTTTCTAAAGGGTTAATATAGAGGTTTAATTAAAGCGACAGTCCCTGTTTGTTGCAGAGCTCTCTCTTCATCTTTCTCTCCCACACTGTGTTCAACACAAATGTCAACTAAATGCAAAATGTAATCCAAAATGGAAATTAATCTGAGAGTTCAGAATTAATTCCCTGAGGGGGAAGATGCCTGGGAGAATCTGCACTGTGTTTGATTAACCCTCCCAAACAAGAACAGGAATTAAACAGGGAATCTTGGGGAGTTTCCGTCATATCTAAGTGTCACCCTGGAAAATCCAGCAAACTCACTCTGTGCCGCACTGTCAGAGGATCAGTACTGAGGGAGTGCCGCACTGTCAGAGGATCAGTACTGAGGGAGTGCCGCACTGTCAGAGGGTCAGTGCTGACAGAGTGCCGTACTGTCAGAGGATCAGTACTGAGGGAGTGCCGCACTGTCAGAGGGTCAGTGCTGAGGGAGTGCCGCACTGTCAGAGGGTTAGTGCTGAGGGAGTGCCGCACTGTCAGAGTGTCAGTGCTGAGGGAGTGCCGCACTGTCAGAGGGTCAGTGCTGAGGGAAAGCGGCACTGTCAGAGGGTCAGTAGAGGGAGTTGCCGCACTGTCAGAGGGTCAGTGCTGAGGGAGTGCCGCACTGTCAGAGGGTCAGTGTGGGGAGTGCTGCACTGTCAGAGGGTCAGTGCTGAGGAGTGCCGCACTGTCAGAATGTCAGTGCTGAGGGAAAGCTGCACTGTCAGAGGGTCTGTGCTGAGGGAGTGCCGCACTGTCAGAGGATCAGTGCTGAGGGAGTGCTGCACTGTCAGAGGGTCAGTGCTGAGGGAGTGCCGCACTGTCAGAGGGTCAGTACTGAGGGAGTGCCGCACTGTCAGAGGGTCAGTGCTGAGGGGAAATGCCGCACTGTCAGAGGCAGTGCTGAGGGAGTGCCGCACTGCCAGAGGGTCAGTGCTAGGGGTACCGCACTGTCAGAGGGTCAGTGCTGAGGGAGTTGCGCACTGTCAGAGGGCAGGCTGAGGAGGGAGTGCCGCACTGTCAGAGGGTCAGTGCTGAGGGAGTGCCGCACTGTCAGAGGGTCAGTGCTGAGGGAGTGCCGCACTGTCAGAGGGTCAGTGCTGAGGGAGTGCTGCACGTCAGAGGGTCAGTGCTGAGGGAGTGCCGCACTGTCAGAGGGTCAGTGCTGAGGGAGTGCCGCACTGTCAGAGGGTCAGTGCTGAGGGAGTGCCGCACTGTCAGAGGGTCAGTGTGAGGGAGTGCCGCACTGTCAGAGGGTCAGTGACTGAGGGAGTGCCGCACTGTCAGAGGGTCAGTGCATGAGGGAGTGCCGCACTGTCAGAGGGTCAGTGCTGAGG
>JAGIQG010000034.1:13171482-13198982 GCA_024679065.1 Sphyrna mokarran | reverse complement strand
TGATTCCGGGCTGGATTGGGAAGGTTTGTGGATCCACACAGTAAAGTGGGTCTATCTGAGTGACAGAAACTTCTATTTGAGTTCTCACTCATCACCGAGCAGAACGATTCCTTCCCGTCGTATCGATGGGACATCTGTTTCTCGGAATATTCGGGAAAGGAATTTGACACACTCGAGGTTAAAATAAGTCATTCCCTGAATATAAATAGAACCAATTCCCAGGAGGTGATAGACACAATCCTCTCGCTGAGTTACTGAGAGCTGATAGTTTATGGTGAAGATCTGGAATATTGTCCGAGATTCTCACAGAGAAACCATTCCCAATTCCTCTGCTCCGGATTGAAATTCCACAATAAGATTGTTCATAACTTCCTCCATCTGGCTCTGAAACTTCAGAACCAGTAACTTTTCCAACTCATTTCAAATCTGCACTCCCACCCTGACTCCCATCCCCACCCCACTCCGACTCCCACCCCCACCCCAACTCCCATCCCACTCTGACTCCCACCCCCACTCTGACCCCACCCCCACCCGACTACTCCCATCCCCACCCCCACTCCAACTCCCGCCCCATCCTGACTCCTGCTCCCACCCCCACTCCCACCCTCACCCTAACTCCACAAACCCCACCCCCACCCCCCTCACCCTGACTCCCACAACCCGCCCCCTACCCCACTCACCTTCACCCCGACTCCACCTCATTCCGACTCCCACAACCCCACCCCCACCCCGACTCCACCCTCATCCCGACTCCCACAACCCCACCCCATCCCCACTCACCCTCACCCCGACTCCCACAACCCCTCCCCCACCCCACTCACCCTAACCCTGACTCCCACAACCCACCCCCACCCCCACTCACTCTCACCCTGATTCACATAACCCCACCCCCACCCCCACTCACTCTCACCCTGATTCACATAACCCCCACCCCAAACCCCACTCACCCCACCAACACACCTCACCCCAACTCACACAACCCCACCCACCCACATCCTTCCCACCCGCCCCACCCGCCCACACCCCTTCCCCCAAACACGACTCACCCTTACCCCTACACCCAACCCCATCCCTCCCCTCATCCCTACTCACCTACATTCCAACACTCATTCCTTTCCCGATGCCCACCCTCATCTCTCTCCTCACACCCCCACCCCCACACCCCTCCCCACCTACACCATGATACCTACTGACTCACATATCCCAGTCATCCACACCCCTTCCTGCATCTCCCACCCACCCTTTCCTCCACCCCCACTCACCCACACACCAACTCACATGCCCCTCCCCCCATCCCCCAACCTTACCCCACCCATATTCCCACCCACCCCAACCCCACCCTCCTTCCCTATCACTGAAATCCTTCTGCTTTCTGCCAATACATCCAACTTTCATTTACACAGAGAGTGGGTGAGTGAGAGAGAGTGTGTGAGACAGAGAGAGAGTGAGAGTGAGTGAGAGTGAGAATGAGAGAGTGAGAATGAGAGAGTGAGCGATTGAGTGAGTGAATGAGAGAGAGAGAGTGAGTGAGAGAGAGAGAGACAGAGAGAGAGAGAGAGAGAGAAAGACAGAAATAGACCCAGAGAGATAGAGGCAGAGTGGGGGAGGAGATATTAGGTAGGTGGGGATAGAGGGATGGAGAGGGTGATAGAGGGTAAATCCCACATCTAATCCAGCAATAAGTTGGAGTGTTTTTAAAATGAGGACATTGCAGGATCTGGCAGCTGGATTCATGTACAGAAAATGATGCTGAGTATCTGCCTGTCTTTGGACAGAGTTATTCATCACACCCTGTGCCCAGTTCCTGCTCATTCCTGGAGGCAAATGTACGTAATCTCCAAAACAATCTCTCTGAAAGAAGCCTGGGATTTGGGGGAAGCAGGCGAGATCCTGAGTGAGGAATTCAGCAGGGGCCCAGTGAGATCGGAGTGAGTTAGGGTGGGAGAATGGGACTGGGGGCGGCGGTGGTGGTGGGGGATGTGATGTACACATTCCCCTGTCCCCAGCTCCCTGAGGGTCCTGAACCCCAATCAACAAAACTAAACATTCAATACAACATCTTGCCCTCCACACAGGGTAACCCCTCACCAACTTTACATAATTGGAATACAGAGCCCTGGTAATCACGCGTGATGGGATAGGAGGGGGTGTGCTTCCCCCACACCCCAACAAGTGGATGTGAGAAAGACAGGAGCCCCACTATCCCCCTCCAACCTGATGAGAAAGCCCCCCAACCCAGCGCCCCAGCCTGGCCTGGCTAGTGGGTCAGATAGAGATGGAGTTGTCTCTTACCTCTGGCTGTTTTCACACTGACGCTTGGTATGGTTTGTCTCTCAGTTTGACACAGCTGCCGCTGCAAAGAGAAACTGCAGCTTTTCTCATTCGCTCTGTTCTCGTTCTCCACCAATCGCCTACACATTTACTCTGCAGAACTATTTCAGGAACAGACAGAGCAGCAATTCACAATTGCACACATGGTAACTGTACCATATCCTGGTGAAATATTATAATTATCCAACGCCTCTCATAACCCTTTAACTCTCTCACTCCCTGCTTCACACACTCACAGGGAAAATTACAACTCAGCCCCATCTGCAAAATTTTCTGTACGTGAAGGAATAAGATGATTGTGTTTACGACTGAATACAGAGAGGTTTCATTAAAGACAGAGTCTGCGGCAGCTCAGGCCAAGATGCCATCGTTGTTCAGACATTAAGCAGAAACCCTTCTCGAGTGAGCATCAAATATCATTGGGCCATTTTATCAGAAAGCAGCAGAGTAATTCTGCCTTGTGTCCTGGGCAATATCAATGTTCCAAATATAGAGAATCTGCCCATTTCCAGCCTGCTGTGACTGTGCACAAACTGGTATCAACTGTGTCATCCTTCATAAACTCTCTCATTGGCTAGGAAACACCATCAGATGCTCCAATAGTTATGAAAAGTGCTATAGAAATGCAACTCTTTCTTTCCAGCACTGAAGGGTAAAGCTCCCTTTACACTGTCCCCCATCAAATATTCCCAGGGCAGGTACAGCACGGGGTTAGATACAGAGTAAAGCTCCCTCTACACTGTCCCCCCATCAAACACTCCCAGGACAGGTACAGCACGGGGTTAGATAGAGAGTAAAGCTCCCTCTACACTGTCCCCCCATCAAACACTCCCAGGACAGGTACAGCATGGGGTTAGATACAGAGTAAAGCTCCCTCTACACTGTCCCCCCATCAAACACTCCCAGGACAGGTACAGCACGGGGTTAGATACAGAATAAAGCTCCCTCTACACTGTCCCCCATCAAACACTCCCAGGACAGGTACAGCACGGGGTTAGATACAGAGTAAAGCTCCCTCTACACTGTCCCCCATCAAACACTCCCAGGACAGGTACAGCACAGGGTTAGATACAGAATAAAGCTCCCTCGACAGATATAGTTCAGATATAGGTTAAGAATTCCTCTCTTGGTCTCTCTCTGTCTCCATCTCCAGAAAGTTGTTCTGAGGTTGAGTTGGTGGAGGGTTGATGGATGTGAGAATGTTTGACGGTGCTCAGTATCTGAGTATCTCAGACTGTCCCCAGTCCCACAGAAAGACAGCAGGTTCGTGCTGCCCCAGGGCTAAAATCCCAGCGACACCCTGACCTGTCTCTCATCAACGCACTGACCATCTCACAGTTAGAAGCAGAGGGAGGGGGAGGGAGAGGGGCAGAGTGAGGGACAGAGTGAGGGAGAGGGGCAGAGTGAGGGAGAGGGACAGGGCACTGACATGTGCAGGGTTACTGAGTTTGTTACGAGTGGGTGAGCTGTGGGCGGCACAATTCCATCAACATGACACAAACTACTGTTCAGTTTCTGGAGCTGTCAACAGAGGAATGTGAATGTGCCACTCAGTGCAAACTACTGTTCACAAACAGGTCGCCTGTCACCCACAACAAGCTGCGTACAAACAGTAAAGGAGGTCAATGTTCCAAACCAGGCTGACGACACCCCTTCCATTAACCCCACCACCCATACAGTAGCTCTTTCTGTTACAGCTCCTGTCTCACTTTCATATATTCCCAAAGGAGATATTCTGCTCTCTCTCACCAGGAAGGACTTTACTCTGGGTTTACTGTCCAGCACCCTGAGTGAGACAGCAGCTCAGTGTGTGACCAGAGAGTGCGGGACACCAGGGGGGCAGTGACTGAGCCCCGGATTTAACCCCGGGGGGGCAGTGACTAAGCCCCGGATTTAACCCCAGGGTGGGCAGTGACTGAGCCCCAGATTTAACTGGGGGGGGGCAGTGACTGAGTCCCAGATTTAACCCTGGGGTAACGAGGAGAGGTTAGGCAAATTGGGGCTGTTTTTCTTAGAAAGATGTAGACTTAGAGGAGATCTAATAGAGGTGTACAAGATTATGAGGATTATAGAGTAAACAGGGTTAAGCTTTTTCCTAGGATGGACTCAAATAGCACGAGGGGTCACAGTTAGGGTGAGGGGAGTAAGGTATAATTTGGATGCTAGAGGGAGTTTTTTCACACAGAGGGTGGTGGGTGTATGGAATGTGCTGCCAAGTAAAGTGGTGGAGGCAGGTACTCTGGAGTTATTTAAGAAATACTTAGATGGGCACATGAGCAGAATGGGAATGGAGGGGTATAGAAAACTGAATTAAAATAGGGATCATGAGCCTTGGGAGTCCCGGGAAGTGTGTAAATAGATGATGATATTGATGTACTTGTTTTTACCCTACAGGTGCTTTGGTCCACCTTGTTGTCTAACGAGGGGCATACACGCGATGGGTCGTGAGAGGGCTGCTCTTGGATCTTTTTCGGAGCATCCTAGTGCTCACGTCATTAGTGTACACTTGACCTGGACCATTTGATGGGCAACACGACAGCTCAGTGACTATCGCTGTGCTGTGCAGATACATGGATTTGGGCCTGTGTCTGTGGGAGTTTGCACACTCTCCCCAGTTTCTCCCATCCCAAAGATGTGCTCTTAGGCTAACTGGCAAAACAAATTCTCCCTAAATTGTCTCAAATTTGGTTTTAATCCATAGATCTACAAACATAGACAGGGATCATGGGTAAAGGTGGGCACTGGGGGGGGGGTAGAGGTGGGAACACCGGGGGGGGGTGGGGGCGGTAGAGGTGGGAACACCGGGGGGGTTAGAGGTGGGAACACCGGGGTGGCAGTGTGGGCTCGTTGAGCTGAAGGGCCTGTTCCCGTGCTGTTTTGTTCTTTGTTCTTTGAAACCGGAGCACCTACAGGAAACCCACACAGACACGAGGAGAATGTGCAGTGTCCGCACAGGCAGTGACCCGAGGTCAGGATTTGAACTCGGATGCCTGGCACTGTGAGGCAGCAGGGCTAACCACTGTGCCACCGTGGTAACCCACACCTTCCACATGCCATCTTTATCTCATTCCGCTCATTTATCCCATCTTATCACCTTCCCTAGACACTTACTAACCTCACTTTTAAAACTAATAATTGATCTTTGATCCACTGGGAAAGAGAGTTTGATGCTGAAAGAAATAGCTGGAAAACCTTTGGCAGCTTTGGTGATGTCTGTGCAGAGAGACAGAGTTAATACTCTGAGTCGGTGAGTGAGCAGAAATATTGGCCACGATTCTCGCAGTGTGACCCACAGCCTTTCTGTCGGACTGTGGTGGAAGGTGTGAATCTGGGCTTTCAACCAGGATTTGCACATATTCCGAACACATCTCCCAGAGCCAGGGAAGAACCCGCAGTCAGACCATACTGGAAAACAGCAGAAAGGCGATAATTAAATAATCTGAATCTGTTTTAAACATATTGTAAATATTTTATTGTTCATTATCAGGAAATTTCAGGTCCCTGTTGAACCTCCCACCTCACCAAGAGTGACTTCATTCTGGTGGGGTTCAGACTAGCTCCCCGCGTTCGGGGAACTAGCGGGAGATCCTGCCAGAATGGAGGTGGTGGCAATCGGGATCCCCCAGAGGGTTGGGCGATAGGGGGTGATGCCCCCTGGGTGTGGGCACCCTGGCAGTGCCAGGCTGTGCTCCTGACACTGCTCATGGACACCTTTGCACTGCCCACCAGGCATCAGACTGTACCAAGTGGATGAGGCTTATTGTGGGTGGAGCCTAGGAGCAATCGTGGGGGTGGGAGTGGGGGTGAGGGTGGGGGCGGTCATTTTGCTTGGACATAGGTCTGGGATGGAGGGGGAGCAGTGATTGGGGCAGGCTGGGAGCTGGGTGCTCTACCAAGGGGTTCATGCCTTCCAAGGGGAGTCTGACTCTGGGGGGGTTGGGGGATTGCCACTGCTGGGGGGTTGGTGGGGTTGGGCTGTGCATTGAGGCGCTCCGGGATGCGGGAGGGTCAGGGCTGGCCCAGGAATTGTTGTTGGGCCAGCGATCGGAAAGGGGGAGGTGGAGGGTCAGCACTGCGAGGATCCCTGGCTGGACAATGGTCAGGGAGTCTGACAGATCGGAACCACTGTGCATGCACTGAGTTCCGAAAACGTCAAATTCCGGTGGGAATACATCCCGTCCCCCTGGGTTTTTAATGAGATTCACGACTGGGACCTCTGCAGTGCGGAGATTCGGGTGAGAAGCTGAGCTGACAGTTCCCCCACCAATTCAACACTTTTGGGAGAATTACGGCCATTAACTCTGCTTCTCTCTCCAGACCCACCAACATTCTCCAATCATTTCCCAGTTCCAGCAGCAGCAGCAAGAGTTTGGCAGAATCTTCAGTTACCTTTTGTAAAAACTTTCCTCATTTCACTCCTCAAAAATATGACCTCATGTTTTAAAAAGTGCCCAAAGTCCCAGACTCGCAGCAAACAGAAATAATGTGTCTTTATTGACCCAATCCACGCTCCTCCTGTTAAAAACTTTCATCAAATTATCCCTCAACTTTTTAATTTCATCAGAATGCAGCCCCAATGAATGGAATGTGCCTTTGTTTTTAAAGCTCAGAGTTTTGCTTTAGTCCACACTCCAGCTAATTCACCAGATCCTTCTTAGGTGCAATATTCAGAATTGCTCACCTTATTCCTACTCTGGTTTATCCAGGGATTTATCTAGCTGAAACACTGTACTCTGCTCCTCAAGAAGGAATGGCCAGTATTCCATTTGCGGTTGGATTATTTTGTACAGTCTGTTGGTACATTTCACAATCTATGAACCTCTGTTCTGTCTATATTCTCTCCAGTTCACTCAGTTTTATCCGAGAGGACCCAAAGTGGAAGAAAATTTACCGCCTTCAGAACTATTTGTGACAGTTTTCCTCATTCCTGTCATCTGGAATACTATTATTTTCCGCTCTCACGTACACCTGCATCAATTGCCACTATCTTCACTTTATTGGTAAATCTGGACACCAGGCATTCTATCTCACTGTCCCTGAACTTTTTGTTTCTGTATAACTTAAGTTTTATACACCTTTATCCAATCATCCTGTACTTCGCTAACTCTCGCTGGGATACAGTTCCTGAAGGTGCTGACTCTCACTGGGATACAGTTCCTGAAGGTGCTGACTCTCACTGGGATACAGTTCCTGAGGGTGCTGACTCTCACTGGGATACAGTTCCCGAAGGTGCTGACTCTCGCTGGGATACAGTTCCTGAAGGTGCTGACTCTCACTGGGATACAGTTCCTGAAGGTGCTGACTCTCGCTGGGATACAGTTCCTGAAGGTGCTGACTCTCGCTGGGATACAGTTCCTGAAGGTGCTGACTCTCGCTGGGATACAGTTCCTGAAGGTGCTGACTCTCGCTGGGATACAGTTCCTGAAGGTGCTGACTCTCGCTGGGATACGGTTCCTGAAGGTGCTGACTCTCACTGGGATACAGTTCCTGAAGGAGCTGACTCTCATTGGGATACAGTTCCTGAAGGAGCTGACTCTCACTGGGATACGGTTCCTGAAGGTGCTGACTCTCACTGGGATACAGTTCCTGAAGGAGCTGACTCTCACTGGGATACGGTTCCTGAAGGAGCTGACTCTCACTGGGATACAGTTCCTGAAGGAGCCGACTCTCATTGGGATACAGTTCCTGAAGGTGCTGACTCTCATTGGGATACAGTTCCTGAAGGAGCTGACTCTCACTGGGATACAGTTCCTGAAGGTGCTGACTCTCGCTGGAGAAACTTTTTATAGTGTTCACAATATTATTAATTATCCACAGTGAACTGAGTATTTCTTAGTGGAATTCACTTGGGTTTTTGACCCTTTTCAGCCTTCTGGTTTCGGGGATAGACAGTGCCCCCTCCACACTAAGCCAGCCTGTCCCTTGGAGCCAGTGAGTGAGGCCCCAGTGACTGTGCCAGTCTGTGGTCAGTGTGGAGATGGGATAACTGACTGGGTGGCATCTGTTTGCAATCAGATACAGAGACTCAGCAATTTACCCAATCTCTGCTCAATCCCAATCCCAATCCATACCCCTCGATATGCACCCACCCCCCCGATACGCACCCGCCCCCCCCCGATACGTACCCGCCCTCCTCGATACGCACCCGCCCCCCCGATACGCACCCACCCCACCTGAAACGCACCCACATCCCCGATACGCATCCACCCCCCAATATGCACCCGCACCTCCGATATGCACCCGTTCCTCACGGATACACACCCACCCCTGATATGCACCCATCCCCCCGATACGCACCTGCTCCCCCGATACGCACCCGTTCCTCACAGATACACACCCGCTCCCCCAATATGCATCTGTCCATATTTGCTTTGATTTGATTTATTATTGTCACATGTTGGGATACAGTGGAAAGTATTGTTTCTTGTGTGCTATATAGACAAAGCATACTGTTCACAGAGAAAGAAACAAGAAAGTGCAGAATGTAGTGTTACAGTAAACATCCTCCCAGATACAGTACGACAGGTTTGCATTGGGGACTGTGTGAGTCCTGCTTTCTCTCGTTCTCTCTCAGCTAATTCCTCTTTCTCTGGATCTGAATGTTGATATGAGGCAGCTGGTAATTCTGGCAATGCTCAATGCCTTTGCAGTAATTCCAACTATCCATGTCCAATATCCGTGAGATTTCAGAACAGGTTCAAATTCCCAAGACAATATCATCATCAGAACAGAATTCTCCCAACTGTTTCATAGATTCCTGAAAATGTCCAATGCCCCAACTGACTGTTTGCCTTGACTTGTAGAAGTTGCTGTTACACTTTCTTTCTGACTCTGTTCTTCAATTCCTGGATCCGAAGCTTCCGTGGGGAAGTATTATTAAATCACAGCCCTCCACTTCTGCACTTTCACTCGTTCCTTTGACATTTGGAATCTGGTTTGTCAGTACTGATTTCTCATTAATGGCTTTTTGTTCTGAGCTCCCTCACAAATAGTGACCATGAAACCATTGTCCATTGTCATGGAAACCCATCTGCTTCACTAATGCCACATCACGATGCGGTTAACTCTTAAACACTGAGTGATCTACTCACTTCAAGGGGCAATGCACAGTGGTTAGCACCGCTGCCTCACAACACCAGGAACCCGGGTTCGATTCCTGATTTGGGTCACTGTCTGTGTGGAGTTTGCACATTCTCCCCATGTCTGCATGGGTTGCCTCTGTGTGTTCCAGTTTCCTCCCACAATCTGAAAGACATGCTGGTTAGGGTGCATTGACCCAAACACTGTTCATATAGGCCTTGCTACTTGTGACTAATAAATAAACTTTGCTTTACTTCATTAGGGAGGGACAAATAAGTGGTGGTCAAGCCCGTGTTGTTCACAATCCAGGAATGTATTAAAAATTGAAAGCTGAAAACTAGATATTTCTGTCTGAACTTGTGGAGGAATCTCACTCCGGGCAGTAACTCCTGTTAGGGTTAATGACTTCCTAACCCTTTCCAACCGACTGATCTATTCTATGTTTTGTGTTTTATTCATTCCTGGGACATGGGTATCGCTGGCTGGGCCAGCATTTATTGCTCATCCCTAGTTGTCCTTGGAGGGCAGTTGAGAGTCACCCATATTCTGTGGCTCTGGAGTCACATGTAGACCAGACCGGGTAAGACATTAGTGAATCAGATGGGTTTTTATAACAATCAACGATAGTTTCATTGTCATCAGTAGATTCTTAATTCCAGATTTTTTTAAATTAAATTCAAATTCCACTATCTGCTGTGGCCGGATTCGAACCCGGGTCCCCAGAACATTTCTGGATTAATAGTCTGGATTAATATTCCACTAGGCCATCGCCTCCGCTGTACCAGATAAACAGGGAATGGCACATTGTGGAGTACATGAATATAGAACCACAAACGACACAAGGCACAGAGTGAGATCATTAATCTCTCCCCTTTTTGAGTTGCTTGAAGAAATGGGGAATATCACTAGCTTTCCTGTCTGACTGGCTCAGTTTCAGGTGATTAAGAACATCAACAAAGAGAAATGATGGGTAAAGATGAAAGCAGAACCTTAGACAGGATCACAGAGATGGAAAACAAGAAAGAAACCTCCCAATTTCTTCAGGTTTCAAAAACCCTGAAACCTGAGGTATTGGAAGACAGGAAGTTGCGAGAATTCAACTCTGAAAATCAACCACTGACCTCTGGTGGACTAACTCAGCTTCAACATTAACCCACTGCAACTCACTGCAAATGCCAATTTATTATGGAGACTTTGCTATTAGTGAATTGGTCTGGGGGCAGAGAAAAATACCATTAACAGCAACCACATATTTAGCGCTTGTTAAATTGTCAAAGTGAGCGATGTTGCTGGAAAAAATATCCCCAAAATCATCCCCATCGAACACTCCCAGGACAGGTACAGCACAGGGTTAGATACAGAGTAAAGCTCCCTCTACACTGTCCCCCCATCAAACACTCCCAGGACAGGTACAGCACGGGGTTAGATACAGAGTAAAGCTCTCTCTACACTGTCCCCCCATCAAACACTCCCAGGACAGGTACAGCACGGGGTTAGATACAGAGTAAAGCTCCCTCTACACTGTCCCCCCATCAAACACTCCCAGGACAGGTACAGCACAGGATTAGATACAGAGTAAAGCTCCCTCCACACTGTCCCCCCATTAAACACTCCCAGGACAGGGACAGCACAGGGTTAGATACAGAGTAAAGCTCCCTCTACACTGTTCCCCCATCAAACACTCCCAGGACAGGTACAGCACAGGGTTAGATACAGAGTAAAGTTCTCTCTACACTGTCCCCCCATTAAATACTCCCAGGACAGGTACAGCACAGGGTTAGATACAGAGTATAGCTCCCTCTACACTGTCCCCCCATCAAACACTCCCAGGACAGGGACAGCACAGGGTTAGATACAGAGTAAAGCTCCCTCTACACTGTCCCCCATCCAACACTCCCAGGACAGGTAAAGTCGGGGGTGGTGTGAGGGTGGTGGGATGGGGTTATGGAGGTGAGGGTTGTGGATGGAGGTTGTGAGTGGCTATGTGGGTGGGGGGTGGGGGTGGGGGATGGGGGTGGATATCTGTACATCAGCTGCATCAGTGCAGGGCTGTGTGGGGATGGGGGTGAATGAGGGGTGGGGGTGAGGGTGGGGGAATGGGGACTTGGGCAGTGGGCAGTTAGGGATGGGAGTCAGGTGTGGGTCTGTACAGCAGCTGCATGGGGGAAGAGGGTGGGGAGCGGGTTTGCGGGGGTGAATAAACTGCAGCAGAAAGAGACAGGAAGCAGAGAGCTGAGTGTTGAGGAGTGACCAGGAAGCAAAGACATTCAGCAGACTGGGGCCTTGCACCGGGTGTGGGAGAGTCGGAAGTGAAAGTGATTGCAGGAAATGATCTCATTCTGAAATTACAGAATGATTTAACCAGGATCCAAAACAGACATCTGACTCAAAGGAAATTCTCACTGTTCCAACGTATTGAAATAGTGACTGGAAATGTGGGGCTGATGGTGAATAAAGGAGAAAGCCTCGGGGCAAAGAGCTGAGAAAAATATTGTAAATACATTGCACGTGTCTTTACAAAAGCAACAAGAATCTCCCAATCTTGTTATGGATTAGGATGTAGTTTGCGACATTAGATAAACTAAAAATTGGCAAAGAGAAGGTGCAAAAAATACTTTACTCAAAGTTAATCATAGACTCATACAATCAGACAGTGCAGAAGAGATCCATCAAATCTGCACCTACACATTAGAAATATCTGAACTCCCATCTAATTCCATTTGCCAGTCCAGAATGTTATGATGTACCAAGTGCACATAGGGACTTTTTAAAGGATGTGAGGCGACCCGTCTCCACCACCCTCCCAGACAGCACATTCCAGACCCTCACTACTCTCTGGATTAAAATATTTCTCCTCATACTCCCCCCTCACCTTGAAACTGTGTCCCCTCGACACTGATCCTTCAACTAAGGGGAGCAGCTGCTCCTTATCCACTCTGCCCATGTCTCTCATAATCTTCTACACCTCAATAACATCACCCCTCAGTCTTCTGTGCTTCAATGAAAACAATGCAAGCCTACCCAATCTCTCTTCATAACTTAAATATTCCATCCCAGGCAGCATCCTGGTGAATCCCCTCTGCACCCCCTCCAGTGCAATCACATCCTTCCAATCATGTGGTGACTACAGTTCAGCTGTGGCCTCAGCAAAGTTCTGTACATCTCCAACAAGACTTCCCTGGTTTTGTAACCTATGCCTCGACTGATAAAGGTAAGTGCCCCATGTGCCTTTTTCACTACTTTACTAACAAGCCCTTCCATTTTCAGAGATCTGTGGACAAACACACCCAGCTCCCTTTGTTCCACAGAACTTTCTGGTGTCCTACCATTCATTGAATACTTTCTTGCCAAATTATTCTTTCCAAAGTGTATCATCTCACACTTTTCAGGGTTAAATTCTATCAGTTGCTTAATTAATTAACCATCAGGACTGGATTAGATGCATCTGAGGAACTACGGTAAAAATTGAGAGATAAGGATCTTGTGGCATTGTCACTTGACAATTAATCCAGAGACTCAGCTAATATTCTGGGGGCCCGGGTTTGAATCCCACCATGGCAGATGGTGGAATTTGAATTCAATAATAAAAAATCTGGAATTAAAAATCTACTGATGATCATGAAGCCATTGTCGATTGTTGCAAAAACCCATCTGGTTCACTAATGTCCTTTAGGGAAGGAAATCTGCCGTCCTTACCCTGGTCTGGTCTACATGTGACTCCAGAGCCATAGCAATGTGGTTGACTCTCAACTGCCCTCCAAGGGTAACTAGGGATGGGCAATAAATACTGGCCAGCCAATGATGCCCCTGTGCAATGAATGTAAAAAGAAGATAGTGGCTATGTAGTATTCCTCCTACGAGAAGGTTGAAGAATTTCACTTTTTCTTTATACGATTGTTATTTGGGAATGCAAATTACAAAATTTACAGATGACATGGAATTGGGGAGTATGAAATGTGAGGAGGATGGAGTTCAAGGTTAGGAGGACATTGGCTGGTGGATCGTCAGAGACAGTGAGATGTAATAAATATTTTGGTAGGAGAAATGAGGTGTGACACTATCAACCAAAGGAAGGTATTTGTAAACAGGGTGCAGGAGCAGCAGGTGTTGGGGATATATGCACACAAATCATAGCATAGATACAGTGCAGAAGGAGGCCATTCAGCCCATCAAGTCTATACCGACCACATTCCTACCCAAGCTCTTTTCTTATAACCCCACACATTTACCCTGTTAATCCCCTGACAATAGGGGCAATTTAGCACAGCCAATCAACCTAACCTCTTTGGAGGGTGGGAGGAAACTCACACAACATGGGGAGAATGTGCAGATTCTGCACAGACAGTGACCTGAGGAGGAACTGCACCTGGGGTCTCTGCACTGTGCCACCGTGCCGCCCACATTGAAGGTGGCAGAGCAGTTTGAGAAAGCAGATGGGATCCTGGGCTTTAGAAATGGAGGGATAGATAAAAAGGTCTTTATGAAACATTGATCCAGTCTCAACTAGAGAATTGTGTCTAATTCTGGACACTACCCATTAGGAAGGATATGAAGGCAGAGAGGTTGAATAAAGGTTCACAGAACGAGGAAGTTCAGTTACATAGATAGGTTGAAGCAGCTAAAGAGTGTTTATCTCAGAGAAAGTTGAGAGGAGATTTGATAGAGATATTTAAAATCATGAGGGATCTGGACAGAGTGGAGAGGGAGAAACTGTTCCCATTTAGGGGAGAATTGAAAATGAGAGGAGACAGATTTAAAGTGATTGGTAAAAGTAGTGATAGAAACATGAGGAGAAACTGGGATCTGGAAATGTGCTGCCGGAGTGTGTGGTTAGGGTTAGGATTTCAGTGAGGGCTTTCATAGGGGAATTGGATTTATTATTTAATGAAAATGTTCTGGATGGAATTATTCTTACAGAGAGGGCCAACAGGCAAGCAACGGGCTGAATGATCTCCTGCTGGACCCAATCAGAAAGGGGGGAAAAGGGCTGGAAAATCTCTGGAGAGAGAAAGTGACTCTGGGGTTTTCCAGCCTGCTGTTTTCAGCTCGGGTTTCCGGAAGTTGCACAACTTTCACATTCGGGGGCGGGGTCTCTGACGTAAATCCCAATGACGTCTGAAATGGGGGGAGCCCGCTCGTGACTGGCAGACGGTGACGTCAGTACGCTCTATAAAAGCGGGAGCCCCGTTTCCAGGAGACAGAATCGATACAGCAATAGAGACAACAGCATCGAGATACACTGAGGATACAGCACGGAGAGAGGGAGAGACAGCAGCATTGAGATACACTGAGGATACAGCATGGAGAGAGGGAGAGACAGCAGCATTGAGATACACTGAGGATACAGCATGGAGAGAGGGAGAGATAACAGCATTGAGATACACTGAGGATACAGCACAGAGAGGGAGAGACAGCAGCATCGATACACTGAGACAGAGAGGATACACTGAGGATACAGCACGGAGAGAGAGAGAGACAGCAGCATCGATACACTGAGGATACAGAATTACAGTATCGGCACCATGAACCACACCGGAAACCCGCGGCCCCGAAACAACGCCTTCTGGAATTCGCTAGAAAGTGGCTGACATACAGGTACCTCAGGAAGGGAGAGTAGCACGGGCTGGAGGGGCCGAATGGCCTCGTGAAAGAGGGAGGAAATCATTTATTGGACTAGAAGGTGGAGGGGGGCTGGGAGGAGCTGGTGTCTGTGCTGTGCTGGGCTGGGAGGAGGTCTGTATTGGGCTGGGGGGTGGTGAGGGTCTGTGTTGGGTGGGTGATCTGTGTTGTGCTGGGGGTAGATCTAGTCAGGGTGGAGGTTGGGGTCTATCAGAATGGGGGTGGATGAGGTGTGTGTTGGTGTGGGGGTCTGCTGGTTGGGGGGGGTGGTCTGTGTCGGGATGGGGAGTGGAGGGACTCTTATGCTGGCGGCAGGTCTATGTCAGGGTGGTGTCTGTGTTTTGGGCTGGATTGATTGTTAAATCTAATCTATTCCCCTTTTTTTGTTCCAGTTGGATCTCTCTGGACTTTGCTGTTTTCAATGGCTCCACAATCCCCACATACAGCACCTTGCCGTGGTGGTGACTCCCCAACAATGAAGGGCAATTTGCTACTACTTTCTCACTGCCCCTGGCAGACAGTGCCAGAAATCAGCTCCAGTCATCCACAGTCTGCACCCAGCAGCAAGCACATGGCAGCTGTACAAAGCAGAGAGACTGACCTCCAGCTCCAGGACCTTTGGCCCTTGTCCTGGAGTGGGGTAGCTGCCCCCCTGCCCATTCTATCTAGAGACTGCTGGGGGGTGGCTCAAGGAGACCCGATGGACACTGAGTCTGACCATCAGAGAGAGGAACCATTCACTCCATCAACCACCATGGAACAGCCCAGCCAGTCATTGGAGCAGGAGGGTGAAGTGGCTCTTTCTGATTGGCTTACTGACTCTGAGGAAGATGATTCTGAGTCTGTTGATTGGTCCAGCAGTGATGAAGATGATTTAAATGATGGAAGTGAGGCCAATGACCTTTGGAACTCATTCTTCAACCATGACCCCTACAATCCCATGAATTTTTCTGCCTCCATTGGGCCTCAGTCTGTGGCCCAGAACAAAACCCCTGCTGAGAAAGATGATGACTCGAGCCAGCCTGAAACTGAAGACTCTGAAAATGATAAACAGAGGGGTTCACACTTTAACAGCAGTGCTGTTAATCCACTGGATTTCTCTGTCCACACTGTGACTGACAGAACCACTGACAAAGGAAGGAAGGATAGTGTCAGAAGCACTGAGCTGGAGGTGGCAATAGCAGTCAAACCCACTCTGAAACACTACACAAGTGAAGACTACTCAACACCAGCTGTGAAACCAGGAGCCGGTCAGTCTGATGGAAAGACCCACAAAAAAGTGAGTTTCAAGGATCACAGGGGCTTTTTAAAATTCCACCTTTGGTTTCTAATGAGTTATAATCCTGACTTAGAACAGGCTGCAGTGAGATATCCTAGTTCCACAGTAGTTATAGGAATTCCCTGGGTGAATTCTGTGGCAGCCCCTCCTCCCACTTCCAACTATCTGTGGAACAAAGCCCCTCACCCAATTTCAAGAGCAGGAGCTAGTACAGGGGACAGGGAAAGAGGCTGACTTTACAATGGGAGGGCTGGAATTAGTGACTCACTAAACATGTTGATGTAATGTTCTGATATATTGGTGACTCACTGATTTTATTTTAAGCACTTCCTGTTAATACTGTCCTCTGCTGGATAAAGTCATCAGGTTCTGATCATCAGTATGCCTTCATTTCTTCACAGCCTGTGGCTGGGGTTCAGTCCTGGTCAGTAAGATCGTAGAATGTAACCACTGACAAACAGGGTTGATATAAAGTGACCATTTATTGCCTCTTCTTCCAGGTCCGATTCTCTCCTGTGGTAACAGTGCACCCAATGATTGCGTGGGCCTTCGCATATCGAGCTGCACGTCAGGGTCCATGGGAGCAATATGCACGAGACCGGAGCAGATTTCAGCGTCGCATTGCCGAGGCAGAACGTGTAATTGCTCCGTGTCTGGAACACAATCATTGGAACGCCATACGGACAAAGCTTGCTGCTGTTTAAACACTTCTACAAAATGATCAGAGCCAGAGAGAAGCAAGATATCTGCCTGTGTGTGAGGAAGCAAATGTACCAAAGCAAAGAATCAAGAAAATTCCAAGCCTGCACTGCCCATGCTGCTGATAACTAAAGCCCCCTATCCTTCCGAGGACCAAATCCCTCTATTCCCATCCCCTTCATGCTTTTGTCAAAACACCTCTTAAAACACAATTGTATCTGCTTCTGCTACCTCCCCCAGCAGTGAGTTCAGGCACCGTCTATAAAAACAACTTACTTATCTTTTAAACCTTGCATCTTGTCTTAAATCTGTGCCCCCTAGTAATTGATCCACCATGGGGGAAAAAATTTGATTATCTACTTTGTCCATATCTCTCAATCTTGTGGACTTTATCAGGTCACCCCTCATTCCAGTGAGAACAAACCAAGTTTCTCCAATCTCTCCTCATAGCTGATGCCCTCCATACCAGGCAACATCCTGGTAAATCTTCTGTACCCCCTCCAAAACCTTCCCCTCCTTCTGGTAGTGTGGCAATCAGAATTGAACACATTCCAAGTGGGCCTAATTAAAGCTCTATAGCTGCAATATAATTTGCCAAAGTTTTTAAACCATTCTGTATCCACCTTGCCAACTCACCTCTGATCCTGTGCAACTTCACTTCTGCACCAGTCTGCCATGAGGGACTTCAGTAAGGTCTTTGATAAAGTCTGTGTAGACAACATCCACTACCCACCCTACCCTAAATCATCTTTGTTACTTCCTCAGCTTGGTCAAGTCAGTGAGACTTGATCTCCCCTTCACAACCATGTTACCTCTTGATGAGGTATTCACTTATTTCAAGTGGGAGTAAATCCTGTTAACCTGCTAATAGAGCACTGAAAGTCTTCACAATGCAAAATGTTTTATATTTTTATTTGTTTGTTCAGAAGTTGTTTTAATTTATCTGGGTCAGGTCACTTTGGACAATATGGACTTTGTATATTTATTTTTTCTCAATAAATGTTTTTTGCTTGAAAAAAAATGTTTCTAGTAATGCTTATTCTGCCAATTGTCTGAATTAAAATAAATCAGTGGGAATTTGAAGGGGGAACTGGAATTCTGCTTCCTGATTTTCTTTTTTTACCCATTATGCTGAGACTGGGTAATTAATTATTTCCACATTCTACTAATACCCAATACCCAGTCTTTCTCTTTTACTAATGTTCATTAATCAAAACACACGATTTTCAGTCTTGCAATAAAATGCTAAAATACAGGTGCATTTTTAAAATTTCAGATTCTGCATGGCCAAACTTCTTTAGCAGAATTCCCTGCAATTTCCATCATTAAGTACAAGTTTTTAAATTAATTTGCAAAATATTACAAAGTAAAGCAGACATGAAGCCAGTCATAGTATAAATCAGTCAAAACTGGTTACCCTGATTTAGCACCAGCTCTGTCTTCATATGTAACTTAATTGTGGACAGTCATTTAGCCAAGCCACTATCCCAGTAGACCCTGAACAACTTGTTCACGTACATCAGGGGCTTAAAACCTAACGTGGAGAACAATTGTCTCCAACGCTACAGTAGCCTTTCCTTATGCACTAGATAGTTTATAAAGCTAAGCAGTCATTCAGAGGGGGGCAGTGGTGGGGATGGGTGTATGATAAGGTCTTGACTCAATATTTAATTGGCTCACAAACTTGAATTCCTTTAAAAGAATGTAGACTCTGATTGATTAGTCAGACGCTGATGCTGATCCTGTTATGGTTACTGGGACAGGGGAGCCACTTCTGCCCCTTTCTCTCCAGCAGCTGTATCATGGGCAGGGGGCACTGGTTCAGCACGGCTGGGTACCCGTTCCGCTGTCTCTACCTCAGGCTGGACCTGGGCTGGTTCATTGACTGGAGCTCGTGCATCTGAAAAAAAGAGTCAGGAAAAACAACAAGTTAACCAAACACTCAGCCTCCCCACTGAGCAGGAAACTTCACCCCGAGGTGTCAGCTTCCTCCTTAACTGTTCCTTCATCAGATAAAAGCACTTATTAGTCACAAGCAAGGCCTATGTTCACACTGCAATGAAGTTACTATGAAAATCTTCAAGTTGCCACACTCCGGTGCCTGTTCAGGTACACTGAAGGAGAATTTAGCACAGCCAATGTATCTTAACCAGCACACCTTTGGGCTGTCGCAGGAAACCAACGCAGACACGGGGAGAACATACAGAAGGTGACCCAAGCCAGGAATCGAACCTGGATCCCTGGTGTCAGGCACGGAATGACTGAGCCGATTTGGAATGATTTGTGTTTTGATGCTTGGGAAGATGGTGCAAGGTCACTGCACAGTAACCCTTGTACCTTCATTCTTTGCAGCTGTACAACAAATAGGAGGCCATTCGGCCCCTCAAGCCTGCTCCTTAGTAAGATCATGTGTAAAATTCCACGTTTCCATCTTCCTGCCGATTCCTTTGCCAACAAGAATCTATTTCTACGTACAAAAAAACCAATGGCTCCACTTGGCAGAGCCTCGCTCAGACGCCTCCCTCGCTCCCACCCCCTCGCCTGGCTCCTTACCTGCACCCGTCTCTGGGGGCTGGAACTTCAGTTCTCCTCCAGGACCAGAGGGAGGGGCTTCACCTTTCTGTTGGGATTTCTTCTGTTGCATTTGCAGCACAGCCTGGGGGTCCAAAGCAGCAGAAAGGGGTTGGTAAAATAAACCAAAAGCTGGCACAGCTTCCTGCAGTACGGCAATTCCCTCCCCATTTGGAGATCCCCCAAGCTGCCCATTGTCTGATATGGTTCAGATTCAGAGTCCAAAGCCCAACACAGTTCACACCGAGCCAGCTGATTACATCCTGATCTTCCCATTGGCTTCAGGATCCTTGGGCTGGGACGGAGGGGCTGTGGCTTACAGTCCCTGTCACTGATATCTAATGGCGTCTAGTCAGAGAGTGATGCCCCAATTGTTGAATTGCCAACTGCCTTTCACACAGCCCGGGAACTCAAATTCAGCTCAGGGGGCAGGACAGAGCTGGGAGAATGGGGCGGGGATGGGATGTGAAGGGGGCTGAGGGAGAGGTGATGAGGAGCAAGGGGGGTATAGGGAGGAGGAAGAATGTGGAGTGAGGGTGAATGGGGAGTTGGAATGAGGGAGAGCCACAAATACATATAGGACACAGATTGTTGCAATGCCGCTCCCCCGATCTCCACCCCCCCATCCTGCAGGCTCCATCCTCCCCTCCGCTCACTTGTCCTCCATCTCCCCCACCCCAGCTCCGAGCCCTCCCCTTCCAGCTCTGGTCCCCTGCCCCCCCGGCTCCAGTCCCCCCTTCCCTGCGCAGCATCACCTGCTGATATTCCTTTTTCTGAGCGTCCAGCTCACTCTGTCTCCTTTGTAGATCCTCATGTTCCCGCCTCAGTTGCTCCACTTTCTGGTTGAGTTCTGCTTCCTGCTCTGTCAGTTCCTTCTCGTACTGCCGCAGCTCCTCCTCTGTGTAAATCTGAGTCTCATCCAGTGTCTGAACAATCACAAAACAGCAAGAGACACGTCCAGAGTATTCCTCAACCCAACAAGTCTGCCAAATCCAGAACACGCCGATCCTCCCCCGCCGGCACAGGCGGCCGGACGCCGACCCCCACCCCCGCCAGCACAGGCGGCCAGACGCCGACCCCTCCCCACTGGCACAGATAGCTGGACACTGACCTCCCACTCCTCTGGCTCCAAGAATTCCTTCTTCTCAGTGGATTTGAGAAACTCCTCAAGACTAACCAGCCGGTCCTTGTTCGTATCAACCTGTCAAACACCAGGAAAGGTTATTGGAATCAGATAGTAGAGGAGTGCTCACCGTGTGGGGAGATTCTGCGCTGCAGTGGGCGCGTTGAGACCAGAAGCTCCAAATCCAAAGCCAGGACCTGTTGGCCACAGGAGGAGCGACCATCCGTTCAGGAATCCTTCCTTCACTTCCCCACTATTCCCCAAAGGGGAAAAAGGAATTGCTAATGCCCCCACCGTCAGCGCACACAGTCTGACACTATCCCCGGGTTAGGTGGATTCACCATGAGAAATTGCCCTGGTGTCAGTGGGGTAATAACATGGGGTTATGGGGATAGGGCAGGCTCAATGGGCCAAATGGCCTCCTTTGCACTGTAGGGATTCCCTGATTCTCTGAATCCAGATCAGATGGAATGTCGGAACAAATTATGAAAAATTGATGCTGAAACTTTGTTAAGGAAGCAATTCCACAGCCAGTGTTTTTAACTCAATGTAATTGTGTCTGAATCCAAGCAGTATTCATTCAATATGCAAGTAACCTATCCAGGATCAGTTCAACATTTTAACAATCTGTGTTTAAACATTTCCATTAAATGTTGTGAATGCAGATTGCAAGGATAACCACTTCTTCATCCCCACCTCATTCATCACATGTTCCCGCATCCGCAATCGCTCCTCCTCCATCTCCATCATGTCATCCTCCTCATTCCTGGGGTCATAAACTTTCTCCAGCTTGGAAAAACACAGACATAGAGGGGGAGGGGGAGGGGGAGAGAGACAGACAGCAGGAGCGGGGGAGAGAGACAGAGGAGGGGAGAGAGACAGAGGAGGAGAGAGAGAGAGAGTGAGAAAGAGGGGAGAAGAGGGGGGGGGGAGGAGAGCGGGGGGGAGAGAGGGAGGGGGGGCAAGAGAAAGAGTGGAGGGAAGAGGCTCATTATTAATGAGGGTAAGATTATCCTTCATATTCTGAGGGATTTAGATTGTATCTATCTGCACACGGCTCAGAGTTTGTCCCCTGTCATTCCAGTAATTCCTAGTTAATGAGTAAATGGAAGATAAAGTTGGGCAGTTACAGAATAAATTCTGTTATCAGCTGAAGAACTGGGTAAGAGAGTTAACTGAGGCACTGTGTTAACAGCAGCATCTGACCCAGGGACTTGTTGACTCTCGCAGCTTTGGAACCCCCCAGTCTGTGCACGGATAGAACCAGTGCATTGGGGGAGATACCGTGTGGGGCTGGGAGTCGGGGAGGGGGGAGGGCTGATTTGCCCCTCCACTTCCCTACAACACCTCCGCCGAAGGAAAGATACTCCCTCCCCCAGGAGTGAGTCAAACTGGATGGATAGGCCACTGTGAGCTGCACTGGGAGCCCAGGTGTTCAACAAGGAGAACAGAGCAGCTGCATTCCTGCTGTGCTTCCTGCGCCCCCCCGCCTCCTTCCCCCCAACACTGCCGCGAGCCGGCCCTCAGCTCCAATCATCACTCCCCGAGCCAGCCCCCTCCCCGCCCTAAGCCAGCCCTCAGCTCCAACCAAGACCCTCCCCCCCACCTCGAGCCAGCCCTCAGCTCCAACCAGGGCCTCTCCGTAACCAAACCAGCCCTCAGCTTTAATCACCACCACCCCCCCAACCATCTGCTCCAGCCAACACACCATCCTCGAGACCTCTCCCAACTCCTGCCCTGAGCTCCTGCTGCACCCATTGCCCCTACTCTGCTGCAAGACCCCTCCCTTCCTGCCAGCTATGGTTCCAGCCACTCCCTGCACCCCCAGGCCCCCATTTCCCCACCACTCCAGAAGTTATGTTTCACCCCCCTCCCCCCCCCCAAGCTCTAGTGCCCCCTCACCCACTCCCAGAGCTGTCCCCCTACCTCTCTCATGCTCCTTCCTCCCTCCTTCCTCAGCGAATCAGATCAAGGTGAGAAAGCCGGGTGTGTCCATGGTTAAACTCACCTCTTTGGTAAACAAAGCTTCAAGTTCTTGCTCATCCAACACTCCGTCACTGTTCGTATCTGTAAGAGAGCAGGGTTTGAGTGAGGGAAGGGACAGGAGATTTCTTCATCCAGCAGGGACCGTGCTGAGGGGGGACCCAGGGGAAGGGGTGCGAGCTGTGGGGATGGTGTTAGGGAGACCCTGTGGTGGGCACCCGTTACTGTGCTCCCCCCGTAGCCCCCAGGGGCTCCTTACCATGTAATCTGAAGAAGGTTTTCGGATTGAACTCGTTGGGATCCAGTCCGTCTGTTTCCTCCCACACTTCCTTCAACTGATCCCGGCTTCCCTGTGACAAGAAAACAATGAGAGAAAACATCGCAGTGGATATCACAGCGGAAGGAGATGAACAAACATTTCCAGTGTTTAAACACAAACCCCCACCCCCGCCCCATCAGAACTGAAGATGCAAATCAGTAAATGTGTCAAATAAGCTTTTTACACAGAGGTGATGGGGACCTGGAATGCATTGCCAAGTGAGGTGACATATTAGTAACGTTTACGACTTACCTGGATAGACATATGAACATGTGAGAAATAGAGGGACGTAGGCAGTTACTCTAGATAGGACGATATGTTTGGCGCCGGCTTGGTGGGCAGAAGGGATTGTTCCTGTTCTTTATGTCCTTGTTAACGATGAGGAATTGGAAGACCGAAGACTGGGGACAGTTTGGCTCAATTACTGCCCTGGCCATGATTAATGGATTATACTGACCACAGCTTCAGTCCTGTCCACTTCCCCCCCCCCCCCCTCCCCTCCCACACACTCCAGTGCCCCCTCCCCCCCCCCCGCATACTCACCCTCACCACCGCCCCCACTCCCCTCACCAGCACATTCACCTTTGGGTGCTCCACTTGCCCCTTCCCCACTCAACCTGCACATTCACCTTTGGGTGCTCACTTGCCCCTTCCCCATCCCCGGCACGTTCACCTTGGTGCCCCTTGCCCTTCCCCCTCACCGGCACATTCACCTTTGGGTGCTCCACTTGGCCCCTTCCCCACTCCCCTGCACGTTCACCTTGGTGCTCCCTTTCCCCTTCCCCACTCACCTGCACATTCACCTTTGGGTGCTCCACTTGCCCCTTCCCCACTCCCCGGCACGTTCACCTTTGGGTGCTCCACTTGCCCCTTCCCCACTCACCTGCACATTCACCTTTGGGTGCTCCACTTGCCCCTTCCCCACTCACCGGCACATTCACCTTTGGGTGCTCCACTTGCCCCTTCCCCACTCACCTGCACGTTCACCTTTGGGTGCTCCCCTTGCCCCTTCCCCACTCCCCGGCACGTTCCCCTTTGGGTGCTCCCCTTGCCCCTTCACCACTCCCCGGCACGTTCACCTTGGGTGTGCTCCCCCTTGCCCTTCCCCACTCACCGGCACATTCACCTTTGGGTGCTCCCCTTGCCCCTTCCCCACTCACCAGCACGTTCACCTTTGGGTGCTCCCCTTGCCCCTTCCCCACTCACCGGCACGTTCACCTTTGGGTGCTCCCCTTGCCCCTTCCCCACTCACCGGCACGTTCACCTTTGGGTGCTCCCGATGTTTTTGTTTCATTTCTTTGAATCGAGCTTCTTCCAGTTGCCGCTTCTCCTCGTCCAGGGATTTTAGATACTCTCGCCTCTCATGTTCCTTCAGCATCTCGTAACGTTTAAACTCCTCGTGATGGGTCTGGTCATAATTCTCCAGATCCTTGGTGGCCTGGACATCGGCAACACAAACAGAGTCTCGTTTATAGACAGAGCATCAAGAGCACAAGGGGACTCGGCACCCGCCCCCTCACCCACCCACCAACCCCCTCATCCACCCAACCCCCTCGCCCACCCCGTCACCACCCACCAACCAACCACCACTCCTCTCTATCCATTCTCACTCCCAAACCCCCACCTGCCCTTCCCTGACCCTCCACTCTGTCCCTCATCCCCTTCCCTGACCGTCCACTCTGTCCCTCACCCTCCCTTCCCTGACCGTCCACTCTGTCCCTCACCCTCCCTTCCCTGACCCTCCACTCTGTCCCTCACCCTCCCTTCCCGACTGTCCACTCTGTCCCTCCCCTCCCTTCCCTGACTGTCCACTCTGTCCCTCACCCTCCCTTCCCTGACCCTCCACTCTGTCCCTCACCGCCTTTCCCTGACCCTCCACTCTGTCCCTCACCATCCACTCTGTCCCTCACCCCCTCCTTCCCTGACCCTGAGACATTCACCTCCAATGCCACCCCATCACCAGGCTGACAGGACGGGGGGGATTTTTTCCTGACAGTTTGATGGCGATTGAGGGATTGGCACGGAATACCCCAGACTCACCGCTCGAATCAGCAACTCCAGGTCTCGAGCCTCAAAGGTGTGCGAGTTCTTGGGGTCCAGATGTTCAATCTGCTTCAGCAGATTCAAGTGATCTACTTGCACATCTGGGGGGGGGGGGGGGGAGAGGGGGAGAAAATCAGAGTCAGATTCTTGTCGAGTGGCTGATGGTAAAAGACCGAGATTTAAAAACATCGATATTCAGGATAATGTTAAACTATTGCGGCTTTCGGAAGGAAACTGAAAAAAAAAACAGGCCCCTGAATTTAATTCTTTTAAAGTTTCTTAACTAGTCACAAGCAGGCTTTCATTAACACTGCAATGAAGTTACTGTGAAATTCCTCGAAACGCCACACTCTGGCACCTGTTCGGGTCAATGCACCCTAAACAGCACGTCCTTCAGATTGCGGAAGGAAACGGAGCACTCCGAGGAAACCCACACAGACACGGGGAGAACATGCAGACTCTACACTATCAGTGACCCAGGCCGGGAATCGAACCCTGGTCCCCGGTGGTGTGAGGCAGCAGTGCTAACCGCTGTGCCACCCACTTTATTCATTTAATGATGACAGGCGAACGGCTTGCATCGCTCTGTTTTGATGCTATCTCACCCACACTAAGGGTTCTGCCCAGATAAGAATGGTTTAGAAAGGAAACAGCATTTACTCTCCCCTTGCTCAGCGTCCATTTTAGCTTTGATCAACATCCGTAACCGGGAGACTTCCTGCCGTTTCAGCTCATCCAGCTTGGTGCGAATGTGGTGACTGACTAAATCCAGCTCGGTGCTCAGCTTCCCGCTCTGAAACACACAGTAACTCGTCAGCATCATCGCTGCCTGGGAACCCCGGCCCCCCTCCTCCCCCTCTCCTCGTCCCCACTCGCCCCTGCCCCTCGTCCCCACCCAATCTCTAATCCCCACCATCTCCACTCTTGTCCCCTCCTGAATTCTACAATGCCCCCATCCTCAATCCCTAACCCCGGCCACTCAAACACCCCCAGCCCCCAAATCCTCCTACCCCCCTGCCTCATCCTCACCCCTGAACCCCAGCCACCCAGACCCCCACGTCCCATCCCAAACAACCCCCCCCACCGAATCCCCTCATCCTCACCTCCGACCACCCCACTGCACCTCCTCCCAACCACCTAAATCCCCTCATCCCCGATCCCGGCCACCTTCCATTCCACTACCCCCTCCAGTCCCATATCTCATTTGCCTTTCCACGCTCCATCATTGGCCGCACACACAAAATCTGGGTATTAATTAGTGGTCAAGATTCCAGCCCCTCATCCACTGACCCCCACCGCCTGGCCCCGTGCTCACCCCCCCCACGCCTGGCCCCAGCGCTCACCCCCCCCCCCCCCCCCCACCCACCACCTGAACTTGCACCCACTGTACACGGATCCCGTGATGACCCCATGCTGACCGATCCTGTGCAGGCCACACACTGACCTTAATATCCTCCACATCAGCTGTCTGCAGTTTCTCACGGAAATGGGTATCAGTCTCCAGAACATCGATTACTTCACGGAGATACCGGTCATAATATAACCCTGTGTCCTGTCCAACAGCAAATAATCACCATTAGAGAGAACCAAATGAAGCCGGGGTGGGGGTGGGACACTCAGGAAAATTACAATCACCAGGGAAATGGTATTGAGCAAATTACTGGACCTCCAGGTGCCAAGTCTCTGGGTCCAGATGGATTTCATCTGAGGATTTTGAAAAAGCAGCTAATCAGACAGTTGATGCATTGGTTTTAACATGATTTGGGGAAGGTTCCAAATTGAAAAATAGCAAACATAACACCTTTATTCAAAAAAGAGGGAGACAGAAAGCAGGAAACTGCAGACCAATTAGCCTAATATTGGTCACAGGGAAAATGTTAAAAGAGTTATAGAGCTTTGCAGCATGGAAACAGGCCCTTCAGCCCAACTTGTACATGCCACTTTTTTTTTTAAATCCCAAAATTCAGATCGCTGGATCTGAATAGCCAAACCCCTTCCCAAACATGACACAAATCGAGAAACATTCAACTGCTTTCTGAGATACACGGGGAGAACTGAACCCCAAGTCCCAGGGGGTGAAAGAACTACACAATGAATGATCTGATTGGGAAATTACTGATTCATTCTCAGTTCATCAGTCTGTGCACGAACAGCTCACTGGGGGATAAATCATCAGACCCAATTGGTATTCCCGTTCACCCCCACCCCCTGACACCCCCACAAACAACCACCCCCAAGCCCGGCACTCACAGAAGTATCAGGCTTGATTTGCTTCTCATCGGTGTGTTTGGATCTGTCGATGGGCACGGCCCAGGCTGATAGCAGGAGGCCGGCAAGGAGAAACCAGCCCAACTCCATCGGAGAAACCAGCTGCTGGCAACAAGAGGCACAGTGAGGCCGGGGGACAGCAGCCCCTTCCTATTCCCCCTTCCTCATTCTTCCCCCTCCACACC